>JAYESA010000005.1:209102443-209702443 GCA_036927795.1 Iris macrosiphon | reverse complement strand
TTATATGCGTTTTATTGGTATACTTTGAGTGTAAATGTATATTATATACGTGTCCCTACTAGATGACCCTAGTTGACTAGTGCCCTGCCTGACATGGCCCTGAGACCAGTATTTTTGACTGTGTTAGTGTAGCATCTGATGCGAATGTGGTTTGCTTGTGTTATGTTTATAGGACTGTTGGTTTACCCAGGGGATACTCTGGAACAGGACATTGGTTTTACCAGCTAAGGACTCAAGGCGAGTACATTCTCTGATTAGTTTCTAATTTATGATATCTCCTATGTTCACTGTATCTAGTGTAAATATCCATGTTCTTGACACATTGGTTACACGGATTGGTATACACGGATCTCGTCATGAGATGTTATTCCTTATTTATGGTGTAGCTTGTACAAGACTTGTTTCCTTGATATCTTGTGCATGTACAGACACTGATTCCCGGGGAGATTTGCTACCTTCCTAGGGAATCCTGTGCCATAGCGTACCATGATTGGATCTACTATACCAGTCGGGGGTTTGGGGAGTACTTTAGTGTAGATATGTGATCATACCCAACTTTATATGCACCATAGCTCACCCCACATCTCACGTCGGGTGCGGCCTGACCATTTATATGCTCCATAGCTGTTACGTGTGATTAGCCTGATCTCTACATGCACCATAGCTAACCAACGGTTAGCCTGACTTTATATGAACCATAGCTAACCAACGGTTAGCCTGACTTTATATGAACCATAGCTAATCACATGTAACCAGCCTGATCAAGTTCCCAAGCCGACCACATGTTAAAGCTAGTACTCACACACTTAGTCATAGAATTCTTGCTCATGGACATATTGTTTCTTTTCCTGCATTTACTTACAGTATTTCCAGTACTTCTCTCATTGTACATTTCTCGTACTTATACATGCATCTGGTATGTTTCCATCTAGAACTGCTACATAGTTTATGTCATTTATATAGAACTGCTATTTAGAGATGTACTTTGCTCCTTCCTGACTGGAAAATATTTTTCCAGACTGTGACCTTAGTGGACTTGTTCTGACACTTGGAGATTGGTTGTTACTGATTACAGGTATGATTGTTTTATCATTAGTCTTGTGTTGTACTCTTTTGTTTCTTCAAATTCCTATCGTGCCGTAGTTGTGATTGAGTATGTTGGAAAATATTTTATAGTATTATCCGAGTCTCCTTATGGAGTTGGATACTAGCGTGAGATTGTTTAGATAGTACTCGACCTAGACAGCGTTCTACCGCCGATGCTGCGGCGTAGGCTGGACGTACCCACGCTCTCGTGCCCCTAAACCGGGTGCGGGTCGTGACAGCTCCGCCTCAACGCACACGATTGGTGGAACGTGCATCGACGATCTCTCCAATTTGATCACGGAGAGGAGGCGATCTCGTGGACGACCTTTCGTGCCGCGTTCGAAGAGGAGTTTGTACCCCCTCCAATACAACGACAAATGGAAAACGAGTTCGTGCAGCTGAGGCAGGGCAGTATGACAGTTAAGCAATATTCTGCCGAATTTAACCGACTCTCCAAATTCGCTAGGGCCTATTTACCTGATGCAGCGAGTCGGGCTAGAAGGTTTGAAGGTGGTTTGGGCCCTGCCATCCATGCGCACATGGTCAATAATCAATATGGAACAATGCGTGAAGTCATGAAACACGCCCTATCCCTAGAACCGTAGTATCCTCACATTTCCAGCGGCGCTGTGCATACCTACAATCACAAACGCCAATGCAACGATAAAGGAAATACCGCAGCAAAGCGCCCTAACCACGGCGGACCACGGAGAGGAAACCCAGGGCAACCATGTTTTTACTGTAAGAAACCGGGGCACACGGCTGAAAATTATCGCAAGAAACTCGGACAATGTCTCATTTGTGGCGATTCAAACCATAGGATTCGAGACTGTCCAAATTATTCTGCCAACCATCACGTTCCCTAACGGTAAGCACTATTCCTAAGTTTCGGGACGAAACTTCCAATTAGTTGGGTAGGATGTAGTGCCCCGTTCTTCCGGTGCGGAGAGCGCGGCTAAGAAACACAAGACGGTATCGTTCGATCGGGATAGATTGAATTAAGAACTCGTCCTCGTTATGGATTTGTTTCTTCGGAATCGATTCCCATATTCAGTGGACCGTGCCCCCGGGATCGACTTAGCGGCAGAGTCAGGAGGGACCTCTCCGCTGCTATCTTTTATTGCCTCAGTTTTCGATGTCGCTTGTTGCTTTCGTGCTTTGAGTTGGTTTTGGGATTTGCTTATTTTCCTTGAACGGTTTCGATGGTTTTCATTGTTTTCGTTCATTGAACTGCACTTCAATTCCGAGATTGGAAAAGTGGAAGAGGTATTGATCGAGCTGTTCGTAATGCAGGTGAACGAGCAGTAGGCGGCTTGCGAGCGGAGTCGTGAAGCGCCTCTTTCCTTCTTCCTTCCAAAATCTAAGTGAGTGGCTACTATTCCGATTAGCTAGCCCTGCTTCCAAGCTTCACACCCTAAAAGCTTGAACTATTCTTTGCCCCGATCAAACGATACCAAGTAATAACTAAAAGAAACCAAGATAAAAGAGAATAGACTTGGTTATTGCTGCTTGTCATTCAACTTGGAAACGGTTACTCATATGCATGCTTGTTCGTTTGGAATGTTCATAATATGCTTCAAGTTTACTTAGAATGCATCTCTTCCATAAATTGTGCTAATATGGAAATACACTTGTTATGAAATAAACTGTCAGGAAGACTATGCAAAATGAATCATGCAATGTTGCTTGTCTCATGTTCATGTTGCCTCAACGGAATCAACGTTAACGTATCACGAACGAATCGATCATGGACAACTTGTGCACAAGGTCAACGGGTTCCTGCGGACGGTTGCTGGGGCACTGGCACCGATCCAGTCCTGGCGGAACTTCATGATAGTCTCACGCATCTGGATAGGGTGGATTGTGGCACTCACGAATCTTGGCTACAAGCCATCCTCGTTCAAGACTAAACGGTCCATTATGGCTTCTAGCCAGTGATCATCTTGTATATTTAAACCTGTTACAAACTAACTTGTGTCTACGTGGCAGGGAAGGCATGGTAAGTATTGTGCTGGTGATTCAGACGGGAAGATAAAATCCACCGAACGGTGGCACATTCATTTCAGTAAATTCTATATGCTGCTTACTTGTATATGAACTAAGGCAAGATAGAAACCCACAAATATGCATGCTTCATTAAAATAACGTATTGATTGGTATAGTCAGGTTAGCTCGCCTTCACCAGTATGTTTCGATATGCTGACCCTCGTTAAAACAGGTTCTCCGCACTAAGGCGAACCGAGCGAGGAGCCGAAGTCGTCTTCCCGATCCAGTCCAGCTGTTGGCGCATCCTGATCGCGCCGCCCTTGAAGCCCTTTGAACTAGGAGCTTGCAACTCTTCATACACAAATGCAGCTCCGTGGCAAAGCCGTCCTCCAGCTTGGAGGTCTATACATTTTGAAGTTATAAAAGGATGTAATGTACAGGACTGCTATCTCATTTTGAGTCAACACTTTTGTAAGCCCGTGCGGCATATTAGCTAACTCGTTCAAGAGTTTGTAATAGATGTTCATTATCAATAAAGAGAACTTTTCTATGTTTTAAATCTGTGTTTCAATTTATCTGCGTACTCTGAATATGTGCTTGCTATGCAAATCATTAAAGCCTTGTGCGGGCGCAACCCCAGGCCCACACGGCGGTCACGATTCGGGAGACGCCTCAACGATTCTACGGAATCGAGTCGTGACATAGTGGTATCAAAGCACAGATTCAAGTTCCTTAGACTCGTGCTGGAAAAGTTCCTTTAACGATCAAATTCCTGTACGAACTCTTGAACTCGCTAGGCCAAAATGAGATACATTCATGCAATAAGTCCATAATACATTATGATCCTAATGTAATTTACCTTCTTTTGAAGAAATGGTACCAGCGCAATCTGCAGCACAAGCACCGAACGAAACACAAGAGAGTAGTTCGGGCACTTCGGGAAGCTCTCGGAGCCAGCGAGGCATATCTCAAGTCGACCCGCTTGAGCGGGTGATGCAAATGTTAGAAGAACAACGACAAAGAGACGATGCTCGCCAGGCCCGGTTAGAAAGCACTCTAGAGACCCAATTCTCAGTCCAACAAAAGCAGGTGGATGCCCTGCAACAGATTGTTCAGACTTTGGCTTCCAACCATTCCACTGCAACAACAACGACTCCAGTGGAACAGCCCGTGCTTGAAGTAGAGACGTCGCAAATTCCAAGGGCGAGGGACGTGATTGCCTTCGACTTTGGCCACTTCAAGAAAGTCTGCAACACCCCATTTAACGGGACTGAGGAACCCATAGTGGCTTTAGATTGGCTGGTAGAGCTTGAAGACCACTTTGATCTGCTTGTGGTCCCCGAAGAGAAGCGCGTCGCCTGCGCGCAACTACAGCTCCGCCTCAACGCACACGATTGGTGGAACGTGCATCGACGATCTCTCCAATTTGATCACGGAGAGGAGGCGATCTCGTGGACGACCTTTCGTGCCACGTTCGAAGAGGAGTTTGTACCCCCTCCAGTACAACGACAAATGGAAAACGAGTTCGTGCAGCTGAGGCAGGGCAGTATGACAGTTAAGCAATATTCTGTCGAATTCAACCGACTCTCCAAATTCGCTAGGGCCTATTTACCTGATGCAGCGAGTCGGGCTAGAAGGTTTGAAGGTGGTTTGGGCCCTGCCATCCATGCGTACGTGGTCAATAATCAATATGGAACAATGCGTGAAGTCATGAATCACGCCCTATCCCTAGAACCGTAGTATCCTCACATTTCCACCGGCGCTGTGCATACCTACAATCATAAACGCCAAGGCAACGATAAAGGAAACACCGTAGCAAAGTGCCCTAACCACGGCGGACCACGGGGAGGAAACCCAGGGCAACCATGTTTCTACTGTAAGAAGCTGGGGCACACGGCTGAAAATTGTCGTAAGAAACTCGGGAAATGTCTCATTTGTGGTGATTCAAACCATAGGATTCGAGACTGTCCAAATTATTCTGCCCACCATCACGTTCCCTAATGGTAAGCACTATTCCTAAGTTTCGGGATAAAACTTCCAATTGGTTGGGTAGGATGTAGCGTCCCGTTCTTCCGGTGCGGAGAGCGCGACTAAGAAACACAAGACGGTATCGTTCGATCGGGATAGATTGAATTAAGAACTCGTCCTCGTTATGGATTTGTTTCTTCGAAATCGATTCCTATATTCAGTGGACCGTGCCCCCGGGATCGACTTAGCGGCAGAGTCAGGAGGGACCTCTCCGCTACTATCTTTTATTGCCTCAGTTTTCGATGTCGCTTGTTGCTTTCGTGCTTTGAGTTGGTTTTGGGATTTGCTTGTTTTTCTTGAACGGTTTCGATGGTTTTCATTGTTTTCGTTCATTGAACTACACTTTAATTCCGAGATTGGAAAAGTGGAAGAGGTATTGATCGAGCTGTTCGTAATGCAGGTGAGGGAGCAGTAGGCGACTTGCGAGCGGAGTCATAAAGCGCCTCTTTCCTTCTCCCTTCCAAAATCCAAGTGAGTGGCTACCATCCCGATTAGCTAGCCCTACTTCCAAGCTTCACACCCTAAAAGCTTGAACTATTCTTTGCCCCGATCAAACGATACCAAGTAATAACTAAAAGAAACCAAGATAAAAGAGAATAGACTTGGTTATTGCTGCTTGTCATTCAACTTGGGAACGGTTACTCATATGCAAGCTTGTTCGTTTGGAATGTTCATAATATGCTTCAAGTTTACTTAGAATGCATCTCTTCCATAAATTGTGCTAATATGGAAATACACTTGTTATGAAATAAACTGTCAGGAAGACTATGCAAAACGAATCATGCAATGTTGCTTGTCTCATGTTCATGTTGCCTCAACGGAATCAACGTTAACGTATCACGAACGAATCGATCATGGACAACTTGTGCACAAGGTCAACGGGTTCCTGCGGACTGTTGCTGGGGCACTGGCACCGATCCGGTCCGGGCGGAACTTCACGATAGTCTCACTATTCTGGACAGGGTGGATTGTGGCACTCACGAATCTTGGCTACAAGCCATCCTCGTTCAAGAATAAACGGTCCATTATGGCTTCTAGCCAGTGATCATCTTGTATATTTAAACCTGTTGCAAACTAACTTGTGTCTCCGTGGCAGGGAAGGCATGGTAAGTATTATGCTAGTAATTCAGACGGGAAGGTAAAATCCACCGAACGGTGGCACATTCATTTCAGTAAATTCTATATGCTGCTTACTTGTATATGAACTAAGGCAAGATAGAAACCCACAAATATGCATGCTTCATTAAAACATCGTATTGATTGGTATAGTCAGGTTAGCTCGCCTTCACCAGTATGTTTCGACATGCTAACCCTCGTTGAAACAGGTTCTCCGCACTAAGGCGAACCGAGCGAGGAGCCGAAGTCGTCTTCCCGATCCAGTCCAGCTGTTGGCGCATCCTGATCGCGCCGCCCTTGAAGCCCTTTGAACTAGGAGCTTGCAACTCTTCATACACAAATGCAGCTCCGTGGCAAAGCCGTCCTCCAGCCTGGAGGTCTATACATTTTGAAGTTATAAAACGATGTAATGTACAGGACTGCTATCTCATTTTGAGTCAACACTTTTGTAAGCCCGTGCGGCATATTAGCTAACTCGTTCAAGAGTTTGTAATAGATGTTCATTATCAATAAAGAGAACTTTTCCATGTTTCAAATCCGTGTTTCAATTTATCTGCGTACTCTGAATATGTGCTTGCTATGCAAATCATTAAAGCCTTGTGCGGGCGCAACCCCAGGCCCGCACGGCGGTCATGATTCGGGGGACGCCTCAACGATTCTACGGAATCGGGTCGTGACACTGGTGTGGCTGCTGGGATCCGAGATGATAAAATGGTTCGTAAGTAGTTGACACTAGAGCGTCCAACCACATGATATTTGATGTATCGACTTTGCACAAACGTCTCAACCATGACGAAAATGTATTGTAAATGCAAATGGGGTTCTTTCCCAAGTCACAAGGGCTGGCATGGTCAACTTATTGCCTACTCTATCATTAATCCATTGTTTACTTGTTCCCTCTCTGTCACATAAATTACTACATGTGAGTCAGATTATCACAACCTTGAATTGTGTTGTACACATGTATCCCAAATTATGTTTGCTTAAGGATATTCTTACAAAGGAGATTATTGGGCGTGGTACTAAGTGGGGGGGTGCTCTACTATATGGATGATCTCAGTGTGGGATGTGCAAATCATGCGCATCATCCAGTAGACAAAAAAAGCAACAGATTTGGCTATGACATCTTTGGTTAGGACATCCATCATTTGGGTATATGAAACATTTATTTCCTGATTTATTCTCTAGCATGTTAATATGGGATTTCAAATGTGAAACTTGTATTCTGGTTAAGAGTCATAGAGCCACTTATCCTTTGAGTATGAATAAAAGCAATATTCCTTTTGCTTTAATTCACTCTGATCTATGGAGTCCTTTCCCGTTCCTACAACATCTCATATTCATTGGTTTCTGATATTTATCAATGATTGTACTCACATAACCAGGCTTTATTTGTTAAAACACAAAAATAATGCTCTACGTGTTTTTCAATCTTTCCACATATGGGTATAACTCAATTTTCTGCTAAGATTCGGATTCTTAGATCGGACAATGGCGGTGAATATGTGAACCACTAGTTACATACATTTTTCTAAAGTCACGGTCTTATTCATGAAACATCTTGCCCTCATACTCCTCAACAGAATGGGGATGGCTGAGAGGAAAAACTGCCATATTCTTGAAACTGCTCAGGCTTTGTTACTTGGAGCTCGTATGCCCAATAGACATTGAGGTAATGTTAATGCCACAACTGTGCATCTTCTCAAGCGAATGCCTCCAAAGTCTTTGATTTTAAGATCCCCATATATACTCTGTCTACGTATCTCACCTTACCTACAATGTTAATGATTCTGTCCAGATTTTTTGGTTGTGTTGCATTTGTCCATCTTCGTAAGACCTAGCGCACAAAGTTGGATCCTTTTTTCATCCGTAGTTGCTTCTTGGAATTTGCCTTACATCAGAAAGGATACCATTGCTATGACCAGCCCACAACCGCTTCTACGAGACTATATATGTCACTTTTTTGGAAACTATATAAACTATTCTTCTCTTCTCCAGTACCCAATTCTACATGTCAGGGGAATATCAATAGTAAAGAGCCGAATTGGTTGAGATTGGACTGGGCAAGAGTTAACGAGGTTGAAATCCAAGATCATGAGAAAGTTAATAAAGAAGAGGAAGTTTATGAAAGAGAATCACATACAGAGATTGAGCCAGACCCCAGAGAAGTTTCTACACTACCTCAAGTTGAAAGAGACACCCCCATGCCCAATACCCGAAGGCCTGTCTCCTGAGAATATCTTGTGGTAAACTCCCCAACTATACCTCCAAACTCTAGTAAAATATAGACACCTGTATTGGGTATACTTTACCTTTCAGGCATAATCATAGCAAACCACCAAATCAATATTCCTAGATGTTAGAGAACGGGGCTCAAAGTATCCAATTTCCAACTATGTGTCTGTAAAGAGGCTATCCGAACCACTCAAGATATTTGTACATGACTTTCCTTATATAGGGTCCCTACAGAAATCTATGTAGCATTGTCAGACCCTAAATGAACTCAGGTTGTGAAGGAAGAAATGGAGGCATTGCTGAAAAATGAAACATGGACTCTGTTCCCTCTACAAACATAAAGAAGACATTGGGTTATTAATGGGTATTCTCCATCAAACTGCATAAAGTAGATGGCTCAATAGACCGATACAAACCTCGACTAGCAGGCAAAGGGTTTTACGCAGACATACGATGTAGATTATCAAGAGACCTTCTCACCAGTGGAAAAATTAAACACGGTTAGAGTATTGTTGTCTCTTGCAGCAAACCACGATTGGCCATTGCACCAGTTTGACATAAAAATGATTGCCTCCATGGTAATCTTGAGGACAAAATTTACATGGATATTCCATCGGGCTACACAACAAACTCTGAGTCTAAGGTGGTATGTAAATTACAAAAGGCACTTTACGGTTTAAAAATAGTCACCGAGAGCATGGTTTATGCAATTTAGCTTGGTAATGAAGAAGTATGGTTACAACCCAAGTAACTTAGACCATACACTTTTCTTAAAATATCAACTGGGCAAGGTCATGGCCTTAATAATCTATGTAGATAAAATGATTATTACAGGTAATACTCGAAAGAAATATTAGGACTCCAAAAATAGTTTGTAACAGAATTTGAAATGAAGGACCAAGGAGGACCTAAATATATTTTGGGAATTGAGGATGCTTGATCAAAACAAGGTATATTTTTTTTCCAATAAAAATATATCTTAGACCTACTATCAAATGTGGGATTACTAGAGTGTAATCCCGCAGATACACCAATTGTCCAAAACCATAAACTTGGAGAATATCCAGACCAAGTGCCCACAAACAAACAAAGATACCAAAGATTAGTAGGGAAACTTATATCTCTCTTTCATAATCACCCAGATATTGCATATGCCGTGAGTATGGTAAGCCAATTCATGCATTGCTCTAGTGAGGATCACATGGATTCAGTGATCAAAATTCTTCGATACTTATAGTCATCCATCTCCAGGAAAATGGCTCATGTTCTCCAGGAATGATCATCTTAGAGTTGAGGGATACACAGACGCGGATCGGGAAGAAAACATATTAGACAAAAAAAATCTACCTTAGGGTACTTCATGTTCGTTTGTAGGAACCTGGGTACATGGAGAAGCCAGAAGAATAACGTGGTGGCCTTGTCAAGTGCTAAAGCTAAATTCAAAGGGATGGCTAAGGGTCTTTGTGAGCTTCTCTGGCTTAAAAGACTATTAAAAGAAATTAGCTTTGCTCCAAACAGTGAGATGGATCTATTTTATAACAAGAAGGCCACAATTGCTATTTCACACAACCTTGTCCAACATGATCGAATCAAACACGTGAAAGTAGATCTACATTTTATTAAACATAATCTTGAGACCAAGATAATTCGATTTTCATTTATCAAGTCCGAGGATCAATTGGTAGATATACTTACAAAAGATGTGTGTAGTAAGGCATTTTACAACTCACTGGACAAGTTGGGCATCAGAGATTTGTTTACACCAACTTGAGGGGGAGTGTTAGTGTGAGTTGTCATCCGAAATTGTTATGGGAAGAAATTGATTGGCAATCTTGCCATAAATAATAAGATTCTATACTATGTAAAGATTGATTGGCAATCTTGCCATAAATATTGACAATCAATCTTGTCATAAATGATAAAATTCTACAATGTAAGGATTGATTGTCAATTTTGCCATAAAGACTGAATATCAATCTTACCATAACGAATAAGATATTTCCATGGATTAATTGGCAATCTTGCTATAAAGATTGACAATACTGTCATATAAGGAAGCGATGTACCACATAGGTTATATTGCATTGTTATTTGTATATGATCATCTTCTTGCAAAAATATATATTAAATAAAAAAATACAAAATACAAAATTCTTCCTTTATTTTTGACAAAGATGAGATCCACATTTTACTTATTCATAAATT
Organism: Iris macrosiphon; assembly: GCA_036927795.1. NCBI lineage: Eukaryota > Viridiplantae > Streptophyta > Magnoliopsida > Asparagales > Iridaceae > Iris > Iris macrosiphon. The sequence goes on along the minus strand of JAYESA010000005.1, from coordinate 209,691,787 downwards.
GAAATGGTTTATATTTTCATTTAGTGGATCATGATATTTATGCCAGTTTCTTGTTAAGCATATACAACTAATGTATGATCCTAATTAAAGTTGTAAGTACGTAGACTATGTGGTTTTTCAGTGTATTAGATAATCATAAGATTTTGAATTCGAATATTTTTTCATTTGTGTTTGTTGCAACCTATTACGCTTGTTTGTTCAATATTGAGCATCATTAATTTCATCAATTAGACTCTGTAGAAAGGCCATGCACATCAGAAAAAAACAACAATGCTATGTAATACTTGAGATGAATTTAGTGTGCATTTCATATGCGAATTTTTTTCTTCCGAAAAATTTTAGGATTGTGCTTAGTTTAGGTTATAAAATTTATTTTCAAAAATGATGAATATCTAGGAAAACTATTTGCCCAGAGAATCTTATGCCTTAAGAATATATGGGTAATTTTTTGTCCGAAAAATATTTTTTTTCTATACACTTTTTTTAACTTATTTTTTCATCTATTTTCATTTTAAAGAAATTTCCATTGTTTTTTTTAATTTTTATTTTTAAGAAATTTTTTTGTTCTATTTTTTTTTGGTTTTTCTAGTTTTTCTCATTTTTTTTCATTGTTCATTGTTCATTTTTTATCTTTAAATTTTTAAATTTTAAAAATTAAAAAGTTTTAAAATTTTAAGATTTTAAAATCTTAAAATTTTAAAATTTTAAGATTTTAAATTTTAAATTTATTTTTTTTTTTTAATCTTTTTTTGGTAATATTTGTATATTTACCAAATATGGGAATAAATTTTCTAAGAAATTTAAATCCTGAGAATCTGACTTTCGGGAATATAGAATTCTCGGCTATATAGTCTTTTGCGTACCAAACGTCTCCTTTAGTGATACATATCTCCCATATGGGGATAATATGTATGTAACCCAATCATTATCGAGTGAAAAGGGAGTTAAGAGTTTAGAGTATCCACAGTGGAAGAGGTTACAAGTGCTATATGAAAGATCATTAGACAACTCTAGAGGGAGGGTGAATAGAGTTCGTGTATGCGTAGCAGAATATAATCACTAATTAAAAAATAAAACATATAACAACTACAACAATATGAAAAGTATAAAATAAGTAGTATAAATAAGTTGAGAAGAGCAAACTCAAACACCGAGATTTTGTCCTGGTTTTGCTCTGAGAGTAGTAGTCCAGGCCCGAGAACTCTTCCTCGGAGTTAACTTTACTATTAGTGAAAACACAAGCTTTGATCCGAAGGGCTTGTGAATCGTACAGACACAAGCTTTTGATCTGAAGAGCTCGACGATTTTAGACACTTTGAGAAGTAGTTTGGATTAGCGAAGCATGTACAACTCGAACACTTCTAATCGAAACCGCACTGGCACTTAGAAGAATGGGAGTTGTCTTAGAAATTTGGAAGGTTTAAAGCTCTTTAAAGAATAGAGAAGATGATGAATGAATGAGTGAGTAGGAATGAAAAATTCTTCTTTATTTATAGTTTTTTCTAAGACAGAATTCGGCTAGAACTCGGATACCCACCGTTCAAAAATTTAAATGTTTGAGCCACGAGAATTGTTCTAATACTCTGAATCAAGAATCAGTTTTGGATAACCGAATTCGGACAAAGTTCAGGCAAAATTTGGACCGAGTTCGATTTTTCAATTTTCAGTAGGTTCCTGGACAGATTTGTCTCAGTTTGGTTTGTGTTCGAGTGGGGGTTTTTGGGTTAGTATGAGTTCAGGTTGGTTTAGATATAGGTAGGCTTATTTTTTAGTGGACTTTGGATAGGTATTCAACTAGTGCCAATAGTGTGATCTGACTCAAATAAGTCCTAGACTCAAGAAAAGCAAAATACATAATAACTATAGAAACAATAAAACCAAACGGACATCAAGGAAGCAGTCTTCTGTTGAACTGATTGCTGAGAGTACAGTCTTCTGTTGCAAGTATCGATTCAAAATTTTAAGTTAATTATCGAAATTAGTTTGACTGAGACCAGATTGGTCAACAATCTCTCATATTTTGATAATTGACAAAAAAAACTACCACTGATATGAGTCGACGATTTGAATGATGTTCAATACACTCAATAGCTTCAATAGCTCCCCCGCAACGAGAGCAATAGGAGCAATTATTACGTATCAGTGTTTCTCCCCCGTTGTCACTTCATCGAAATGGAGAAAAATTCTCTCAAAATAGACATAAAAATTGAAACGAAAACACAAATAATATGCAAACATCAACCAATATTTAAGCAAACATCAACTAGATTGCATTGCACTAAAAATAAACAGAAGTACAGAACCAAAAAATACTCAAACTGAATAAAAGTAAGCTAATAAAGTAAACATAATGCAAATGTCAACTAAACCATAGTGTCTCATCACTAAACATAATACTAAATCTAAGCATCTGATCCCTATCATCATCATCATCATCATCATCTCTACTCGAGGGTTCACAGGTCTCAGCATAATGGTTGGGATCAAAGCGAGCAGCAGAAGGGTCAAAGTATCTCTGACCATCTCGATCATCGATGCAGTAGCCAGCAATGGATGGATCATGAACCATAGCAATAGGTCCGCCAGAGTGATGAGCAAAACTGTATCGCATGCCCATCAAGGAGTTGGACATAGTCTGTAGCCGGAGAGTAGTACGGAAATCCTGAGAACAATAACGATCGTCTTCCAGTCTGAAGCGATCCTGGAGCATAGTATGTAGGCTCTCAAATATAATAGATGGAGCATGTGGAGGAGATGGAGCAGTTGTGTGACCAAGAGATGAATTAACGGGATATGTAGGAGCATAAGAAGGAGGCTAATGACTACGATGCTTATAAAGATAAGCAGGCTCAGCAAGTTGGTGAAAATCATTCATAGGGATCTCAAAATACTCAAAAGATGATGGGCAAGTACATAGCGTATAGTAAGTTACACGGTTTCTTGCGACATAGTTCCAAAGCTACAATGATAGTCTTTGGTAGACTAAATTATCTCCCAAAGTGCAAATGATATAACATAGACATCTCCAAAAATGTAAGTTCATCTGTGGAGGATTGTTTTGGAAGAATAACAGAGAAAACCATGCGGTGTAGGTCATAGAACCAATCATTCATGTATTTTGGCTTAAGTTTGCCAGGACAGAGATTGGGTGAACACAGAGTCCATAGACAAGTTAAGAGTCATATTTTCAGGGAATTGAAATTTGGTGATGTTGCATAGGGCTTCACCTTTATTTGGAACAAGAAGTATCATCCCTAATCATCAAATAAACACGAATAAGTAGAAGTAACAAGATCTTCTAGACTATGAGCCTGAAAAGTAGATAAATATGTCCAAAATATGGTAAAATTCAATGGACTTCCAGAACAAATAGCCGTATCATTGAAATCATTGACCCACTCTATGGAATTATCAATGGATCAAAAAATTAGGTCATCAAATTTACCTTTATTAGGCATAGATGGACTGAACAAGGAGAATGACTTTCTTCTTGAACATTGGAAGAGAAAACATGTCCAACTTTTATTTTTTTTCTTTGACAATCTTGGTGCCATTAAAAAGAATAGCGAGAAAGTTGAGAATTATACCTGAAATAGACAAGAAGAATGCTAGAGAACCTTGTAATAGGGCTGGATCCAAGATTTGGAGGGTTGAGAACCTTGGAGGAGGAAGATTCACAATCTAGGCTTTTGAAAAAAAGGGTTTATGAGGAGGAAGGAGATGGTCAGCTGTTGTTCTGGTGGTTCTCGAATTTTTGATGATGAATATAGGTATACAAAAGAGTGGGACACACACAACTCAAATCTGGAAATTCGAACAACCGAGTTCGGGCAGAGTTCGGGCAGAACTCGGACCAAGTTTGGTTTATTTGTTTTTCAGGATTTGGTTTGTATGATTCTCAAACTTTTGTGTATATTGGATGCATATTTAACTTTTGTAAATATAAAATTAGTATTTTTAGATTAGAAAATAAATAATTACTCATATTATTAATTACTCTTTGTTCAAAAAAGTAATAAATATCTTGGGTTAGCTGTAGGGGCCGGATCCCAGCTAGCGGTGGTCCGAAGACATTTAAGTATCGTTCGCTTAAAGCTATTTACGCTTTTCTGACAGAAGGGCCCTTTCGGTTTATAACCAAAATGATCCTTACATATAACGAACATTGAGAACAAATAATATAAGTTAAAACAATCTTCTGCTAAGGATTTAGTGAATATATCAGCAAGTTGATGTTCTGTGTCAACAAATTCTAAGCATATATTACTTTGTAATTGATGATCTCTTAGAAAATGATGTCTAATTTTTATGTGTTTAGTACGTGAGTAACATATTCTGTTCTTTGTTAAGTTAATGGTGCTAGTATTATCATAGTAAATAAGAATATTCTTATAGCATATATTATAGTCTTCTAGTATTTGCTTCATCCACAAAATATGTGCACAACAATGTCCTGCTGCGATATACTCAGCTTTAGTAGTTGATAATACGACAGATTTTTATTTCTTGCTAAACCAGGCGACTAAATCTTTTTCTAAGAAATGAATCGTGCTACTGGTACTTTTCAATCAACTTTGCATCCAGCAAAATCAGCATATGAATAACCAATTAGGTCAAAAGATGTGGTTTTGGGATACCATAAGCCTACCGCAGAAGTGCCTTTAAGGTATCGGAAGATACGCTTAACTGCGCACAAATGTGATTTCTTAGGGTTAGCTTGATATCTAGCACACAGACAAATATTAAATATGATATTAGGGCGACTAGCAGTTAAATATAGTAAACTTTCAATCATACCTCGATACTTACGTTGATCAATCGGTTTGCCACTTTCATCCAAGTCAAGCTTTGTTGATGTAGCCATTGGAGTGCCGATAGGTGTTACATTATCGAGATCGAATTTCTTTAGCAATTCCTTTGTGTACTTAGCTTGATTGATGAAGGTTCCCTGTAAACTCTGCTTAATTTGCAATCCGAGAAAGAAGTTGAGTTCTCCCATCATGCTTATTTCAAATTCACTCTGCATACACTCAGCAAACTCTTTTCAAAAAAAATTATTAGTAGACCCAAATATGATATCATCAACGTATATTTGCACTAATAAGATTGTATTATCCTGTGCTTTTATAAAAAAATATTGTGTAAATTTTCCTTTTAAAAAACTATTTTCAAGTACGAAGGAACTGAGACGATCAAACAAAGCACGTGGGGCTTGTTTGAGTACATACAGAGCCTTACGTAACTTAAAAACATAATTTAAAATTTTAAAATCTTCAAAATTAGGGGGTTGAGCTACAAAAACTTTTTTTATGAAACTGTTTAGAAAAGTACTTTTAACATCCATTTGAAATAGTTTAAAATTGTAAAAATTTGCAAAAGCACAAAGCATGCGAATGGACTCAAGTCTCGCAACAGGAGCATGTCTCATCATAGTCAATGCCCTTTTCTCGATTATAGCCTTGAGCTACGAGACGTGCTTTGTTATGAGTGACTTGTCCATCCTCATTGAGCTTATTTTGAAATACCCCCTTGGTTTCTCTCAAATTGGTTCAATTTTCTTGTATTATGGTTCAGGCTATTTTTTCAATCGAATCCAATAAATATTGAGAGTTAATTCTAGGATTCAGAACCAAAACTACGAGAAATCCAAAGCTCATCAGAAAAGGCTTCTACAATATTTTTAGGTTCCATTTGAGAAATAAATGCTACATTTGTAATGATATATTTAGTTGAAGAATGAGTAATTACTCCTTTTGATACATCACCTATTACCAGGTCTTCTGGATGATCAACTATGAACCTTATCTTCTTTTGCAAACTTTCTAGATAGCCTGTTCCGGTTTCAGTATCTTCAGGTGCTTTGCTGGATGTTATGTCGATATCTTCATCATCACCGTCTGTCACGACCCGCACCCGATATAGGGATGCAAGTCGGCAACAACGCCCAGCCTACGCCGCAGAATCGGCGGTAGAACGCTGTTTGGGTAATCTATCTAACAATATAATGAGCCACCAACAATATCAATATACTCAATCACAGATCTAAGATGGAAACGAGCATGAATATGATAAGGAATAAAATAGTCACAAACAACTCATGAGTCTAAAATATTAACATCAATGAGTCTGAAGAAATACTAAATAATAAGCTGGAGATAAATCCAGTACAAAAGAATACTAAGAAGCTATAAGTCCCGGGTCATCTGTCTCAGACGGGATAAGTCCCTCCTGTGCCAGGGTCTCTGACTCTAAACCCACAACATCTTGAGGCCCGTAATGTGTAGGGTACCACTCCTCCATGTCATCTGGGAAAAATATATCCAGTCAGGAAAGGAGTAGAGTACATCTCTAACGGTAGTTCTAATCAATGATAAAAACTATGTAACAGTAAATAGATATGAATATACAAGATGCAACAATAGATACAAGAGAGATATATAATAAGAAAATACTGGAAGTAAATACAAGAATGAACAATATGACAATGAACAAGAATACTAATGACTAAGTGAGTGGGTACTAGCTTTAACATGTGATTGGCTTGGGAACTTGATACAAGATTTATGGCTTGGCTAATCATACGTGCGGTGTATGATTAATACTATACAGGAACAAGATACAAGATGGGTATGATCACATATCTACACTACATACTCCTCAACCCCGACTGGTATAGTGGATCCAACCATGGTACGCTATGGCACGGGATTCCCTAGGAAGGTAGCAAGTCTCCCCGAGAATCAGTGTCTGTATATGCACAAGAAGAACAATGAAACAAGGCTTGCACAAGATACACCATATACCAAGGAATAATATCTCATGACGAGATCCGGATATATCAATCCGTGTAACCATCGTGTCAAGAAAATATGGATATCTACACTAGATACAATGAACATAGAGGATATCATAAATAAGAAACTATCAGAGAATATACTCGCCTGAAGTCTGGTGAATAGTCTCACATATGTCTGATATGGTAGCTCAAAGACCTAGATAGGGAATACAACATCAATACAAGGTTTCAGAATGAAAGTAAGTTAAACTAGTTAACTTCTAGGTCAACAAGCCATTTCTAAGTCAAAACAGTCAAACTAGGTCAACTCTAACTCAAACCAGTCAAACTTGGTCAAACTACCTATTTCTAGGTTGCATGAGTCTATCTCAAAGTTGTTGGGTTCATAAACTATGAATCTAGGTCATACAAGCTAAATCTAGGATACTAAGATACCGTATCGCAAGATACGCAAACAAGAGGTATGAAATATCATATATACATATCCAAACAATATTAAATATATAAAAAAAATCCTAATTACAATTACTAAATGGATACCTTAGTTTTGAACCAACGCGGTATCGCACTACTAAATCCCCCTCTTGATACCCAAACCCAATACCTTGGGTATCCTCAATACCTTGGCACTTACCTTGGTATCTCAAGGTAATTGTCTAACACTCAACTTAAATATATGCTAATCAATTAGCTACTAAATATAACATACTAATACAATACAATACTTATAATATATATATTTTAGAATCTAACTAATACCTTATCATACATATAGCTACTTACTAATACCTTACCATACATAGATATATGTATAGTTACCAACTATAACCCACAACTAACTAACTATTATACTAACAATGCATATACTACTAACCCAACTAGCTAACTTACAACTTGTTAGCCCTCCCCGATAAACGCTGCTGCTCCCTTGAGCTTGCATTTGCTGCTGCCGTCGCTAATGCTGCTGCTGCTGTTGCTAATGTTACTGTTGCTGTTGTTGTTGCTGTCGCTATTTTTGCTGCTGCTGTTGCTAATGTTGCTGCTGCTGTTGCTGTTGTCGCTAATGCTGCTACTGTTGTTGCTGTTGCTATTGCTGCTATCGCTAATGTGTCGAGCCCCCCCTATCTTATACAATAACACACACATATATATACACTAATATATACCATATATATATACACTCTCACCCATATATATATATATATATAATAGCTATTGAATAAGTTATGTTATATATGTATACTTGTATGTTATATATATATATATATATATATTTATTACATATGTATATAGATATATGATACACTAACACACACACACACACACACACATATATATATATATATATATATATATATATATATATATATATATATATATATATATATATATATATATTTATTTATTTATTATAATTGATTAAGAACAATAGGAAATAGATTTAGAAATGCAACACAACAAACACGTGGAGTGTATCGCACCCGTATCACACTAGATCTATAATACGCTTGCGACACGAGTCCACCACACAACCAAACATACCCCGAAGGACACGAGCAAGTCTAATATATAATTTATAAATAATACGAAGAGTCAAACACATAACTACGTGTCCGTGTCAAAATATGACATTCACAAAGTCCCGTGTCAGAGGAAAACCCCAAAAATCAACACATATAACCAAATTATTGGGATACGACCTACACGTACCCAATTATGGACACAATGCTAGCCACAAACACACAAACACATGCCAAATTGATCTATAGGACCAATTGACAAACACAACAAGTGTCAATCTCGGAATTTTCCCAAAATTGACACAAAAATTATCATAACTTTCTCAATATCTTACTATGAACTCAAATCTAAATCCTATGGGTAGTCTATGCATATGGGTTGATTTTTTATGGTTAAATCTCAGATTTAGAACCTAAATTAAGGAAAAAAACTGAATTGTACCTATTGGAAGCTGGATTCCCAATGCAACCTCCAAATGTGATAAAATTGGCCTCCAACTTATAAATTCTTGCTCCTCTTTGTAGATCCTTGCTTTCTCCTTCTAGATTCTTACTCCACTAGTCTCCAATGGTGATTTGGGAAGGAATTAGGATAAAATTTGGTAGAAAAATGATGTAGGAATGAAGAAATTTGGTTGAGGGAAATTCTAGATCTAGATTTCAAATGAAAAAAGGAGAGAAACTTTTTTCCCTCTTTTAAATAGGCCACCCCCCCTTGCCCCTTCCTCAAGCTACTATATAATATCTATTATACCCCTTGGGACCTCTCATGAAAAAATAATTAAGGAGGGAAGGTTCTAGTCTAATGGTTTCATTAAATTAATCACTCTCCTAATCAATGGGCTTTCTATTTGGGCTAAATTCTAACAATTAATACATGTTGGTCCATGAGTCTAAACTAATCTAGTTAGGTCCACTAACACAAGTCCAAATCAATAATCTAACATCTAATAATAATTAAATAATACAATAAATAATTATTTAACATGCACAATATTTAATTAAATATAAAATGACTAAAATATCCTTTCCTAGAAAATGTGGTAGTGACACCGTCATTAGGTAATTGACTATTAAGCTCATCAAATGTAACGTTAATTGATTCCCCAATTATTAAATATTTCTTGTTTAAGACTCTATAACCTTTACTCTTAGCAGCATATCCAAGAAATATACCTTCATCAACTTTAGAGTCAAATTTATCTAAGTTATCCTTAATATTCAGAATGCCATATCTACATCCAAAAAATTTAATATATAAAATATTAAGAGTTCTACCAAACCATAGCTCATAGGGTGTCTTCTTCAATATAGGTCGAATTAGAACCATATTCAATACATAGTACGTTGTATTGACAACTTCTGTCCAAGAGTACTTTGAAAGGCTAAATTGATTTAACATAACTCTGGCTATGTCGCCGAAAATTCTATTTTTTTTTCCACAACATTATTTTGTTGAGTAGTTATAGGGAAAGAGAATTCATGAGAATAATCATTGGAATTACAGAAACTTTTAAACTCAATATTTTCAAATTCGCCACCATGATCACTTCGGATGCGAGTAATCATGAAATATTTTTCGTTTTGAACATTTTTGCAGAAAGAAACAAATTCAGTGAAAGCATCACTTTTATTTGCAAGGAAGTAAACCCAAGTATATTTAAAATAATCATCAACAATTACGTATGCATATAGCTTTCCACCAAGACTGGTGATTCGGCTAAGTCCAAATAAATCCATGTGAAGTAATTGAAGAGGCCTAGAGGTATTTACATCATTTATAGATTTAAAAGAAGATTTGGTTGCTTTGTTCTTTTCACAGTCAGCACATACCTTATATTTCTTGAATGTTATATCCGGCAAGCCTCTTACTAGTTTCTTTGAGGATAACCTTGCAATAGTGTACATGTTGGCATGTCTTAGACGCATATGCTATACCAAACTTTCATCCTTTTTAGCATATAGGCATCTGCCTGCATTGTTAGTATCTTCTAGCATATAGAAAATATAAATATTATCTTCCCTAGTACCTTCAAAAATAATATTTTCAGATGATCTCTCATAGATAGAACATTTATCTTTCACAAAATTAATACCATAACCATGGTCAGCCAAATGACTGATGCTGAGTAGATTATGTTTTAATTCGGTTACTAAACAAACATATTTTATTATAGGATAGAAAGGAAAATATTACCGTTACCTATAATATACCCTTTTAAGTTATTACCGAAGGAGACATATCCTTCTTTCTTTATCGATTGTGTTACAAAAAGGATGACATCACCTATCATGTGTCGTGAGCAACCACTATTGAGAATCTATTTGCTTTTAGCATACGACGGTCAGCCCACCTACAACACAAGTTGAAGATGTGACCTTTGGTACCAACTTCTTTTGGGGTCCTAAAATGTTAGTTTTGGTATCCATGCACAAATATTCATATCAACTAATCTTCTAACTTTGTATTGTCGTGAGATGTGTCCATGTTTACCACAGTAGTGACATATTGCAAAGGTGTTAGTGCTTTCATGGTAAGGAGTGGTATGTTGTGTCTGTAGAAGCATAAAAAATGAGCCTCAAAGAGATAACGCAGTTTTCTATAAATAAGCCCAACAGAGGAAGAATGGTGCACTTTCTCTTTATTTCAAGAATGGTACACTTTCTCTCTATTTCAAGGATGGCGCACCCTCTATTTGTTTCAGAAAGGAAGACGCGCACTTTCTTACTTTGGCGCACTTCTTTGAAACTTCAGAAGATGGCGCACTTTCTTATTGTAGCGCGCTTTCTTAATGTTACGAAAGTTGGCTCACAAATGCTCAAAGATGCGCACTCGCTCTCAGTATTTAATGTAGCAGACTGACAGCTAACAGATGCAAAAATTGAAGAGTCAAAATTTATCATACAGCTGAGATGCGACACGCAGACCCAGGTTGTCATTTAGCGATCTAGTCGTTGAGCTCACTTTATCAAAAGTGCACCGCGGTGTTACTTCATCAAAAGTGCGCTGCTGTGCCACTTCATCAAAAGTGCGCCGTTGATCCAATTCATCAAAAGTGTATCGTTGTGATAATATCTTTAGAAGTGGGCCGTTGTGCCAATTTCTTAGAAAGTGTGCCAGTCTCCAGATCACTTCTAAAGTGCATATACTATTCTTACTGACAGTGAGAAGTTATAAGTACGTGTCTTACATGCCATGCTTCTCATGAAAAGTGTACAAATAACGGTCCCCACTACCTATGCTTTCCTTATATAGGAAGCTACATATCAAGCAGGCAGTAGGTTGTGCACCAACTCATTCAGAACATGGGGTGTTAGTCCACCAAAAGTGCAAGCAAATTGGTAAAATAGTACAGACTATTAAAGTGCGCACACACTCTTATAACTGCTCATAAACTCTATAAATACAGGATTAGAAACTCTATAAATACAGGATTAGTACATCCATTACACAGATAGAAGGGGGACACACACGGACAGAGATAGAAAGGGGCTAGAATTCTTAAGTCTTTGAAATTCAAGAACAAAAGGAGAGAAATAGAAGCTTCTCGTGTCGTTATCGCCAAAGCTTTCTTATTGTTTAAATCTCCATGTTGTTCACATCATTTCCTATATTTCTTTGTCGTTATGTGCATTTCTTCGTCGTCGAGTGGTCCAAGGAGTAAAGTGATCATCCGCAGATCAGATCTCAATAGCTATACTTCTCCAGAATCAACTGTAATTAGATTCATTTTAGGATCTTTTTGTACTTTTCGTTCTTTTCAATAGTTTGTAATACAAAAGTTTCATATAAAATTTTCTTCACAAACAAGATGGAGACTCTACTGGGGACTACTTTCTCCTCTGACGAAAAGTTGATAGCTCTACTCGACGCTGCATCGGTCGGCTAGTTGCAGAAGGCCTTGGTTATAAAGTTTGACAAACAAGCATACGAATAAATGCTCTATTCTGGGGGTAATGCTCGCCCCTCATCCTTGTTAAAGTCGAGGAAAAATTGCAAAGTGTGGGTGCCCAAGCGTCTTCATGCATATCCCGAAGTTGCTGCCAACAAGGGAAAGATCATTCAGATTAACGAGAGTTCCCTTGTCAATTTTGTTCAGATCAATGACTTGGTGGAAAATTCCCTTGCGTTAAATAAGGGATACAATTCGTGCAACTCGTGCAATATCAAATAAAGGGTGATCCATACCCAAGCTTCTGATTCTCTTGCGTTAAACAAGGAACACAAATCATGCAACTAGCGCAATATCAAGCAAAGGGTGATCCACACCCAAGCTTCTGAGTCTACACATATTGGTGGTAATATGCGGGGCAAACAAGTCATGGATACTGCTCTCCAAACCAATCTCTCTACGAGCACTAATAAAAAGTTAGTCAGGGAAAATTATCCCCCTAACATCATGATCATGCGTTCAATCGAAGGGAAGTTATGTGCCATTCATTATGAACCTGCTATTGGTGTGCCAGGCCAAGATCTGCGTTCAAAAATAAATGCACGTAGGCAAACTGTACCAACTCTTCATGTTCCACAGAATGTGTGCCAAACAGGACCAACGTCCTCACGTTGTGCTATTTGTGCGCGTGAACATGTAAAGAACAAAGGTGCGAGAGACGACGGATCGTACGCCAATCAAGTTAGCACCTTACTTTATACGCAAGGAACTAAAAAAGTGCATAGGAGGTCTAATGTATCTCATGTAAAGAGGCAGAGTCTGCCCTCCTCATTCTTTTTCACCCCTTATGATTTATGCAAACTTATTGTACAAAAGCGTAAGAAGAGAGATCCCACGGACCTTGCAATGGTGTTTCCTAATGAACATTGTTGCAATTGTCACAAAGTTGTAATTGAATATTGTTGTGCATCAGCAAAATGGTCTGTGTTTGACCGATTGACTTACAATGTGTCTCATAAACCTCAACATACAAAATAAGTTGACAATAAGGAGTATGATGATGAACCGCTCCTTGCTTTAGCATATATTGCTTCACATCTTCCATATGGCAGGAGACAATCAAGACGAAGTTCTTCAAGAACACCTAACCAAAGGAGATTTGACCAACTCATCGACTCCTTTGAAGGAGTATACCAAAATACTCATTCTCAAATATGTGAGCTCAATCTTCACGGGAATCCCTATTTCTCAGAATCTGAGGTTGGAGGTAGCAATCCCCTCAATTCTGAAACTAATAGTGTAGACTCCAACTACACTGCTCTTTCTACCAATTTCTCTGTTGTACACAGGGATGTTAGTGTTTATGTCGTCGGTGATAAACAAGATGCTTCTCCGTCAGAAGCTACCGAACAACACCTTAACTCATTAGAGGATGCTCTCAGAGACATGCACACTATGATACAAAATATGCATCAAATAATGACAGCTCAACATTCTGCTACAACAGTACCTGTCCATGTGGCTTCATTCATACCTGCACAACCTACTCCTGGAACAACACCTTTGCAGGATAACAAAAATCCATAACAGTCATTAACCAAGAGTCAATAGTGCCAACTCTTAATCATCTCAATATTGGGAGTGGGCCTCCACCGGTGATAATACTTGTTCAACTAGGATCTTACCAGTCAATGGCACCACTCTGACCATAAGATCCTCTCAAAGCTATCCGGGAGTTGCATGCACATGTCGATGTTTTAAAGAACAAAGACCAACTCCTCAAGCTGGGGGTGAAACAACCTTATCCTTCTCATTGGGATAATGTTTCATTCCCTTCTAAATACGAGCTCCAATCGATAGTCATGTTTGAAGGCAGGACATCACCGAGATAATATGTTAATTACTTCAATATGATGATGGCTCATCTGCAAAAAGAAGATGCTCTCCTTACCAAATTATTCATGGGATGCTTGGCCGACATATCCTACGATTGGTATTATAGCTTACCTGATAATTGCATATCCCATTTTATAATATAGAGTATATTTTCCTCTCGTGATCCTACGAGGGAGGCATGGATATGACAATGTCTTCACTCATCGATATCAAATAGAAGGAGAAGAAAATTGCTCATGAATTCATAGAGTGTTTCAGGCAAGCGACTCTGAAGTTACCCCCCAATATTCCAGACTCTGCATTCATTGATACTTGCAAGAAAAACCTACTACCCATAGTAGGGCTTTGGACGGGTCCAACTCAATTTCAAGACTGGACAACGTTTATCATAGGAGCCGAAGCTGCTGAAGGTAACTCGAAGGTGGCACATAATTTAGGGTTATATATGACCAATGTGGAAGGAAAGTGTCCCTCCAACAGTGCGAATAATCACAACAGCAAAGGAAAGAAGGCATTGGCAATAAACTTGTCGAAGTCACCCACCTCTCCTCCAACACAGAAATCTCCAGAGTCTTCTAGGACTAAGAAAGAATATTCCTTTGATGAGAGCGATATCCACATCATTTTTGAATGCTTGATAAAAAGTAATAAGTTGCAGTTGTCTGAAATCAAACGACCAAACGAGGTAGGTAAAACAAATGACCAAAGTATTGCTTATACCATCGGTACGTACATCATCCTACCAAGGCTTGTTATGCCTTAAAAAAGAAAATACAACAGTTGATAGATGCTAAAGCTATCACCCTTCACAATGAGAAAAAGACGGTCACCATCAATATGGTGTCTCTTCAATTTAGCAATTTTCCAGCACAAGAAATTTTGAACGGCGTTATCCCAATATGTCGAACTATGATGGAAGTGATAAATCTCCCGCCTCCTAGAAGTCAAACAGGGGGATTGTGCCTCTGACCAAAGATTATGGCGAGATTATGTAGATTCATTCCGATCTACTATAAGATTGAGACCTAGGAGCAACATCTTCCAATTCAAAATCCAAGAAGGGGAAAGAGTATAAATTAGGCAATATGCTTTCTTCAGATCATCACTCGAACAGAGATCAAGATCAAGATCAAGATCAACATCAACATCAAGAATATATATCTCTCGAGATTAGATTTTAAAATTTGAACATTATCCCACCAATCTCTACTCGTAAGCTTCGCTTGACACACCGGAAATGGTCCATGATTAGCAGTGTTCCACTATATAGGGCACAACAAATCTTCAGTTCTTATGAAGGTGTTCCTACACAAATTCTTTTCCCTTCTGTAACCATTAGAGCATTGACCTCAACTTAAATGCTTGAGGAGGATCGTCCCCATTTTCATCAATACAGCCAACAATCTGTACGTTTGATGCAAAATATGGGACATAACTTCCAAAAAGCTGAAGGTTTAAACTTTGGCAAGGGGCAACGTATTCCTCTACAACTCCGAGGATAGTCCAACAAATCACGTAGTAGATTAGGTTACGATAAAACAATCCCACATACTCGCTCCAAGCAGAGGCATGATAAAAAGAAACTCAAGTCTTGTAACATGGTGCTTCTTTCTTCGATGCCCAAAAAAGAAGTCATGACGGGTACTAGGTCTAGCAAAGATTATCATAAAACTTATAAATCTGTCCAAGAAGATGTTTCTGACACTCTTCCTACTCCTGTTGCTCCGGTCATAACCTAACCCAATCCTTCGAAGTATACTACGGCAGAGAAATAAAAGCAAAAAGAAGTACTCTTCGACAAAATATTAAAGAAAAATATACCCCAAGGACTTAAAAAGTCCTATAATTTCGACATTTTGGCACAACTGGCCAATACCCTAGCTCGGCTTTCCATATTTGAGTTACTTCGTTTATCGAAGGAGACTCGTAAAGCTTTGAGTGAAGCTCTGATACATGCAAACTCAGGCTTAGCTCAACTCAAGACTCCTGATGAAGAGCCATTAGCATGTCCTCAATGCCACAGCATGTTCGAGAAGATTCCTAAAGTCACCTTCGCGCAAGATGACATGCTACTTAAAGACAATCAGCATGAGAGACCATTGTATTATACCGGTTACATCGGATCTATCAAGGTGAACTGAATTCACATCGACCCTGGTTCTTCACCCAGCATCATTCATAAAAGCCTACTAAGAGGATTGAAGATAAAAATAACATGTCTGCTACTAGCACTACCATTCTAGGCTTCAACGCTGGAAGGAGTAAACCGCTGGGGAAGATATGCTTAAAACTTTAGATAGACGATCTACATACTGAAGTCACATGCTATGTGTGTAACCATCACTTTTTAGGATAGGGGTATTTATGTTATTGGTATTATATTTATTAATTATAATAATAATTTGTATGGTTATTTTTATTTAATTAATTCATATAGAGGGTGGTGCACGATTAGCCCCTTAGTTAGACTAATTGCTAATGAACCCAACTAGACTTGAATCCAACTAGACTTGTCATGATCAATAGGGTAACCCATTAAATTAGTTTGGTTAATAGTTGTAATAGAGGGAATGAATAGAATCCTCATTCATTTAATATTAGAACCTTCTTTAGTTAAACCCCTCTTTAGCTAAACCCTTCATGACAACCCTTGGAGGGCATTTTGGACATTTTACATAGAGGAATCCTAACCTACCTTAGCCGGCCATATTTAGGAGGAGGGAGCCCCCCTCTTATTCATTAGTTGTTCATGAAGAAACCCTAAGTTTAGTTCTTCCTTCTAAGCATTCATTCCTCCACCAAATTTCTCCAAATTAATCCCAATCCCTCTCATTTTCATCCCCAAGGAGAGCTAGAAGCTTGAAGTTTGCAAGAGGCTTAAGGAAGAGGAGTTTGGCTAGGGATTGGTGCCCATTCTTCACTCTTGTGCTCATTTGAAGGAACAATATTGGGAATTCATCTCCCAATAGGTAAAAATTCCATTTTCTCTTGTTATTTCAGATTTGAATGATGAAATAAACCCATAAAAACTCTCCCTTGGTTTAAGAATACCCATAGGAAGAAGAACTAGGTCCATATAAGGCCTATGGAGAAAGTTACTTTAGGTTTTGTGTCAATTTAGAAAAAACTCCGAGGTGGCACACCAAGTGTTTGATGAAATACCTAATGGATTATTTTTCACTAATTTATATTGCTTATTGGTATTTTAGGTGTATCATTAGGAATTGGTTGTGTTTGAGAGTGATTTGAGTGTGTATATTAGAGTATCATATGAGTGGGCACCAAGTGTTTGATTTAATGCACTTAGTGCATGTATATGACATGTACCTATAGATAGGTGTTATATATAAGTTATATATATATATATATAGGTATAATTAATGATATATCTATATATATAAGTATGTGTGTGTGTGTGTGTGTGTGTGTGTGTGTGTGTGTGTGTGTGTGTGTGTGTGTATGTGTGTGTGTGTGTGTGTGAGTGCACAGTGCTCTCTGAGCAGTGTGTGCACTGTGCTGTGCACAATGTTTCTGTGTGTTGTGTGTGTACACTTGAGTGTAGGTGTGTTGTGACTTGAGGGTATGTATCATGAGATACATGGGTTGGATAGGTGTTCTGAGTATGTTTGAGAGTGGTAGGGTAGCATAAGAATGTGTGTCAGATATGTTGTGTGTGAGGAGTGTAGATAAGAGGGGACTGAGCAATAGACATCAGGTTTATATTTCCTTGGGTATCATGTATCAGTATACTGGGTAAGGATGTATAGGTGCCTGGAAGAGCCTAATGTGCACTACAAGGTGCAAAGGTGCACTGAAAAGGGTGTCCAACAGTTGATGAATGCAGGCTTTGAACATCTGCAGAGTATTTTTACAGAATTTGGGTATTACAGTAGCAAGGAGTGTACTTCGGGTAGCAGTGCAGTGCATTGATAAAAGAGCCTGCCACTGTTGCTGCTTCATGCAGCAGAACTCCATATATCACAGACACACACACCAAGTTGACACTGCCCCTAATCTGGATACTTAATTTCTGCACCACTCAGGCACCCACAACTCCCCACACTTGTTTGGTAGCTCCTGCACTCTCAAGTTGCACTAACACTTCACAATTATGGACTGTAGAAAAACTATAGTTTACACCTATAATATAGTTGTTTAATAATAAACAGAAGAAATAAAACTAGGTTTATACGAAACTCTTTCTTAGGTTTACAAACAAGAAGTACTATTAATCCTATACAAGGATGTTAAGTACAAAATTTAATCTGGGTAAATATTGCTATAGGAGTCTGATCTGCGGTCGATCACTTTGTCCCTTGGACCACACGATGATGAAGAAGTGCTGTAGAAGAAGAAGAAGCTTCAAAGATTGCAAAGGGGAGTGCATGCTAGATGCCAAAATCGTCGATCACTACTCTCTGTCTATGCTCTGGATTCTTCTTTCTTAATTTTCTGACCTTAAGTTCTCCTGTTTGGCTAAAATCTTCACTCTTTTTCTGACCCTTTTTCGACCCTTGACCTCTGTCAATAGAGGTCTATATTTATAGGCATAGAATTGAACAGCAAAGAGCACCGCACCTTTTACGCGACGGTTATCGTAACTGCTACCTATATATAGATGATCCTCTGAATAAGCGTGTGACGCGTGTCCCATTAAGAGATAATACGTATAACTACTGCGAAGATCACGGCATGCAAGCAACATAGGTAACTGTCCCTCGCGTAGAGATGATTGGCGTAGAAGCCATATAACTGTCTCGTTGGCGTAAAAACCAAATAGCTGTTCTGACGGCGTAGAAGACAAAGTAGGCGTAGAAGCCCAATAGGCATAAAAGCCCAAATAGCGGTCATGTCGGCGTAGAAGCCAAGTAGGTGTCATATTGGCATAGAAGCCAAAATAGGCGTAGAAGCCTAATGCTGCACGGATAGGTAGTAGGCGTAGAGACAACCAATTATCCTTCTTTGACTGAGGTCTTGAGCGTATTCTGTACCAGATAGTCTTGTCACTCACCCATGCAAATATATAGCCTGAGTTGGCATATTCTGAGGAGATAGCATACGGCGTACTCCTTATAGCTGAAAATATCCAGTTGGCGTATTTCAAGGAGATAGCGTACAACGTACTCCTAAAGCTAAAAATAGCGATGAAGCTCCTTATAGCTGGAAATAATGCATTATACGCGGGTTGTCTCTGGAGCTTATATTTTATGCTGTACTAGCGATGAAGCTATGTTGTACGCCGATGGCTCTGAAGTCATGTCTTACGCCGGCCAGTACTGAAATACTACGTATATCTTTACAGCATATTTTTTATGCTTCTACAAGACCCCCTTCAAAGTTTTCAAATTCCTCGTAATTTGAAATACTTTGAATGAAGCATGAAACGGTCACGTCTGATTCGTTCCTCGAGGCCGATTTCTTGGCGGATTTTTGGGGATTTGTTGCGATTCGGTGTATTCTCTTTTGCCTATATAAAGGCTGATGTGTTAACCTGTTCTTCTCACACTTCCTTCATCACACAGAGATGATTACCGGAGTTCGTCGGGTCGACTTGAGGAAGAAAAAGATCATGTTCTTCCAGCATATAAGGAGCCAAAAAAGAAGGCGTATTCAAGCAAATGTTCTCTGCAACGATGGATCATGGAAGGATATCATAGCTTCCTTTGCTCGGGATAATCAGCAACTTTATATGGCGATTCGTCCAGGAGAGAGGAAGGGTCACATTCGACCACACAGCTTGCAAGTTATATTTTCTCTTGTCGTTGGTGGACGAGGGCAGACAAACTGGCCCTGTCTTCCAATATTGAGTTGGGTCGGAATCCCAACTCAATCTGTCATTGGCGTATGGAGGATGGGCTCGCGAAATTGATACATGCCCAATTATGTATCCTCCTGCCATTAATCATTTTCTTGTTAATCGGCCGTGGAAGCCGATTAACTGCTGAAGAAGACTGAAAAAGATCTCCACCAAGACGAGAACCTGACAAAACAGATTCTGGGTGTGATCTTTTACATGAGGATGAGAAACCCTTTGTAGACAAGATTTCCCTCACATAAAATCATGAAGATGAAAAACCCTTTGTAACTGGATTTCCATCCTATGTAATTATGATTAATAAAATTTGTCTTCTTTTACGCATCTGATGATTATTTGCCATATTCTTTGCTGTGATGAAGTCTGAATATGCGTAGCTTCGAACACGTCTTGAATAACTTTACGCCGACTCTGATAAAAAGAGTATTTAGTCTCGTCCCATCTTTTACGCGTAACTGAAGACGCGTAGAAAGCTGTTTAGCATTTAAGTTGAAGATCAAACTGTCATGCTGTTTTGAACGAAGAGTAGCGTAGAATTCTGAACTGTCACTTCTAAAATACGAAGAGCTTGCTGTTCAGACCGTCATCTTCAAGAATTATTTCCCGAAAATTGTCACGACCCGCACCCGAAAATCGGGCATGAGCCGTGGGTACGTCCAGCCTATGCCGCAGAATCGGCGGTAGAACGCTGTAAAGGTCCGTTCTAGGTCAACCAACTATCTATATCTCACAGAAAAATCCGGCATGACCTCTCCAAAAGGAGGGCAACCACGCAATATATATATGAACTCTCAATCACAAAATCTAGGGGAAGAAATAAAGCACGATATGATAGCAAAAGAAAACCAGAACCAAGAGAGCAAGACAATTCAAAATAAGACAGTCCAAGGCCATAATAGCTACAACATCACAGCAACAAAAGAATAGGTACAATCATCCAAAATGCAAACCACTGGGATAACCCAGAAAACCCACCTAGCTAACTAGGGTGCTATAGGCGTCTCCTCGGCGCACTCCTCCTCGATCACGGGGTCACAACAGTCGTCAACACCCGGCCCGTAGAACGTCGAGCGATAGTCCTCAGGATCCTCTGGAAAAAATATGCCCAGTCAGGACTGGAGCAAAGTACATAACTCTGAAAGCAACTCCAAATATATGGTAAGGTGTATATGACGAGCAATAGAAAAGTAATCAAGATGCACAGGAAATAAATATATGCTGGAGCACAATAAGTAGCTGCAATGTAAACTGGAGAACAATACAAGTACTGGAAAAGTAACTGCAGGTGAGAAACATAAATACTAGCTAAGTGCCTTGAGCACAAGTTCGTTATATGATCGGCTTAGGTTGCACATGAAGAACACTACGATAACTCTGTTATGCGTGAGTTGCATAATCGACATACACATGAATACTGTTTGGCTTTGATCATATAACCAACTCACTACTCCCCTCCTCCACTAATACCATTGGATCCAACCACAATACGCTACGTACATGATAATAGCTCGCGCACACGAAGGCGAGAGCACAAGAAGCATATGATAGCACATGAGAATCAATACCCGAAGCACATGATGAAATACACGTGATAGAGTACCCGCTGAACACGGTAAGGGGGATAGCATCTCATGACGGGATCCATTAGTACCAGCTCGTGTAACAATGTGTCAAAATCAAGTATTACAGTTCTAGAACAGGTGATATAAACGCTATCATGAAATGAAAACTATCAGAGGTAGGTACTCGCCTGATGTCCTGAGCAACTGATGAGGATCGAGATCTGGACCGGTGACGCAAGGACCTAATGCGAAAAGCAGAATTAAACAGGGTTCTAAGCATTTAAACTGATATAAAATAATTAAAAAATAGGCTTCTAGGGCTATTCTAGGTCGAACGGGTCAAACCGGTGAAATCGGATCAAAAAGTCAACCCGGGGTCCAAAAAGTCAAATCTAGGTCAAAACTAGGTCAAACGTTGACTTTTACGGTCAACGGGGACAATTATGGTCAAAGCTAGGTCAAACTAGGGTGCCCCTAAAATTCTAGGTCAAACCGAGCTCATTAAGCTACTAAACTCACAAACTCGCGTAATCGAGATACCGGGATACCCTCGGTATTCGATACCTCGCCCTAGGCCACGCACCCCGCCTAAACCCGCTAAAACCTAGGCTAGCACACGTAATTATATATATATAAACATATAAAAATCATTCCAAAGCATTTTCTAGGCTATTGCTCAAATACCCCGCTCGAAACTCAATACCTTGAATATCTCAAGGTATTGAGATACCTCGGTATCTCAAGGTATTGAGATACCGCTCTCAAACCCCTCTAACTAGCTATCTAACTAATAATTATACACCTAGTTATTAATCTAGGCTAGGTAATATAGATATCTATCATATATTTATATATATCTAAGTATGTATCTACCTATATACATATATATCCACATACACATATACCCAATTACCCATTTACCTTACCTAACATAACATATATATATATAACTTATAGGCATATAGATACCTATATCCTAGATAGGTATATCTAAGTATCTAGCTATCTACCTATCTAGTATCTATCTATCTAAATAACTATCTACCTATCTAATTATCTAATCTATAATACTATCTATCTATCTATCTATCCTACTATCTATTTAGCTATCTAGTTACCTATCAAACTACTAATCTATCTATCTATTAAATCCATTTCTAACCACCTTCCTATCTATCAACATAGGTATATATATATCAATCTCTCACTCTCCCTCACTAGCTCTACTGCTACTGCTCCCTGTGCTCAAAATGCTGCTGCTGCTCGCTGTTATTGCTGCGCTGATGCTGCTCCTCTTGGTACTGCTGCTGCTGCAGTTTTTTGCTGCTGCTGTGCTGCTGCTGCAGTGCAGCAGCAGCTGCTGTTGCTGCAGTGGCTGGAACCCCCCCCCTCCATCACAAACACACACACACACACACACGCCTATAAATATATATCACTCTCTATATATATATACATACATATATATATATATATATATATATATATATATATATATATATATATATATATATATATATATATATAACTAGATACATATATATACACACCTATATATCTATATACTAACACACTCACTAACACACACACCCACACACTCACAAACACACTAATACACTCACACACTAATACAAATATACATAGCTACATATATATATATATATACACTCAATCTACATATATATATATATATATATATATATATATATATATATATCTACACACACTCTCAACTATAAATATATATATACACACATAAATATATATATATACATATACACACACAAGCACACTTACACATATACATACATATTTATATACATAGACACATACATACACAAGCACGTAGATCTAAATACACACCTATATATATAAATATATATACATAAACACACATACAAATAAATATATACAGATACATATACACTAACACAACACAACACACAACAACACCCAAACCACACGTCCCACTCACGCCCAACGACCCCGACACTCACCAATACCCTAAAATATATAAAATATAGCCCGAGAACTCTAGCACACACTCTCCGATACTAACCCAATGTGCGTACAAGCCCGAAACAAGGAAACCAAGTCGAAATGGCCGTTCGATCATTTCGACGAACACGTGGTGCGCGGTTCGGAAAACCTCCTGAAACGCACACCAAACGAACTCGGAATCGGCCCAAAATTTACCCACGCGCTCTACACGATGTCTAGATCCTAGAAAATATACTCCCGCATCGATTCTAGGTCCGTGGTGGAAACGCACACGCACTTAGAATCGGCGACGACGAAAAACCCCAATTTTGCCCGAAATGCCCGTTTCTCCGCGACGCGGCTTCCCGTGTCTGAACGGAGATACGCACTCACCCTCTAGACACCCGACAACGTCTACCTAGGTCCATCTAACCTAGGGCATCACCCAAAATTGGGCCAAATTCGGATTCCACCCGAATTCGACACAAAACCTAATGTCAAAGTCTCTAAACTCACCCAAACTAGTTCCAACTTCCTCCTACGGGTAGGGTTAGGGTCTATGAAGGTTCTAAAACACTAATTACACTACACAAAAATAATTAGGAAGGGAAAAGTTAGGTTTTACCTCTTGAGAGTTGAAATCCCAAGGCCAAAGTCTCACAACCCCTAGAAATCACCTCCCTCAAGCTCCAAGCCACCAAATCTAGCTTCCACACTAGATCTAAGCTCCTCACACCTAGGTTAGGGAAAAAACAAGGTTAGGGATAGCATAAGGAGAAGGAATGGAAGAAGAAAGAAGAAAAATGGAAGAGGGAACTTACTTTGGAGGAAGAAGGAGAAGAAAGAAGAAGTGGAGAAGAAGAAGAAGTGAAGGAGAAGAAAATATGAAGGAGTGGCTGCTGGAATTCGGGAATGGGCTGCTGTGTGGTCGGGTGTGGTAGGTAGGGGCCGGCCATGGGTAATAAAGGGGTTCTCCAAAGTTGGCAAATGTCCAAAATGCCCTTCCGAAACTCGGTTTTGGATTTCGGGGTCCAAAAACACTCAAACTAGCTCCAAATCTCTCCCACTAACCTTCTAAAAATATAATAATAAATCTAAGCCCCAAAATAATTCTCACAAGGGTGTGGGCTGGGTCGGACATGGGTCCACTAGGGTCGGACATGGGTCTAGGATAGCCAAAACTCTAAAACAATCATTAAAAAAATAACACAAGCACTAAATAAATATAAATATAATTAATTAAATATAAACCACTATTTATCAAATAAAAATAAAAAATATCCTATTTTCTAGAATTGGGTAGTGACAAAAATCCCTTGAAAAATAGGGCGAGAAATGGCTGTCGAAACTGAGTCTTCATCTTGAACTGTAGAGAAAATATTCAGGCTGGATTTTGGATGAACTTCCAATCGACCTAAGAAGAAGAGTCATTTTCAATGTTGAACTATGTATGTTCTAGGCACTTGGAATATTTTGTAGCCAAGGAGGAGCATTTCTGCGTAGATCCTTATAACTGGCCATCTTGAAAATTGTTCAGATATACGCGTACAATGGTCTGCGTATTTTAAGATATGCGAAAAGTCATAGATCCGTAGTGTAGATGAGCATAAGATCATGAGTTTATGGCCTCTCAAGCATAAAAGCTACTGAGCATAAGAGCATCCGGGCATAAAACTGTAGATCTATAGCCTCTGAGAAAAGAACTTCTGAGCGTAAAGTTTTAGATTTGTAGCCTCTGAGCATAGAAAGCTTCTGAGCGTGAAATCATAGATTTGTAGCTTCTGAGCGTGAAGTCGTAGGTTTGTAGCCTCTCGAGCGTAAAAGCTACCGAGCGTAAAAGCATCCGGGCGTAAAACCGTAGTAGACCTATAGCCTCTGAGCGTAAAACCGTAGATTTGTGGCTTCTCGAGCGTAAAAAGCTCCTTAGCGTAAAACCGTTGATTTGCTCTGCGCATAAATTTTGAATCCGCTGACTGTCCGTCTTCTCTTTTCAAATGATAGGCTGAAGTGTCCCCAAATCATAACCGAATATTAAATATCGGATTTGGTTAGGGATTCGAGGAGTCTATCTGAACTCTATAAATATCTCAAGGCCTTCAGAGAAGAAACTCTTCACCTGTCTTTTTGTAAGAAACCCTAGCTTTCCAAGAACCTTTCTTCTTCGTCTCTTTCTCAAGAATACTGAGTTTTAGCAATGGCGCCGAAACAATCTTCCACCACCAAAGGAAAGAAGGAGGCCTCCTCTTCTCGCTCCTCTGCTCAAGCACGAGCGACTCCCGTTGGGCAGAGCGAACCTCGATCAGAACGAAGTATCCCACCGTCAAGCTGTGCACCGGGCGTTATAGGTAAAGTTTTTGGGACGGCAAAAAAAAAGAACGAAGAAAACCCTTCGCACACGTTGTACGTGAACGCGCTAGGTCATCTTTTGTGCTGAGAGCCTCTTTGAGGAAGATGATGCACAGGGATGTTTTACCGTTTATGCCCACATTCCTAATGTGTCAGCATAAAAACTCCATATATTTTGCAGTCTGGCGTAAAAGCTTTGACTGTCGAAATTTGGCGTATATTACAAACTTTGAGTATTACTCTCTGGATGAAAATTCTGGCGTAATAACTCAAACTTTGACAGTCTGGCGTAAAAATATAGACTGTATACTGCCAACCTTGAATTTTACGCCTGGGAAATAGGTTCCAGCGTAAAAGCTTAAGTTTTTACAGTCTTGGCGTAAAAGCACAGACTGTTGATCTTTGGCATAAGCTGCAAGACTGTAATGTCTAGTATAGAAACTGAACTCCAATTACCTGGAGGATTTGTCCCACGTGACGTTCCCTATTTCTGGACCCCAGTATCCTGAAGGAAGGAGAATCATGATATCGTCTCAAGGAGAGCGAATGCTGTTGAGCATGATCAACGGAGAGCCCCTGACGTATATAGACGGGGACAAGTATATAAAACCAGCCTTCTTGTTCGGGGATATGATTGATAAACAATCCCAGACGAAGCCCAAGAAGGAAGACTGGGTTTTTACTGCTGGGAGCTTGGTCATGTACCTGCCCAGGATGCCGAGAGATTATCCTATATCGACATTCTTCCATGCTACACATCCGAGGAGGATGTCGTGGACTCTGACCCCTGATCTTCATGGCCAGCCAGGAAAAATATTTTATCAGAAAGGGTCCGACCAAGGATCATTCGTGAGCCGTCCTTCAGGACCTGTGATGCCTTTCAGGGGATTGTATCCGGGCAGTATCCCGAGCGAAGATACTTCACTGCTCCAACCAGTCCAATTACCGACTTTCTGCAATGACTTTATGGGGCATGGAGGAGTATATCCCAAGGTTAATCCTCAGACCAATGGGTAGGTTACCCCTATAAATCTTCGATGGGCTAGTTTAGCTGCCTGGGCCCTGAAGCATTTTCAGACCGAGCTGGAGAGCATTGGTCTGCACGCGGCTGTGAGTGCTACCAGTGTTGGGTTACCTCTCAATCCCAACCTATTTTTGGCTTTGATGGAGCGATATATCTCGCTCACTGGGACTTTCGCCACTCCACTGGGAGAGTTGGGATTGGCCCTTCACGAAATGGTAGAGATTTCAGGACTGCCAATGGGGGATACTCCTTATGAAGAGTATGTTCCCACAAACCAGAAGCTGGGGGATACAAACCCTCGGGTAGTGGCAGTGTACCAGGAGCTGATGAGCCATTACCTTGCGTGCACTGCCTTCTATAATGAGCCCTCTGATTTGGCTCATACCAACAAATGGGCATCCTACCTCTTCTTCCATCATGCCCGAAATGCTAAGCCAGACAAAGTCGTGGATAGCAGGGATAAGCCTTTGAGCCTTCTGAGCGTGCTTAATCCTCAAGTAGTCGATGATCTTATTGAAGACGTCGGGGCTTCAAATCGGGTTATCGACGAAGGGATAGGGCAATATCCTGTAGGAACTAAAGCCTACAGTTATTTGAGGCATTGCCGCAGGCCTCTGTCAAGAGAAGCTCAACTGGCTGGCTTCCTCTCTTTATGGCTGCGCCGGTTGGTAGTACCAGGCATTGCATCTTTGGATCGCATTTATCGCAACACCTTATGGCCTGCAGTGCATCTGGTGTTCGGGCGAAGACTGGGCCTTCTCCCTGCCATGGTATGCCGCATACAAGCTGGCTTGAGGGCCATTACTGATGGGCTGCTTGCCGATGAAACACGGCGTGACAGCTTTCCCAGGGTAGAATTACCGTTCCTGTATTTGATGGGATAATTAATTTTTCATAACCCCAGAGTGATGTCTCCCGGCTCTGGCAGTAGTTCTGGGAATAATTTCTTGTTGAATTACAAGAATTCCACCTGGAACGTGACGACTGTAGTAGACTGTCGGTGAGCGTTATATTTTGCTCACAACTGGAAGCTCTTCTGCACCGTCCCCACTGTACATATTAATCAACAGGGGACGAGACTTCAGGATGAAGGTTAGGGGACGACCGTTCTTTCTTCTGAAGCTTTTTATTGGTTGGTCTGTATTAGACCTTCCTATTTATTGTACAGAAGTGAAGACCACTACTTCTTGGAGCCCTACCTGCCTAGTCGGTTCGCCAGGCAGTTTGGGTATGATCAATTGAACGTAGGCAATACCATCACCAGCTTTAACTCCAGAGGTGGACTTATTGATGGAGTGAGAGGATGGCGATACTTCATAATGGGTTGTACTGGAGCAACCCATACTGTGCCCGCGACTTCACTCTCTATGGAGTTGCGCATCCTCCATTCGTACGCCCAGTTTTATGTGGCCATCAATACTTTCCATCGCGATTTTGATATGCGTGGAAGTTTTAGGATGCCCTCTTTTAAGTCCGCGGGAAGAGAGGAAGTCCCATCAGTTTTATCTGACGAGGAAGAAGACTCTGTCGCTCCAGATGAGTCTTTGCTGACAGTACCGAAAGGTGAAATACCTCCGCCTGCAGGGCCTCTGGTTATCCCTGGTAAGCGAAGGGCTCTTGTTCTGAAGGAGACTTTCCCTCGCAAGAAAAAGAAGACTGTTATTGGTCCTGTCAGGATTTCCAGTCATGAGGCTCCTAGGAGTGAGCCTGCTGTTTCCCCTGTTGGGGATGATTCTTTGATTAGAGGTCCTTCGCCTATTAGAGTGGGAACCTCTAGAATTTCGGCGGGCAGTGTCGGAGAATCTTTGCTCGAGGCTGCTGTCGCTGCTACCGCTTTAGGTAGTAGTGGTACAAAATCGCCTTCGGGGCCAAGCCAAATAAGACTATCTTTATCCAGACCAACAATGGGAGAAACCCCTATTGCGTCTGTAAGTATACCTAAGCGAGATTCCACCAAATGAGCCTCGAGTGGATCTCGGTGAAGATCTGGAAGAATACCTGCCAGTGTCAGTTGGCACACCCCCTTCTCCAGGAATGACAGCTCGCTTAGCATCATTAAGAAATTATTTAGCTTTACTGGCCGCAGACGCGCCGTATATACCATCGGCCATGGGTAAATATCGTCTTTATGCCTTTTTTAGAAAAAAATAACATCATGTTGATATTAACTTTCTTCTTCTTTTCAGGGGAAGACATCTACGGGGAGGGCAGCATCGACACAACTTTTGGCTTTGTTTCAGCTCATGTCGATGACACGGAGGTGCCCGATTTTGAAGAGAAAATGTTTTCGGGTGTCGGCTCGCCCGAAACAGTTTTGACATCTCGAGAGGAGGATGAGCCTGACATTACGACTATGCCTCCTTTGAGTACGCCAGCCACTTCGACCGTTGTTGGCACTTCTTCTTTTGTCGTGCCATCTGTTGAGGCGATGACTGTGGCAACATCGTCTGCAATCATTCCTGGAGGGGAATTCTCCAATATTGCAGCCACTTCCAGTGTCCAATCTGATTTTGCCATGCTGATTGAGCAGTATACTAGTATTTTCTACACCACTTTGAAGACGCTGATATCAATGGTGCTAGAGAAGAATCTAGGCTTTGAGGCTCTGAGGAAGTCCTCCCAGTTTGCGATAGCGCCGATCAGAGATTTCAACGACGCTGGGAGAGCTGATGCGCTAGAGCAGATAGTTAATGGTTTGGAACAACCCATTAACGATTATTTGCAGCTATCTCGAGGCAGCATATAAGGTCTCGTTCAAGCTAGGTATGACTCCTTAACTGTAGAGCTTGCTGCACAAATGGAATCTCTGAACAAATTTGTCCAGGAACAGCAGCAGGAGATGGATCAAGAGCGTGCCGAATTGGGGTATGTCATTCCCCAGCTGGCTCAGTGCGAGGCCGAATATGAGGAAGAGATAGCGAGGGTTCACAAATTGGAAGATGACCTCGCTAAGGCTAAGGATAAGGCTCTCTCTTTATCAACAGCTCGTGAGGTATTGAAGGCCCGAAGGGAGGGCTCAGCAGAACATGACGCATGTGGGTATGATCCACACAAGTTTTGTACATGCTCGGTCCGAGCTATCTGCTTGAACAATAAGGCGGCAAGGTTGGAGCGGGCTCGCGCCGACGTCTTGAACTCCAGGGATGAGAGAATGGTTACTCTGGCGCGACAGATTCGCGACTTAACTACTTCTCCCAAATGATGTAACTTTTGCTTTTATATGTAACTTGCTCTTTCTGAGATAATAAAGAGGCTTTATCTGACTTTTTGGAGACCCATCATTTTTGATTATAAATGATAGGTTAGGGTAAAAGTGATATCAGAGGTATCATTAACATAACATACTTTCGTTAAGGTTTTGCTGAATGTAAATCTATTCAGAGTTAACATGAACCTGATAGAAGATAATCCAACTAAATTTGTATACTAAACACTATCAGAGGTAATATGAACATGATAGGTTTACAAATTAGTTAAGGATATCTATTCGGAGGTCACATGAACCTGGTAGAATATGATCCGGCTAACCTTTGTATATGGTATTGTCAGAATAAGATCTTTACCATTCTCCATTTAAGCAAGTAAGATTAAGCATAGTACTCTTTTAGGAATAATGCCGTTTATAGGAGCCATTATCAGATTTTTGATAAGTTTGGCTCATCAGTTAGCGCCGTTTTGGGAACGTTGTTTTCAACCACATAAGAGCCTTTCATTTCTTTGTGATTGTTTGTGTGGACTTCAGATATCGTACCAGAGGTAATATGGACATAGTACAATACCGAGTTTGTTGAGGACATCCCACTGGAGGATTTCTTTGTGGACCTATTATTTGTTGCGCACGTTGAGTGCAAATAATAAGTTCGAAACAAGCCCTATCAGAGGTAATATAAATATGATAGGTTTTGTGGACTTAACACCACTGGCGTACTTAGAGTTAAGTACGGATGCTAAGTTGAGATGACAACCGATATCAGAGGTAATATGGACATGATAATCGATAGCCAAACTTGGAAAGTTTGTTCAGAGGTAATATAAACATGACAAACTTAACTGGAGAGGAATATTATGACAGCAGTCCAGAGGTAATATGGACGTGAACTGATGTCTATTGTAGACCTATTACTTGTTGTGCACAATAGTGCAAGTAATAAGTTCGAAACAAGCCCTATCAGAGGTAATATGAACATGATAGGTTTTGTGGACTTAACACCACTAGCGTACTTAGAGTTAAGTACGGATGCTAAGTTGAGATAACAACCGATATCAGAGGTAATATGGACATGATAATCGATAGTCAAAACTCAGAAGGTTTGTTCAGAGGTAATATGAACATGAAAAACTTATTCTGAGAGATGGGCTTATTATCCATGGCGTACTTTAAGTACAGATAATAAGCTGAAACAACTAACACTATCAGGGGTTATGCGAACGTGATAGCAGAAAGTCAAAAGATAAGAACTTTACTCAGAGGTGATATGGACATGGAGAAGTTCTGATTGAGGAACTATTCTGAAAGTTTTGTTCAGAGGTCACTTAGACATAACATACTTAATTGGAAAAAATTTGTTTGGACGCATCTTTCGGCATTGGAATAAAGGTGCAAATTGTCACTTTGGAGTGATATCAATTTGCAGTGACCCTCTTCTCGTTTATAAATACAAAGTGATGACTTTGGCGTCGATCAACTCCTGGATTCTCCCCTTCAATACATAGCATGCCCTTGTGGGGTGATGAATATATCGATGAAAGAGACAATAGTCTGGGTCATTGACATTGCCAGTCCTTTCAGGATATCTGATATTGGGTAGCCGAAGCTTGTTTTCCTTCATCAGTATATTGAAGATTTCAATGATATCATCATCATTGAAAGAAAAAGTCCACTTTTGCCTTCGGGCTGTCGATACTTGATTCGTACGGTCTTCAGGAAAGATGGTCATAGTTGCATCATCTTCAGATTCAGAGGAAATTCTACCCCCAGCTTTGGATGCTGCTCTATTTTGTTGAGGGAAACTACCCCCAGACACGTCATTATCCACAAAAGTAGATTTAGAAAGACCTGCCTCCGAGACTTTGGAGTTCGCATGAAATGAGGCATATCCTAACCCGAAACGAGTTAGTTGACCGTAGTGGTCGCCATGCAGTGGCATTCGCCTGCCTTTTCCAAAATTAAGACCTGGCTTCAACTTCAAATCATACCCCATATTTTGCATAATTTTTAATGCTTGTGGGCTATATCGGTGGATTTGCTTTCTCCCAGCATCAGACTCGTGAGCATCTTCTTGTACAGTCGGTCTGCTCCACATTCGACCGAAGACTATTTGATGCTGATCGTCGTGTGTAGATGGAACGATAAAGATAGAATCTTTGTGTGGTCCAGCTGTTGATGCTAATTCTCACATGATCTCCCCACGTTTGGTAGTTAGGGGTACTGAGTCTTGATTTTGACCCCTGTCTCTACGTTTCTGGATCAAGAAATCGCACAAATTAGGGGGATTAACAGAAGAAAAAGAAGAAGAAGGCTTATTCCTTCTTTTTCCATCAGTCAGAATACAAATATTGGGAATCCCAAGTCTCTTACTACCATATATATACAGCAGTCCAGCCACATGAGCAGCAGCTGATCCATGCGGAGCAAATCTATCGACCAACTGGGCCTTCTTTACGCCGAGGGGTTTTTCCTGGCGTAATTGGGAATTTTGCTCAGAATGGCGTAAAATATGAGAAGTCTTCAAATGGCCATCATCATTCCGCGTAATCTAAAGTGCAGGGAACTTCTTTTCTGTACGGCGTAAAAGCCGAGAGGTCGAAACTTCCGCCACTGATTTCCCCTTGCAGAAATTGCAGGGACCATCTGCCACCTTATCGGCGGGAGATGTGATTTTACGTGCAAGGCGCATTTGAAATTTCTGACTTGGTGCTGAGGCTTTATCAGAAATTATGTCTGCCCCGTCAGCGACGGGTGACGAATTTTTACACGCAGAGCGCGTTGTATACTTCTGGGTTGGCACTAAGGCATTGCCAAAAGTTTTGTCTGTTCCGCCAGTGACGGGAGACTGATTTTTACACGTAAGGCACGAAGTGGACTTCTAGATTGGTGCAGAGGCATTGCCAGAAGCTTTGTCTGTTCCACCAGCGATGGGAGACTGAGTTTTACGCGCAAGGCGCGGAGGTAGCGATGCTACAACCTCATTGGTCAGAGAGAGAGATCCTTCAGGAAGCGTAGAGGATGTCCGGGGCATCCATACTTTACTCAACTTCCTGCTATCCTGAACAGAGAGAGAATGAGAGCTACCCCCTGCTCGAAGCATATCTTCATAGGTGGATTGGTCGAACTGGACGACCAAGGTCTTCTTTACTGATCCTACTGATACTGTATCGTGTTGAGCAATGACCTTCTCATCAAAAGAGAATGTCCCCAGTAGAGTCGCCATCTTGTGTTTGATAATAAACGAAAGAAATAAAACTAGGTTTATACGAAACCCTTTCTTAGGTTTACAAACAAGAAGTACTATTAATCCTATACAAGGATGTTAAGTACAAAAATTTAATCTGGATAAATATTGCTATAGGAGTCTGATCTGCGGTCGATCACTTTGTCCCTTGGACCACACGATGATAAAGAAGTGTTGTAGAAGAAGAAGAAGCTTCAAAGATTGCAAAGGGGAGTGGATGCTCGATGCCAAAATCGTCGATCACTACTCTCTGTCTATGCTCTGGATTCTTCTCTCTCAATTTTCTGACCTTAAGTTCTCCGGTTTGGCTAAAATCTTTACTCTTTTTCTGACCCTTTTCCGACCCTTGACCTCTGTCAATAGAGGTCTATATTTATAGGCATAGAATTGAACAGCAGAGAGCACCGCACATTTTATGCGACGGTTATCGTAACTGCTACCCACGTATAGATGATCATCTGAAAAAGCGTGTGACGCATGTCCAATTAAGAGATAATGCGTATAACTGCTGCAAAGATCATGGCATGCAAGCCACATAGGTAAATGTCCCTCGCGTAGAGATGATTGGCGTAGAAGCCACATAACTGTCTCGTTGGCGTAAAAACCAAATAGCTGTTCTGACGGCGTAGAAGCCAAAGTAGGCGTAGAAGCCCAATAGGCATAAAAGCCCAAATATTGGTCATGTCGGCGTAGAAGCCAAGTAGGTGTCATATTGGCATAGAAGCCAAAATAGGCATAGAAGCCTAATACTGCACGGATAGGTAGTAGGCGTAGAGACAGCCAATTATCCTTCTTTGACTGAGGTCTTGAGCGTATTCTGGACCAGATAGTCTTGTCACTCACCGATGCAAATATATAGCCTGAGTTGGCATATTCCGAGGAGATAGTATACGGCGTACTCCTTATAGCTAAAAATAGCCAGGTCGGCGTATTTCAAGGAAATAGCGTACAGCATGCTCCTAAAGCTGAAAATAGCCTGATGGCGTAATATGGAGAAGAGATGATGTGGACGTATTAGTCGTAATCATGGCTCACCCAGTCTTCGAAAGTAGAACCAAATCTCGTACATTAAATGCAGAGATCTGCCCCTATTCTGCACATTAAATGCAGAGACGTGCCTCAAGCTCTGTACGAAGAGCAGCTTTTGACGTGGCAGTTTGTCTTGTCTTCTGCTGAGCGTAAAAGCTCCCATCTGCCTGTATAAAACTAGGCAGCGTATTTCCTTGAATGCGTACAAGTAGTTTATATCAAGGAAATGTCACTAGACGATGGTTTGGGTCTCTGTGCTGCATCATCATTACAGCCATCGTCTGGATAGTCGTGATGTACCCTTTGTCAGGAGTCAGGTTCATTGTACTGTCTGACAGGTTCATTCGCAGAATTCAAAGTGTTCCTCGTACAGCTCGTTTGAGAGATACGAGGCGTTCTTCGTATAATCTTCCCACTGCATTAAAAAGTAGATGGGTTTTACGCCGTAAAGGCGAGGTAGCAACCTTTATACGCTGAAGCAGTCTGGAAATACTACATTATACGCGGGTTGTCTCTGGAGCTAATATTTTACGCTGTACTAGCGATGAAGCTCTGTTCTACGCCGATGGCTCTGAAGTCATGTCTTACGCCGCCCAGTACTGAAATACTGCGTATATCTTTACAGCGTATTTTTTATGCTTCTATAATAGTTCCTATGTCTTCACTCTGCTTATAATAGTTCTTGACAAAGTAAACCGATACACTCAGTTTAGTTTCTGATGCCCGCCATATTTGCACTTACACTAATGAACTACACACGATCTCTTCTATTGTGATATACCTTGGAGTTGATACAAAACCTTATACACACTCACCGATCATGCACTACACCCGAATATCTGAATGACGTGAAACTGCAGTAATATGTATATTGACAACATGGTTTACTCACTAGTATCATAAATGACACACACACACACACACACACACACACTATACTCAAGTTACCATCAATATCCCAAATATAGGATACCACTAAAACTACTCACCCCATACTCCCATGATACCAATTTGGTATTACAACTTGATACCCATATAACAAACCAAATAGAACACCAATATATATATATATATATATATATATATATATATATATATATATATATATATATATATATATATATATATATATATATATATATATATATATATATAATAGGCATGCATGAAAATAGTTAGAACAAATAGACCTAATATATATATATATATATATATATATATATATATATATATATATATATATATATATAATTTAATACCAAGAGGCACTAAAATACCAAAATGTATCATGGCGTATCATGATACAGACACTACGTATCCAATTGTGGACACCGGGACACAAGCACAAACCAATTAGATACCAAACTTTTATTTTAGGACAAGTGTCAAACACTTGGAGGATACAATTCATAATTCTCCCAAAATGAGCACAAAAATTATTATTCCATATGAAAAAAACTTAGATCTACCAAATTGAAGGCTTCTAACACCTAGATCTGTTATTAGAGAGTCAATTTCACCTATGGAAGGGTTCCTATAGATCCAATTAGTGTTCCTAACCATAAAATTGGTAGAAATGAGAGAATTACCTAATTTGGGTGTGCCTTCTTTGAAGAATTCCGAATTTGGTTACGAGAAAGTCGAATCAGACATGATCCTCCTAGCTTGGACTCCTCTTCAAGCTTTCTCTAGTGCTCCTAGCTCCTAGCTCTCTAATGGAAGAAGAATGAATGAATTTGGTGAAGAATTGTGTTTGGAATTCAAATTCTATATCTAGAAATTGGTGAAAAATGAAATGAATTAATGGAGATTTGCTTGGGAAGAAGTGGGGCTTTTTGGAGGAATATTTGAATTAAAAACTCTCCATAAAGGGGAGCCACATAAAGGGGTTTGGATAATGGATTAATTACAAGTATGCCACTCTCTTTTCTAATTTGAATTCAAATTTAAGTAGAAAAGGGATCTTTGGTCATGAGTGGAATCTAACTGGTTATGGAAGCCATATATTCTAATTAATTAGGAATATTCTATCCATGACAACTAGTGCTAATTAATTCTAGTTAACTAACACTAATTAATACTAACTAACACTTAATTAATTCTAATTAGCTAGGACTAATACTAACTCTAATTAATTTTAGGTAATACTAATTAATTCTAGACTAACCACTAATATAATATAATATAATATAATATAATATAATATAATATAATATAATATAATATAATATAATATAATATAATATAATATAACTAGCAATATGTAAAATTACTAAAATATTCCTATGGTAAAAAGTGGTGGTTACAAGTCTACCCCCTTTAAAATAATTTTGTCTTCAAAATTAAAAGATGAAACTAGCACAAGAAAGAACAAGCATCACAAGGAAGAAAGGTACTTCACGACTCAAGATAGGGTATGCTCTCACACTAGTCTTCTTCCTCCCAAATAGTCATAACATATTTATCATAATCTTCTCTACTCTACTCAAGGTCTAAGAAATTCCTATCAAAATCAAGCATAGAATTCTATTAATAATAAATCATCCATTAATATCAAAATGCATTGTTATAAATTCTTCTAGTCATGATATTGCAGTCTCTATCAGGGGTTTACTACTAACTATACTATAACAAAAATTTACTAATACAAACTATAAAGTACTAAGGAATTAAACAGATCAACAAATAGAAAGAAAAGAAAGGAACATAATAGAACATAACAGAATCTGCTAACCCATCACCTATAGCATCGGTCCCTTCTACCGTCATCGCAAAAATTCTGTCCTGCTGGGGTATCTCCCTCTGCGGTTGTAAGGCAATTTATCGTGCCACATGTGGCCTAACTGCACATCTCTGATCTGGAACTGTATCCTGACTTGGACGATGAAGGGTTAGGAGAAAATCCCTCTCCTGATGCCCAGTAGATCTACAGTATAAACATGCTTCGAGCCTCTTCCTACGGTCCTCCCAAGTATGCCCAGGCCTCTTGCAATAGGTGCATGGGAGTCCGTTGGATTTTCCTCCGAGGCTGTTATGGTATCTGTCGAATTAGAGTTTGAATTGGTGCAGAAAACTACTGCTCTGGGGCTGGAAGGCCCTCTGCTTGAACTGAGGATGCTTTGTCGATCCCGTACTGCTACCACCCTCGAAAGCATCTCAGTTCTTCTTGAGTCTAAGGCCCATATCTACCTTGACCCTCTGAGCCTCTACCAATATATCAGCATAAGTTGCATGGGCCAAAGAAATATAAACTATGACCTCCTGGCTCAAGCCCTCCCTGAACCTTCGAGCTTGATCCTCTGGATCTCTCACTAAGTACTCTACGAATTAGCTCAGTCTATCAAACTTTGTAGCATACTCATCCACCGAGAGACCACCCTGGACCAAGTTCTGGAAGTGCCTCTCTAGAAACCCTTTAGCAACCACTAGAAATAACTTCCTCTTAAAGATCTCCTTGAACTGCTTCCATGTCAAGTCTGGATTAGCAATCATCGGCTCATTTCTGAACCAAGTGCGAGCAATGTCAAAGAGTTGATCTCCACTGCCTTAATCCGCAGATCCTCCACAATATGGACAACCCGCATAATGTGCTCGATATCCTCGAGCCACTCATCAGCGTACAGGATGCCCTCGGTCTCCTTGAATTCCCTTGGAACCATCTTCTTGAAGTCTAGAATATTCTCCTTCTTCGGCTGAGCAGACTGTTGCGGTTGTACCGAAACTCTCTATATTACCTGTCATGCCCCAGTCCCAAAATACATAGGACTAGGTCACGTAAGCATGCCAGCCGCATGGATATGGCATCTCCAATGTATAGAAACTATAACCCATACGTACGCTGTAATATGAATATCAAATCCACAAGTGGTATAAAATGTATCACAAGTCACAGGGTATAATCTAAATCTCATCCACAGAAAATCAATATAAATGAATAACCAGTATCTATGAAACTAGATCTCAATATAAGTATTTAAGGATGATGGTTGTATGGAAACAAATCTACTACCAACTCGAATGGAAAAGTACAACACAATAAACATAATATAAGAATACTAGCTAACAACCACGGGGCTCGAAGAGAAGACATCCTCGAAACATAGGTAACCATCCAAATCTGCGCTCCTGCAATACTCAAGAACAAATACACCTGGAAAGGGACCAGGTCCTCAGAGGGACGTAACAAGATAGATAGAAGCAAGCCAATTTGAATACAGTAAACATGCATAATGTTTAAAAATAGATAAGTACGCTGTACAAGACAATCTATATGAATGCAAATGAGGACAACTTTTTGATGTATGGGCAAGGGTAGGCTACTCGATCTAAGCCTCATAACTCACACACCCGTCAATGGACATCAGAAATCGACATACCTCTGAGGTAGCGACCAGCGCGACTCTACAGAAATCGACACACCTCTGAGTAGCGACTAGCGCGACACACGCCCGTAGTGCGAACTATATACTATGGTTTACCAGAGTGGTTAAAAGCCCATACGCCTAATGATTGTCCTCGATGATACTAAGTGCCATGTGTGTGTCAACATATCTAATACGTAGTAATGACTGAAAGAAAACTACACATGCAAGAAATATACAGAAATGCAATAAATATACAGAAATATACTAAGCATGCAAAATACTGTAAGCAATTTGGCAAGGTATCTTGCCTGGTATGAAAAAGAATGAAGTCCCAACTCAAGGCGTCGTCATATCTACCCGTCACATAAATTAAACAAGTTAGATTACAAAAGTGGGTGAATAGGTTCCTCTATTTTAATCTATTTTAATTCTGAATAAAATAACCTAAAATAGTATTTAATCTTATTGTAATCTGATTTTATTAGTAAACCCTAATTTTGGTCCAAAGAAAATTAACTTTACGGATTTGTGACCGTGACACGCAAATCGAGGCAATCCGTTGACCAAAAAGTTAACTGACTCAAATCCTGGATTTGTGTATAAACTTTCATAGATTTTAGCACTACATGAACTCTAGAATCGACGGTTTTATAAAATCACAAGTCGGTAAAGAGTTATGGCCACAAGGGCAAATAGATGACAATTTTCGGTAGTTTTCTATTTACGTATACGTTGCACGAATTTTACAGTAGAATAAAATTATATTTTAAATTCTGAAAAAATATTTTTCTGGAATTTCATCATGTCAGCTTTCCGAAACTTCAAACGGTTCATAATTTCGAGTTTGGGATCTCCAAAAATCTCGCAAATACCAAAACATGTCTGATTTCGGACAGCTGATACTTTTATAATTTTCTGGAAAAATAGGTTCCAAAATTATTAAAATAACTTATATATTCAGAAGACTAACCTTGATATGATTCTGACAAAAAAACTGGAGCGCGTTTGGAGTCCGGAGCTAGGAGATATCGTCTTTTTAAGTCGTTATAACTACTAAAAATGAGGCTGAATTTATGACGAATTTCGACTATTTTTGGACGAAAAAGAGAGGAATTTGGTAAAGAAAAATATGAAGGATGAGGTATTTATAATGGTGGACACTACATAATTAAATACGACTAGGATTAGCTAATTTGGATATGATTAGGATCAGTTTAAATAATGATAGGATATGCATGAAGTAGCTTTCCTAGTAAGCTCAGGATTTGAATTAATTTAAAATAGAGTTTGAGTTTATCTCAATAATTTATAATCTTAAATAAAATTAAAGATAATTCAAATAATTTATATATAATCTTATTAATATCTATTAAAACTAAATTAGCATCTATCTAATATTAAGACTATATATATCCAAATAAATCCTAAATAATTTCAAAAATCTAAATAAATTTCTTAAAATTCTAAATAAATTACAGAAAAAATATAATTAAATATTTTAACCTAAAATAAATATTTGGTAGAAATAATATGCAAGTATGGACTCGTAGTAAATCATGAAAGTCCTAGAAATTTAGGTTCACTATGTTTTAATTACCTAACAATTCTAAAAAAATCTCCAAAAAATCTAAAATAGCCTAAAAATGATTCTAAATAAATATTTACATAATAAAATATACTAAGAAATTTATTTTCTAATTAACTAATAGAATACTCTAAAGTAATTCAATATTTAAAATAATCTATAATAAATATAATAATATAAAATACACACAAAATAGCTATTTTGGGTGAGGGGGTTTACAATCTACCCAACTTAAAATAATTTCGTCCTCAAAATTAAACTAGGGTAGGGTCTCTCTATCAAATCTCACTTGATTACAGTCTAAAAAATTTCTCTCAAGTGAACATTGCGGTCTCTACCCAACTTAGAATTTATCCATCTATCATCTAAGGCTATACATCTAAGAAATCTATGCCCCAAATTATTTAATCATGTTATTGAATTCTTAAAGTTTTTAACACCAAATATATCATCTATGATATGCCCTTAATCATTTATAACAGAGAGTCACCAAGTCATATGATTAGCCTATGAGGTGTACCTAGCACTATCAGTATATCACTTATTTCCAAGCACGAGGTTTCGTCTTTCCGAAATAAGGGAAGACGGAAAACAATGGTAAAGAGTTCAAGGAGGGGTAATAGAATGGAAGTATGGGAATCAAAGCGTTTAAAGGATTCAGACGGGAATTATCAAGGCAGTTGTGGATTGAAACACTATTTGGTAATTTCTTATTCGCATGCTCACATCGGTGTAGTTATGTACTTGATATGATATGCTTTGTCGTATCTAGAGGGTAAGTATATTTGTCTACTGGTCAACTATACATCTCAATCCACGTAAAATAGTATTGCGAAGGGCGAATCAAGCGCACTATGTCTAGCTAGACCATAATACACTGATTCTGATTAGATAATTTGTATTAGTATGGTTGATCAGGCCCCAATAACACATATGTCATGAACAAGCTCGATATAAGATTAAGCTTGCAAAAACTAGGCTATAATAGCGACATAAGTCAAGGTAGTACAGCAAACATAAATACGCTGGATTATGATGAGAGAATGTACATAATAATTCAAGTTCACAAAAGATAAGACTCCATAATCTCTCCAGTTGTCATACTAATTCCTTGTCTAAGTCGATAGTCGATAAGGTAGGGGTATAGCCTCTAAGTTCTACAGTCTGAAAAAAAATACCGTCGTCCTAAGCTAGCATACATTTAATGTTGTTCAATCATACTTCAATAATAGGTCAAAAGACTATGTGATACTAGGTTGTGAGGTATACTACCCAATTTATAACAATTAACTAATACTGTAATTGCCTTAAGGATACCGTAGAAACTCCTGTTAAGGTTTACGAGAAGGGGGTCTTGGTACTTATTAGGGTATCCTCTTTCATTACATAGGTCATGGTCGTCCTAAGTCTTAGCCTTAGTGCAAGTGTCAATAGTAAGAATGGAACAGTTACTGGTCTCAAGGGAAAGGAAATATAACTCGTATTGAGGTGTGGTACAAGTTACGCAATATAAAACTAAGGGATAACACCAGGTCTCAATCTACAAGAATAACTTAAACTATCAAGTTCTAACTACTAAGCACACAATTTAAAATTTTAAAAATTACAACTATAATCCTAGCAGGCTATATATACTAATCAAAAATACTTGGTCTATAAGCAGAGGTGTCAGGTAGCACGAGTTAAAAGATAAAAAAAAAAAAAAAAAGAAGAAGAACATAATTTAGTCGTAGCACAATTAGCGAACACTAAGGTCGCAGAGGAACAATATATAAAATTAAAATAGAGGGCTCTAGATAGCATCATGGTTTTCTAAGGAGGAGTGGTATGCTAGTTGCTACGTTCGAGATATGATCAAGAGAAATGTTATATTCATTGCTCTTGGCTTCCTAAGGTACTGTCTGCTACTAATAAGACAATGAT
Source organism: Iris macrosiphon (assembly GCA_036927795.1). Classification (NCBI taxonomy): domain Eukaryota; kingdom Viridiplantae; phylum Streptophyta; class Magnoliopsida; order Asparagales; family Iridaceae; genus Iris; species Iris macrosiphon. The sequence goes on along the minus strand of JAYESA010000005.1, from coordinate 209,649,602 downwards.
CTAAGTTTTATAGTTCTCCAATACTATCTAACTATGAAGGTTAGGTTCAGTCCTATTCAACCTTGGATTTCTATTGGTTCCTCAATACTAGGGTCAAACAATATGGTCAAACTTCTAACTAATCTTAGTAGTGTTTATACAACTCTCAAGTATTTATAAATACGTCAAGGGATAATGGTAAACCAATCTATAAATAAGGAATTATAGGGTTCACTAGATATTCTAAACTTAGTGGTGTGTCTACATTCTCGTTGTATTCTTAATAGGTGTGCTACCATAATTATCATCCTAATAATAGGGGTTCCTATATTCTAGCAGAAGGCTATACTCAAAGAACTATTAGGGAAGTACAGGAATCAAGCAGGATGCAATTATTCAGACAGAATGGATTGGAAGGAGAGCGGATCATAGTCAATTGTGGATGAGATCCTATACTCTATTCCTAAGTGCAGGCTTGTTTGGTACAATAACGTAACCGAGACAATATGCTCTCGACCTGCATGGGCCACCACAAAAATATGTCACGCCCCAGTCCCAAAATACATAGGACTAGGTCACGTAAGCATGCCAGCAGCATGGATATGACATCTCCAATGTATGGAAACCATAACCCATACGTACGCTGTAATATGAATATCAAATCCATAAGTGGTATAAAATGTATCACAAGTCACAGGGTATAATCTAAATCTCATCCACAGAAAATCAATATAAATGAATAACCAGTATCTATGAAACTAGATCTCAATATAAGTATCTAAGGATGATGGTTGGATGGAAACAAATCCACTACCAACTCGAATGGAAAAGTACAACACAATAAACACAATATAAGAATACTAGCTAACAACCACGGGGCTCGAAGAGAAGACATCCTCGAAACATAGGTAACCATCCAAATCTGCGCTCATGCAATACTCAAGAATAAATACACCTGGAAAGGGACCAGGTCCTCAGAGGGACGTAACAAGATACATAGAAGCAAGCCAATTTGAATACAGTAAACATGCATAATGTTTAAAAATAGATAAGTACGCTGTACAAGATAATCTATATGAATGCAAATGAGGACAACTTTTTGACGTATGGGCAAGGGTAGGCTACTCGATCTAAGCCTCACAACTCACACACCCGTCAATGGATATCAGAAATCGATATACCTCTGGGGTAGCGACCAGCGCGACTCTACAGAAATCGACATACCTCTGGGGTAGCGACCAGCGCGACACACGCCCGTAGTGTAAACTATATACAAAGGTTTATCAGAGTGGTTAAAAGCCCATACGCCTAATGATTGTCCTCGATGATACTAAGTGCCATGTGTGTGTCAACATATCTAATACATAGTAATGACTGAAAGAAAACTACACATGCAAGAAATATACAGAAATGTAATAAATATACAGAAATATATTAAGCATGCAAAATACTATAAGCAATTTGGCAAGGTATCTTGCCTAGTCTGAAAAATAATGAAGTCCCAACTCAAGGCGTCGTCATATCTACCCGTCACATAAATTAAACAAGTTAGATTACAAAAGTGGGTGAATAGGTTCCTCTATTTTAATCTATTTTAATTTTGAATAAAATAACCTAAAATAGTATTTAATCTTATTGTAATCTAATTTTATTAGTAAACCCTAATTTTGGTCCAAAAAAAATTAACTTTACGGATTTGTGATCCGTGACACGCAAATCAAGGCAATCCGTTGACCAAAAAGTCAACTAACTCAAATCCTGGATTTATGTATAAACTTTCATAAATTTTAGCGCTACATGAACTCTAGAATCGATGATTTTATAAAATCATAAGTCGGTAAAGAGTTATGGCCACAAGGGCAAATAGATGACAATTTTCGGTAGTTTTCTATTTACGTATACTTTGCACGAATTTTACAGTAGAATAAAATTATATTTTAAATTTTGGAAAAATACTTTTCTGGAATTTCTTCATGTCAGCTTTCTAGAACTTCAAACGGTTCGTAATTTCGAGTTTGGGATCTCCAGAAATCTCAAAAATACCAAAACGTGTCAGATTTCGGACAGCTGACACTTTTAGAATTTTTTGGAAAAATAGGTTCTGAAATTATTAAAATAACTTATATATTCAGAAGACTAACCTTGATATGATTCTGACAAAAAAAACTGGAGCGTATTTGGAGTCCGGAGCTAGGAGATATCATCTTTTTAAGTCGTTATAACTACTAAAAATGAGGCTGAATTTATGACGAATTTTGACTATTTTTGGACGAAAAAGAGAGGAATTTGGTAAAGAAAAATATGAAGGATGAGGTATTTATAATGGTGGACACAACATAATTAAATACGACTAGGATTAGCTAATTTGGATATGATTAGAATCAGTTTAAATAATGATAGGATATGCATGAAGTAGCTTTCCTAGTAGGCTCAGGATTTGAATTAATTTAAAATAGAGTTTGAGTTTATCTCAATAATTTATAATCTTAAATAAAATTAAAGATAATTCAAATAATTTATATATAATCTTATTAATATCTATTAACACTAAATTAGCATCTATCTAATATTAAGACTATATATATCCAAATAAATCCTAAATAATTTCAAAAATCTAAATAAATTTCTTAAAATTCTAAATAAATTACAGAAAAGTATAATTAAATATTTTAACCTAAAATAAATATTTGGTAGAAATAATATGCAAGTATGGACTCGTAGTAAATCATGAAAGTCCTAAAAATTTAGGTTTCCTATGTTTTAATTACCTAACAATTCTAGAAAAATCTCCAAAAAATCTAAAATAGCCTAAAAATGATTCTAAATAAATATTTACATAATGAAATATACTAAGAAATTTATTTTCTAATTAACTAAGAGAATACTCTAAAGTAATTCAATATTTAAAATAATCTATAATAAATATAATAATATAAAATACACACAAAATACCTATTTTGGGTGAGGGGGTTTACATTACCGCCAGTACAACAAGATGGGCATTATCTATGCCATGCCTCATGACCTCAGCCTGAGCTCTCTGGGCCTCCATTATCCCATGAAATAGCTTGAACAACTGTGCCCCATCAATGAGCATACCTCCCTGAACCGGAAAAAGAAATGGTAGAGGAAGTGGAAGACTCCCTGAGGCAACTCGAGCAGCCTCCTGTACTGGCGAAGGAACAACATCCGTCGCTCCCCGGATAACTAGTCGGGAAGTAGCTGACCTCTCAGAAGCTTGATGTCTCTCCCGAGCTACGGGCCCTCGTCTTTAGAGCCGTGCTGAAAGAAAGATTGAAGAAAAAAGAAGTCAATATCTTATAAGATAAGATATTATCAAATAAGGACAACAATTATCAAAGATAACAAGGTATTCAGAATGAATCAAGATTAACAATTCAAATCAGATTGGATTTCATAGTTATGATTGAGTATCATCTCTCATCCTAATATCCTATAACCTATGGCAAACTCGCAGTAGTACGACTAACTTAAGTACTACCACGACATCACACTAGTTGTGAATCCTGTCCTGCATGGACCACCATAAAAATGTGTCACGACCCACACCCGAATATTCTGGCACGAGTACGTAAGTACGTATAGCCTATGCCGCAGCATCGGTGGTAGAACGTTGTTTAGGTCATGACTATATAACTAACAATCTCATACAATAATATCTAACTCCATAAGAAGAACAATAATATATATAATGACAATACTCAATCACAAGATCTAAAAGAAAAATAAAGCACAATAATGATAACAAGAGGAAGAAATCCAATGTCTCAAAATATCTAGACAAAACAACACAACAAGTCTAAGTACAAAATATAATAATTCAAGTCTCAGTAGTTGCCGGAGAAAATCTGGTACCAAAATACTAATAAAGGAAACTAAGATAACTAGTGACTCCGGCTAGACCTCCCGGCAGTCACTCTAAGCTATTCCTGAGTTACGGGGTCCAAAGTGTAGCTACATGCTCCTGGGGTCAATAAAAAAATGGGACACCAGTCCTCCAAATCTATACCTACAAATATTATCCAGTCAGGATGGAACGAGTACAACTCCAGCAGTTCCAATTAAATGATAAAGACTATAAAATATTAATAGTAAATGCAATACATGATGAGAAAATAATAAATTGATATCATGGTATGATAGAAATAAGAGATAGGTAATCAAGAGCAATATGACATAATCAGTACATATATAAAGTGGAATAGAAATGAACTGTAACTACGCTAAGTATTTTGAAATACTAATTAGATATGTGATCGACTTGGGAGGTTCAATAATTTACACTAAGAAAAAATTAGCTCAATCATACGTGAAGTGTATAATTAGCTAGTAGCCGATGTTTTACACTACTTGTCAATGGTTCTGATCACATATCCAGCTAGCACTTCTCCACCCCAACTAGTATGATGGATCCAACCATGACACGTCACAACATATGAATCTTAATACAATGCCCGATAATGATACCATGAACAAATGTCCAAATATGAAGGTAACATCTCATGGCTGGGGATCCAATATATACCAATCCGTACATCATCGTATCAGAAATCAAGTATATCATTACTAAATACATGTATCATAGTAATTATCAAGTAAAGGAAACTATCAGAGAATGTACTCGTCTGTGGTCCTGTACTGAAATATCAAACAGTGTCTGAACTGGAGTCCAAGTGACCTATATAAGAATTTTATGTCAATGGATAATTTGGAATCATAAGCATGTTTAATTATTCATTTTTAATATTTCTATGTCAATTCTATGTCACCATGGTGAAACTAGGTCATTACCTTAATTCTATGTTCAAAATATGTATTTAGTTAGTTTATTATGTTATACTAGCTAATACCAAGCTACAATTAGGTTTTCTAGGCCATACTAGTAGGTATGGGTATACTATATCTATACTCAATAAACTAGTACCCTATAGTATCTTAGCCTATTACCTACTATCTTATAATACCTTAGTTTAATACTAAATACCTTAACCCCGTATCCAATATCTTGACCCATATCCAAGATATTACAAAGTTATAGTTCTAATACTTTGGCATCATGGTATCTTCGATGCCTTGAAACACCTGGGATACTCACTATATACACTCAACTCTAGGACACCCTTGAACTGATACTAGCACTTATAGGCTTCTCACTTCACACCCCCATACACTCTTGTATTCACACTTAGGATATCTAGCCACAACTTACTAATATATATATATATATATATATATATATATAAGCTATAACATAACCATTTAATCTCTTTCCGAAATACTCTAATTGTACACCTCTGAATGATACCCCACAAATCCTGAATACTTGACTCCCCTCTAACACATACTCAGACTTCCTGCATTTGATACACTTTGCTATGAGTATAAGGTACCAATTTCTGTACCTATACTAGAACACATCAGTTGAGTATACCCTACACACCCTAACTGATACCATGGACACTCAAGTGTCATACGACACTCACTGACATCCAAGCTCCTACCTAAAGCCTGCACTCCACATCTCTACTGATACACTAATGCTTGAACCTCAATTACTTACCTTCTTTAACTACTGCTGCTACTATCTTCCCTTTTTTAATTGTTGTCCTAATGCACACAGGCTATTTTGCACTCTATAATGGATACTCTATGTGCACTTGTGGCACCCCCCCCCCCCCACTCACAGTGTACCCTGCAGAGTATTCTGCACTCTGCACCTTCTCTAAACTGTACTGCGGCAGTCGAGTTCAGGCTCCCCTCTCTCTGTTGTTGTCGCTCCTGCAATGCTGCGATGCACCCGTGCTTCATGTGCACAGGTCTGTGTACTGCACCAACCTCCCAAGAGCTGCCACTAATGTTGTTTCATGCAGCAGAACTCCTTATATCATAGACACACACTAAGTTGACATTGCCCCTAATCTGGACACTTAATTTCTACACCACTCAGGCACCCACAACTCCCACACTGGTTTGGTAGCTCATACACTCTCAAGTTGCACTAACGCTACACAGTTACAGACTATAAAAAATGTAGTTTACACCTATAATGTTGTTTCTATGTCTGTACTCTGCTTATAGTAGTTGTAGACACAGTAAACCGATACACTCAGTTCAATTTCTGATGACCACCATATTTGCACTTACAATAATGCACTATAAACGTTATGTTCTGTTGTTATACACCTTGGAGTTGATACTAAATCTTATACACACTCACCGATCATGCATTATACCCAAATATCTCAATGACATGATACTGCAGTAACTTGTATATTGTGTCACGCCCCAGTCCCAAAATACGTAGGACTAGGAATACGTAACACGCCAGCCATATGTATACGAACTCTAATATATGGAAACCATATACACACGTATACTGTACATGAATATCCAATCCACAGTGGTAATATACTGTCACAATAAGTCACACGCAATCTATATCTCATCCACAGCACAAATAATAGATAAATGGAAATAAATACTGAATATCAAAGATGAGTATCAAAGTATGAAAGTCGGATGGAAACAAATCCACTGCAAATCGACTATACCAAAACTACTAAAGAGAGAAGAGAATCAACTCCAATATAAGAATAAATATCTCTAAAAGAATAGCAACTAAAATCTCTAATAGCTGCAATGGATCACAGATACTCCGAAGGTAAGACCTCCTCAGTCTGATAAGTAGCGTCAGGTCCAGGTCCATACTCCTGCGGATACTCCTACTTATCTATATCTGAAAAGGGACCAGGTCCTCAGAGGAACGTAACAAGATACATAATAAGATGCCAATAAAGTACTGAAAGTAAACATCCAATAGGATCGCCTAACTGTCTAAGTGAATACAGTTTTAAGAATAACTTTCCCCACAAGTGGGCTATCTGGCTGAAAACTGGGATTGGCATGGTTCTCTTGAAGATCTAGGGGCATAAAAAGCATGTCGTCTTTTGAACGCCAGAGGCCACCTGATAATATATAATATATAATATATAGTGGTCATCACCACCCGTATCTCCAGCGAAGAATCCGGGCGCACAATAGAAAAAGTGCAAATGAGCCCAAATGTGGTACTTGTTATTCTCCCCACCCCATGCTCTAAGCATGTCACATCCATGACACGATAACACCTCTAATAACTGCTAGGTCTACTAGCATACAAAGTTTCTAACAGCAGTTATCCCTAACGCACGTCCCACACGTACCGATGATCAGTCAATACGTAAGTCCGTGATCTATATGAGACTCACAACTCGTGTAAAATTATGTCACTGTCAAATGAAACCTAATGATGCCTCATAAAAATGGGGTGGTCTCATAAAGTAGGTCCAATGCATATACATAAATAAAAATATAATACGACGACACCGTTGTTGCACCAAAGTTTCCTTGGACGCACAATTTATATAGCAGTTAAAATAAATGAACTAAATAAACAAAAATAAATATGCATGCATTATATGGAATATAAATACAGTACAATGGCAAGGTATACTTTTCTGGCAAGAAATCTGTAAAGTATAATCGTCCAAATGTCAAGGACACAGAATCTGGAACTAAGGCCTCCCAACAAACGTCTCCGGATGCTGAAATAGATATCACCAACATTTCCGGAATCAGCGAGATAGCTAGAAATCACTACCCTTTCGACTAATTTGAACACATGGGCAAAACGGTAACTTCGGATCAAAGTGGGGTCCACCTGTGGCCCACTTTGCACCAAAAAGTGTGCCAGGGATAACAGTCTCTAAATAGGACAAATTATAGGTCAAAAAAACTTTAAAAGTTAGTACAAACTCAACGGTATGTCCAAATGTGAATTCTGATGACCCGAACACAATTTTGCCCAAAAAGTCAACCGTAGGGCCCGCCAATTGGCGACTTGGTCAACTGTCTCATAATTGCGTGAAAATTGGGTCACAGGACCAGCGCGATACCATGAGTCCAGTGGCGCAAGTTTTGTCGTATTCTGACGAGCGTGCACAAAATGCATAGGAGTTCTGTAAAAAGTTACGATACGGGGGATTTGCTGCGGATACGGGCTGATTTCGACGCGCACACGGGTCCAAATCAGTTTCCGCGAAATCTCACATGTCCAAGTATGCTGTGCGCACCTTGTGGTAAACTTGGTACATGATGGGGCGGTCCCGTTTGGCGGGGCGCGCTGCGTATCGCAATTTTTGAAAATCTAGAAAAAGTAGGTTTTTGGGGTTTTCTAACTGGTTTAATTTTACATACAGTAGTTAATAAATTAATGTAAATAACAAAAATTAAACTAGGTCAAGTGGTCTCCGTATATCAAAAAGAAAAATCAAATTCGGATCTCTGTGGTGGGAGATACGAATCCGGGAACATAGGTAGTTATCGCAGTTTTCTGCGATACCCAAAAGTTATCTTTTTTCGTCAACTTGGACGCTATTTTCGCCTAGGGTTATGCAATGTTCGAGGTCAACTAACATATATATATTGAAGGGGGTTAAGTGGTGAACGTACCGGTAAAGACGGAGTCGAGTTTGGTTGAGCGAGGTGACGGAAAACAACACATGAACACAGGTACTTCGCTGTCCAAACTGCAGTTGCGGTTGTGCGCGTTGATCGCGGTCGTCGTACGGTCGGTTCTGGGCGGCTTGGCTGGGCGGTGGATGGCGGTCAGGTGGAGGCTCTGGTTGAGGGTGGCGCTGGGTCTCGATGGGAAGAGGTGAGTTTAGGTTTAGGGTTTTGGGTGAAACGATATTATATATAAGGGGAAGATGAAAAAAAAAGGGGGGGTTTATTCTGCGCTGGGGCTTTACCTAAGCCTGCTGCTGCTACTGCTGCTGTGGTTTCTCAACAAGGGGTGGGTGGTTAAGGTCCTTAACGGGTAGGCTAGAGGGTTTGGTAGCTTAGGTTATTGGGTAGGAATCCATTAGGGATTTTTTTCTTTTTCTTTTCCTTTTTCTTTTCCAATCCTATTTCTATTTAATATATATGTATATATATATATATATATATATATATATATATATATATATATATATATATATATATATTTACATAGAAAAATTCTAGAATTTATATTATTGCATACCATTAAGCTGGCAACTGTCCAAAGGGTCTCCTACATGAAAAATTAGAAAAAATTTACAATGGATCCATAAATCCCCTAAATGTACGAACACCTAAAATAAAAAATTAAATAAATTCTATTTCTCCTAATTAGCTCATAATTACTACAATTTAATTAATAATTAATTAAAAGGTGAATACGATTTTTAGGATTAGGGGTTTTACATTCTACCCAACTTATAAAAATTTCGTCCTCGAAATTAAAACTAAGTCACGATAGAATGTCAAGGATGGTATAAGATATAAATTAACAAAGTAATTCCATACCTTGGTCTGCGAATAGGTTCGGAAAATGTTTGTGCATATCGTCCTCACGCTCCCAAGTAGATTCTCCTGGCGCGTCATGCTTCCATGCCACATGAACCAAGGGAATAGACTGGTTCCTCAACACTTTCGCTCGACGATCAAGGATTCCAACGGGTTGCTCTTGGTATGACAAGCTCAGCCCAATGGTGATCTCCGAATGGTCAAGAACATGACTGTTGTCTGCCACATATCGCCTGAGCTGCGACACATAGAATACGTCATGTACTCCCTCAAGTGAAGGTGGTAGCGCAAGTCGATATGCCACTTCTCCCACTCTCTCTAGCACGTCAAATGGTCCAATATACCTTGGACTCAACTTGTCGTGCCCTCCGAATCGAATGGTGCCTCTGGTAGGTGATATCCTCAAGAAGACATGATCGCCCTCTTTGAACTCCAAGGGACGACGATGAAGGTCTGCCCACTACTTCTACCTGTCTTGCACTGCTCGCAAGTGTCCTTGTATCTTCTTAACTGTCTCTACAGTGTTGACCACCAACTCTGGTCCCAGAATCTGACGTTCTCCCACGTCACTCCAACACACAGGAGACCTACATTTTTTTCATACAATGCTTCAAACGGAGCCATCTGGATACTCGCTTGATAGCTATTATTGTAAGAAAACTCCACAAGATGTAGGTGGTCCTCCCATGATCCTCTAAAGTCTAACATACAAGCTCTCAACATATCCTCCAATGTCTGAATAGTACGCTCCGACTGTCCATCTATCTGCGGGTGATAAGATGTACTAAACTTCAGACGAGTTCCAAGACTCTCTTACATGCTTCTCCAAAAGTGCGATATAAAATGTGAATCCCTGTCTGATACAACGCTGACTGGTATGCCGTACAATATCACGATCTGCCTCATATATAAGTCAGCTAAAGCTTCTGTAGATTGGCCAACTCTAAAAGGTAAGAAATGTGCTGACTTGGTGAGTCGGTCCACTATTATCCATACTGCATCTCTTCCACTTGGACTCTTGGGAAAACCCGTGACGAAGTCCATAGTAATGTGCTCCCACTTCCACTCTGGAATCGGAAGTGGTTACAATAATCCTGCTGTTCTCTGGTGCTCCGCCTTTACTTGTTGACATACTAGACATTTAGCTACAAAGCGAGCTATCTCTCTCTTTATTCTATGCCACCAAAAGTGCTGGCGTAAGACACGATACATCTAGTTGCCTCCAGGATGAATAGAATATATCGAACTATGAGCTTCTGTTATCAGCTCCTGTCGAATCTCTCCATTTGGAACATAAAGACGATCACCACATCGTAATGTCCCATCCTCATGAATGCACAATCATGTCTGCTCTCCGGCCTCTGTCCTTTCCTTCAGTCTCCTGAATCTAGCGTCTGTAGGCAATGCTGACTTGATCCTCTCCACTAATAATGATTGTACTTGCAAGTTGGCTAGTATCCCATCTACTCCGGGTAATATTACTTCAAAGCCAAGCTCTTGCAAGTCCTCTAATAATTCTCTCTGCGTTGTCAAGAAGTAAGCTGCTGGTTTCCGGCTTAACGCGTCTGCTACAACGTTAGCCTTGTCTGGGTGATAATGTAGCTCTATCTCGAAATCTTTTATCAACTCGAGCCATCGATGTTGCCTCATATTTAACTCCTTCTGCGTGAAGACGTACTTGAGGCTTTTGTGGTCTGTATAGATCTCCACTCGTTCCCCATATAAGTAATATCTCCATAGCTTCAGAACAAATACAACGGCTGCAAGTTCCAACTCATGAGTTGGATAATTCTTTGCATGTACTCGTAACTGCCTAGATGCATATGCAATCACTTTGCTATGCTGCATCAATACGCATCCCAAGCCTTTCCCTGATGCGTCACTGTAGATCACATAACCTCCTGATCCTGACGGAATAGTCAATACTGGTGCTGTAGTCAGTTGCTTCTTCAACTCTTTAAAAGTGGCTTGACACTCGTTAGTTCATAAGAATTCTTGGTCCTTGGAAGTCAAACGAGTCATAGGTGCTGCTATCCTTGAGAAGTTCTCCACGAACCATCGGTAATATCCCTCAAGTCCAAGGAAACTTCTTACCTCTAATGCTGATTTAGGAACGGGCCATGTCTCAACTGCCGAAATCTTTTCTAGATCAACAGAAATACCATCTCCTATAACGACATGCCCAAAAAATGAAACTCTGTCCAAGAAGAACTCATATTTACTGAGCTTTGTATATAACTACTCTCTCCTCAATATCTCTAGAATAATCCGTAGGTGCTTCTCATGCTCCTCGTGGCTCTTCGAATAGACAAGTATATCATCTATGAAGACGACCATGAACTGGTCCAAATACTAGTGGAAGACTCGATTCATTAAGTCCATGAAGATAGCTGGAGCATTGGTTAATCCAAATGGCATGACCAGAAACTCGTAGTATCTATATCTTGTTCTGAATGCGGTCTTCGGAATGTCCTGCTTCCGTACCTTCACTTGGTGATATTCCGATCTCAAATCTATATTCGAGAACACCTTGGCTCCACCACAGTCACTGCATTTAAGGCTCTGTAGTCAATGCACATACGCACTGACCCATCCTTCTTTGGTACAAACAATACTGGTGCTCCCCAGGGTGATGCACTTGGTCGGATGAAATATTTCTCCTCTAGTTCTTTCAACTGTGCCTTCAGCTCATCCATCTCCTTCTTCGCCAGTCTGTAAACATGTGATGCTATAGGTGCTACTCCAGGTGCTAGTTCAATTGAAAACTCTACGTCTCTGTCTGGGGGTAGTCCTGGCAATTCCTCTGGAAAGACGTCTTGAAATTCTGAAATAATGGGATGATAAACAACATCGTCCATTGCAAGCTGAATACCATCCATGGCTTCTGTGGATCCTCTTGCAAACTCAAGTTCAGGCTGGCCTGGTACCTTAAAAAGAATGCTTCCTCCAAAGCAATCGAAAAAAGCATGGTACTTGCTTGGCCAGTCCATTCCGAGCATAATATCAAAAGTTGGCATAGTAAGGACTAAGAGTCGGGCGTTCATCTCTCTGCCACGTATCACTATAGGACACGATCTATAAATTCTACTAACAGGTACAACTCCTCCTCCGGTAAGAATTCTAACACAACTAGGTAAAGGTGTAGAGGCAATGTTGTGTTTGGCAATAAAACTAGATGAAATGAATGAGTGGGTGGCTCCCGTATCAAACAATGTCACAGCAGGAAAAGTAAAAGCAAGAGTAATACATGCTATGACATCCACCTCCTGATCCAAGTCATCCATTTCCAATGCAAAATCTTGCCCATTCCTCTGTGGATGTTCATGTCCGGCCCTCATATACTGATCCTCCTAGGTAGGTAGCGGTGGTCCTCGCTGAAATCCTCCTACTGCCGAGGGTCGAGGTGCTCCTGGTCTAGCCATCTGTTGAGATGGCTTCAGTGCTGGAAGCGCTAGTCTCTGTACTGGCGATAGAAGTGTCCACTGTATTGGGCAGTCTCTCGCCAGGTACTGTCCGGAGCAACATCTCATACACTGACCCAAGCGGGTCCGACAATCTATCAAAATATGTCCGATTCTCCTACAGTAATTACATTGGGGTTTCTCCAAAATCTGGTATGGTCCTGCTTTGTGCTGCTGATGCTGCTGTGCCAAGGGACGTCTGATAGGTCCTCCTTGTTGCGTCCTTGCTGGTCCTTGCTGGTCCCTGTTGTGTCCTTGCTGGTCCTTGTTGTGTCCTCAGCTGACCTCCCTTTCCTCTGCTGATGGTTTCTTGCAATCTGACTTCTGTCAGTAGTTCAGCATAAGAGATCCGGGACTGTGAGCTAGTGTAATGTTAGAGCTCCTGAGTCAGTTCGCGATAAAATCTTTTAGCCTTAGCTAAGTCATCTGGTATCAGGGCAGCGCCATATTTACTGAGACGACTAAACTCGGCATCATACTCGTCCACTATTCTGTTCCCCTGCTCCAAGTGAAGAAACTGATCGTACAATACATCTCTGACGGTATCAGGAAAGTACTTTCTCTCAAAGTACTCCAAGAACTGCTCCCAAGTCTGGTATGTACCCAACTGGCACTCCATGGATTCCCACCTGTGATGAGAATTACCATCTAGAAGCATCCGTACACCTGTCATCCATAGGTCTGCAGGTAGCTGCGATGCCTCTAATAGCTTCTGAGTGTGCGTGATCCAGTTGGTAGTCTCCTCTGGGCTCTCAATGCCTTTGTACGGCCTCAGACCCATCTGTATAAAGTCCTTTACTGAACCAACTCTAGCTCGAGGTACTGGAACTAGTGCTTGAGCTGGTAAGGTAGCCTGTACAGCCATCCTCTCAAGTGCTGCCAGGAATTCTTTTCTCTGTTCTGCTGCTTGCTGCCTCTGCTCTGCAGCTAGTGTGGCGGCCTGTTGTCGCTGTTCCTGCATTATCATCTGGAAGAATTGGAACAGCTGTGTCTGGCCATCCTGCGGTGTCGACGAAGCTGGAAGGTTCCCATTAGGTGAAGCGGGAAGATCAGATGGAATTGGATTATGAGTCTGTCCATCTGGTCCCGGAAGTCTAGGAATCGTTGAGGTCCCTCCTTGAGTCTGACCATTGACTCCTGAGGTTGTGTCGCCATCAGCGACAGTACATCTATTTTGTATATCCATCTCTCTGCAGGTGATGTACGAAACGATTAGAAAAAGTATGGGAATCAACAGGATGCAAGCATTTAAATAGGAAGGATGAGTTTCAGTCAAGCGTGGATGAGATCCTTATACTCTATTCCTATACACAGGCTTGTTCGGTACAGTTACGTAACCGAGATAATATATTCTCGACCTGCATGGGCCACCACAAAAATATGTCACGTCCCAGTCCCAAAATACGTAGGACTAGGAATACATAACACGCCAGCCGTATGTATACGAACTCCAATATATGGAAACCATATACACACGTACGTTGTACATGAATATCCAATCCACAGTGGTAATATACTGTCACAACAAGTCACACGTAATCTATATCTCATCCACAGCACAAATAATAGATAAATGGAAATAAATACTGAATATCAAAGATGAGTATCAAAGTATGATAGCCGGATGGAAATAAATCCACTGCAAATCGACTATACCAAAACTACTAAAGAGAGAAGAGAATCAACTCCAATATAAGAAAAAATGTCTCTAAAAGAATAGCAACTAAAATCTCTAATAGCTGCAATGGATCACAGATACTCCGAAGGTAAGACCTCCTTAGTCTGATAAGTAGCGTCAGGTCCAGGTCCATACTCCTACGGATACTCCTGCTCATTTATATCTGGAAAGGGACCAGGTCCTCAGAAGGACATAACAAGATACATAATAACATGCCAATAAAGTACTGAAAGTAAACATCCAATGGGGTCGCCTAACCGTCTAAGTGAATACAGTTTTAAGAACAACTTTCTCCACAAGTGGGCTATCTGGCTGAAAACTGGGATTGGCATGGTTCTCTTAGAGATCCAGAGGCCTAAAAAGCATGTCATCTTTTGAACGCCAGAGGCCGCATGATAATATATAATATATAGTGGTCATCACCACCCGTATCTCCGGCAAAGAATCTGGGCGCACAATAAAAAAAGTGCAAAGGAGCCCAAATACGGTACTTGTTGTTCTCCCCACCCCATGCTCTAAGTATGTCACATCCATGACACAATAATACCTCTAATAACTGCCAGGTCTACTAGCATACAAAGTTTCTAACAGCAGTTATCCCTAACACACGTCCCACATGTACCGATGATCAGTCAATACGTAAGTCCGTGATCTATATGAGACTCACAACTCGTGTAAAAATATGTCACAGTCAAAATATACCTAATGATGCCTCATGAAAATGGGGTGGTCTCATAAAGTAGGTCCAATGCATATACATAAATAAAAACATAATACGACGACACCGTCGTTACACCCAAGTTTTCTTGGATGCGCAATTTATATAGCAGTTAAAATAAATGAACTAAATAAATAGAAATAAATATGCATGCATCATATGGAATGTAAATACAGTACAATGGCAAGGTATACTTGCTTGGCAAGAAATCTGTAAAGTGTAATCATCCAAATGTCAAGGATACGGAATCTGGAACTAAGGCCTCTGAACAAACGTCTTCGGATGCTGAAATAGACATCACCAACGTTTCCGAAATTAGCGAGATAGCTAAAAATCACTACCCTTTCGTCCAACTTAGACACAGGGGCAAAACGGTAATTTTGGGTCAAAGTGGGGTCCACGTGTGGCCCACTTTGCACCGAAAAGCATCTCAAGGGTAACAGTCTCTAAATGGGACAAATTATAGGTCAAACAAACTTTAAAAATTAGTACGAACTCAACGGTATGTCCAAATGTGAATTCCGATGAGCCGAACACAATTTCGCCCAAAAACTCAACCGTGGGGCCCGCCAATTAGCGACTTGGTCAACTGTCTCAGAATTTCGTGAAAATTGGGTCACTGGACCAGCGCGATACCACGAGTCCAGTGGCACAAGTTTTGTCGTATTCTGACGAGCGTGCGCAAAATGCGTAGGGCTTTTACAAAAGTTACGACACAGGAGATTTACTGCGGATACGGGCTGATTCCTACGCGCACACACGTTCAAATTAGTTTTCGAGAAATCTCACACGTTCGGTACGCTGCACGTACCTTTTGTTACACTTGGTACAGATGGGGTGGTCCCGTTTGGCGGAGCACGCTCCGTATCACAATTTTTGAAAATCTGGAAAAAGTGGGTTTTGAGGGTTTTCCAACTGATTTAGTTCTACATACAGCAGTTAATAAATTAATATAAATAACAAAAATTAAACTAGGTCAAGTGGTCTCCGTATATCAAAAAGAAAAATCAAATTCAGATCTCTGTGGTGGGAGATACGAATCCGGGAACATAGGTAGTTACCGCAGTTTTCTGCGATACCCAAAAGTTATCTTTTTCGTCAACTTGGACGTTATTTTCGTCTAGGGTTATGCAATGTTCGAGGTCAACTAACATACAGATATTGAAGGGGTTAAGTGGTGAACGTACCGGTGAAGACGGGGTCGAGTTTGGTTGAGCGAGGTGACAGAACACAACACATGAACACATGTACTTCGTTGTCCAAACTGCAGTTGCGGTTGTGCACGTTGATCGCGATCGTCGTGCGGTCAATTCTGGGCGGCTTGGCTGGGCGGTGGACGGTGGTAAGGTGGAGGCTCTGGTTGAGGGTGGCGCTGGGTCTCGAGGGGAAGAGGTGAGTTTAGGTTTAGGGTTTTGGGTGAAACGATATTATATATAAGGGGAAGATGAAAAAAAAGGGGGGTTTTATTCCGCGCGGGGGCTTTACCTAAGCCTGCTGCTACTGCTGTGGTTTCTCAACAAGGGGCGGGTGGTTAAGGTCCTTAACGGGTAGGCTAGAGGATTTGGTAGCTTAGGTTATTGGGTAGGAATCCATTAGGGAATTTGTTTTTTTTTCTTTTTCTTTTCCTTTTTCTTTTCCAATCCTATTTCTATTTAATATATATATATATACATATATATATATATATATATACATATATATACATAGAAAAAATTCTAGAATTTATATTATTGCACACCATTAAGTTGGCAACCGTCCAATGGGTCTCCTACATGAAATAAATTAGGAAAAATTTATAATGGCTTCATAAATCCCCTAAATGCACGAACACCT
This sequence comes from Iris macrosiphon, assembly GCA_036927795.1. Taxonomy (NCBI): domain Eukaryota; kingdom Viridiplantae; phylum Streptophyta; class Magnoliopsida; order Asparagales; family Iridaceae; genus Iris; species Iris macrosiphon. Next base: position 209,632,543 of record JAYESA010000005.1, on the reverse strand, counting down.
AAAATAAAAATTAAATAAATTCTATTTCTCCTAATTAGCTCATAATTACTATAATTCAATTAATAATTAATTAAAAAGGTGAATACGATTTTTAGGATTAGGGATTTTACATATTGACAACATGGTTTGCTCACTAGTATCACAAATGATACACACACATACACACTATAGTCAAGTTACCATCAATATACTAAATATAGGATACCACTAAAACTATATACTCACCCCATACCCCCATGATACCAATTTGGTTTCACAACTCAATGCCACTACACCAATCCATCATGATACCCATACAACAAACCAAATAGAACACCAACATATATATAGAATTGGCATGAAAATAGTTAGAACAAATATACCTAAACTATATATATATATATATATATATATATATATATATATATATATATATATATATATAATTTGACACCAAGAGGCACTAAAATACCAAAACTATCAATTCTATCTATACATATTATGATGTATCATGATACAGAACGTATGCAATTGTGGACACTAGGACACAAACCAATTAGACAACAAATTTTTTTTGGGGACAAGTGTCAAACACTTAGAGGACATAATTCGTAATTCCCTCAAAATAAGCACAAAAATTATCATTTCACATGAGAAAAACTTAGATCTACCAAATTGAAGGCTTATAACACCTAAATCTATCATTAGAGAGTCAATTCCACCTAGAAAGGGTTTCTATAGGTCCAATTGCTATTCCTAACCTGAAATTGGGGGAAATGAGAGAATTATCTAATTTGGGTGTGCCTCCTTTGAAGAACTCCGAATTTGGACATGAGGAAGTCGAATCGGACACGATCCTCCTAGCTTAGACTCCTCTTTAAGCTTTCTCTAGTGCTCCAAGCTCCTAGCTCTCCAATGGAAGAAGAATGAATGAATTTACTGTAGAATTGGGTTTGGAATTCAAATTCTAGATCTCGAAATGGGTCAAAAATGAAATGAATTAATGGAGATTTGCTTGGAAAAGAAGTAGGACTTTTGGAGGAAAATTTCAATTAAAAACTCTCCATATAGGGCCGGCCACATAAAGGGGATTGGATAATGGTTTAATTACAAGTGTGCTACTCTCTTCTCTAATTTGAATTCAAATTTAAGTAGAAAAGGAATCTTTGGTCCTGAGTGGAATATAATTGGATATGGAAGACTTATATCCATGACAACTAGTGTTAATTAATTCTAGTTAACTAGTATCATAACTAACACTAATTAATACTAACTAACACTTAATTAATTCTAATTAGCTAGCACTAATACTAACTTTAATTAATTTTAGGTAATACTAATTAATTCTAGACTAACCACTAATATAATATAATATAATATAATATAATATAATATAATATAATATAATATAATATAATATAATATAATTAGCAAAATATAAAAATTACTAAAATGTCACAATGGTGAAAAGTTGTGGTTACAGAATTGCACTTATACAAGTTGTGCTCGTACTCATTTAAAAAAGATATATTTTTAGAGAGTTTATAACAATCACAGAGGAATTAATTGAATACACATTAAAAATGGAAATAGCTCTTTCATTGATAATTTGTAGTGGAAACATAAGACCCTCAAACAGTCGAGTAGAAATGCCAACTTGGCTTACAACTTACATAAATATTGAAATGAGATACAACTTGCTCCATACATCATAACCTTTATTACATTGTCATGCCTCAGAACCAAAATACTGGAGAGCGGGGGCAAATAAAGCCAGCTACGTATACCAGAGTACTCTATACCCCAAGATACGGTCGCGGTTGTCTAGACATGTGAGGGTTTACTCTACAATCCATCAGGCAATTCTGGGTCAAGAATTATAGGTGTCTCAATCTAAAGAAAGTAATAAGTTACAAGATATATGATCACCAAATATAAAATAGTAAGGCGTCCCAAACTATACATACACAGATGATCATGAAGTTAGTTACAAAATAAAGAACTAGCAAGAGTACCATGTTACATAATCAGCTCTAGGTATAGTCTAGAATATACTTTACATGTAGGTCCGCATGCTAGGATATCAAGTCCCAAAATATGAGCTAAACCCGAGTTTGCTGGCTAAATGCCTCAAAAGAATAATGTACAAGATCAAGTGGGTGATGAAGAAGAAACCCACTCATGTCCTCGGGTGCTCCGGGTGTTCACCATCTTGAGGAGGAAAGTACGAAAGATCCTGTGGTTCTGTTCCAAAATCTGGCTATACAAAATCAGTATGGTCAGATCCCAAAACAGCAAGTACCACAAGGGAACCAAAGTTAGGAACTAAAACCAGCATTCAGACAAATTAATAAGAAATAGTAAAAAGAATACTTAAATAAGGACAATAGGTAAAAATAATATTTAAACATGCTCTGGAGTATTAAACAGGGATATCGGGAGTCAGGATTTAATTACTATTATCAGGATCAGTTGTTGAAAATAAATTAGGACGGGACTAGACTGGAAATCAAGCAATCATGGCCAATTATGCCCTACAACTTGCTATTATTAACTAACTAGGGTTATCACAGTCATAGTTACTAACATATGCAGTTTGAGATTTCTTACAGCCACATGCCCTACAGCCCATCTGGGTTATCCCGACGAACAGGTACATAGTATAGATTTATCAGGTATAATTATTTCTTATCTTTTCTGGTAGTGCAACACTCGACGGTGTTCTGGAAGTGTGCCCCTCACGAGGAGAGTTCCAAATCTATCAAGTATCGCTGGGATACCGGGATTGCATGTAGCTAGAAAATCACTCTAGATACTTTCTAGATTATTATTCTAGTTATTAGCCTGGACAATTATCAAGGATTCTCGACCGTGGTGCTCAAAAATATGTCTTAAACATGATGCAAGACAAGACAGTAACTTAACGAGTTCAATCAAAATCAACTACGGGGATATGGGTCATGCAATACATGTGCTACTAATAGCCTTGATCAGGACAATTACAGGAATTCTTAAGTCAGGAGTGTGCTACATCGAGCCATTATCAGGATCAGGAGTGTAGAAGCATAAAAAATACGCCGGATGGCTATACGCAGCTTATTGGTGTGGGACAGCGTAAAGAGATGACCTCAGAGCCACCAAGCATGCAAATCAAGAGCTTTTCCCGCTGAGCACAAACGTAAAATATTAAAGCTCAAAGGACCATCCGCGTAAGTGCAGTATGTCCAGGCTGCTTTGGCGTAAGACAGGGTGCTTCATCGCCTATATGGCGTAAAACATATCCGCTTTCAAATGCAGCATTAAAGCGTACGAGGAACGCTTCGTGTTCTCCAAAGTGAACCTGTCATGTCCTACAAATGAACCTGACGTCTGGACTTCTGACAAAGAGATACTGCTCGACTACCCAGGCGACGGCTATAATGATGGCGCGACACTGCAACCCAGGCTATCGTTTACTACCATTCCCTTTGCGTAAACCGCTTGTTCGCGTACAGAGGACTACGCCGCCTAGTTTTACACAGGCGGATGTGAGTTGTTTACGCTACGCGAAAGATAAATCGCCTGCCACGTCGAAAGCTGCACTTCGTACAGGGCTCGAGGCACGCCTCTGCATTTAATGCACAGAGCGGTGACAGTTTCTCGAGGCACGTCTCTGCGTTTAATGCACAGAAGGGCTGCAGACCTTCAAAATGCGCCTCTGTATTTAATGTGCAGAATAATGGCAAATCTCTGCATTTAATGCAAGGGATTTGATTAAATGCCACCGAACCGTCGTTTAGTGACATCCCCTTCGCGTAAACTACTCCTACGCATGCAAGCAAATATGTTGCCTAGTTCTACACAGGCAGACGTGAGCTTCTTACGCTCCGCGGAAGACAAACAGCCTGCCACGTCAGCAGCTACTCTGCGTACAGGATTCGAGACGCGTATCTACATTTAATGCGCAGAATGATGGCAAATCTTAAAGACAAGCATCTGCATTTAATGCACAGGATGGTGGCAGATCTCTGCATTTAATGCAAGGGATTTGATTATATCTTCAAAAGTTGTAATTCCGGCTAAGACGTCCACATCAGCGCTCTGGCACCTTACGCAGCGGCTTCTACGCCCATTCAGCTTCTGTGCTCACTCGGTTTCTACGCTCACTCAGCTCCTATGCCCACTCGGCCTCTATGACCACTCGGCTTCTACGCCTACTCGACTTCTACGCCTACCCGGCTTCTATGCCTACTTGGCTTCTATGCCATTATGACAGACATTGGCTTCTATGCCAACCTTTTCTACACGAGGGATACCTACCTGCGTGGCTTTTACGCCATGATCTTCGTAGCAGTTATACGCGTTTTGTCCCTTAGTTGGATCCGCGTCACACGCTCATTCAAAAGATCATCTATACGCAGGCATTGGTTATTTTAACCGTTGTGTAAAAGGGTGTTGTGCTTTCCACTCCTCGGTTCCTATACCAACTGAGTGGTCACTATCACTAAAAATCTATAAATAGAGACCTCTATCAACAGAGAAAAATATCAAACTTTTAAAGGAGAGATCGAACAGGTCGAAGAAATTGGTCAAAAAAACTCCAAAGAGATCGAACCACGGGTCGAAACATTGGAGATTGAGGAGAAGTCGAAGAGTCTTTGAGAGAAAGAATCCGTAGCTCAACCAAAGAGTAGGGATCGACGACTTTGGCATCGTGCATCCACCCTCTTTTGCAACCTTCGAAGATGCTTCCTGTCTTCTACGGCACTTCTTCATCATCGTGTGGTCCAAGGGCTAAAGTGATCGACTGCAGATCAGACACCTATAGCAATATTTACCCAGATTTATAAATTGTACTTCGACATCCTCGTATAGGATTAAATTATACAAGTTTGTTTATAAACCAAAGAACACGGGTTTCGTATAAACCCCGTCTTGAATACATTTCATTCTTTCATTTTTTACCACAAATAAGATGGCGACTCTGCTGGGGACATCTTTCTCTTCTGATGAGGAAGTAATTGCTCAACACGATGCGGTATCTGTAGGAACCGTGAAGAAGACACTGGTCGTCCAATTCGACCAGTCTGCTTATGAAGACATGCTTCGAACCGGGGGTAGCTCTCACCCTCTCTCCGTCCAAGACAACAGGAAGCTGCGCAAGGTGTGGATGCCCAAGACATCCTCTACCATTCCTGTGGACTCTCTGATCTCTCCAATCTCTCCGACCAATGAGGTTGTAGCATTGCTCCCTCCGTGCCCTGCACGTAAAATTCAGTCGCATGTCTCTGACAGGGCCGACAAAACTTCTGGCAAGGCCTTAGCGCTAACCCAGGAGTATACTCCGCACCTTGCACGTAAAATTCAGTCGCCTGTCTCTGACAGGGCCGACAAAACTTCTGGCAATGCCTCAACGCTAACCCAGAAGTCCACTCCGCGCCCTGCGCATAAAATGCAGTCTCCCGTCACTGGCGGAATAGACAACATTTCTGATAAAGCCTTGGCGCCAAATCAGAAATTCCAAGCGCATTCCACGCGTAAAACTGCATCTGCCTTCCATGGAAAAGCAGATGATCCCTGCAATCTACGCAAGGGAAAGTAGGCGACGGACTACTCAACTTCTCGGCCTTTACGCCAGCGAGGGAATAATCTGCCTACACTCCGGATTACGCGAGAAGCCGATGGCCGACTGAGGACCTCTTCAGCTTTACGCTAGTCTGAGCAAATCTCTAAATTACGCCAGGCGAAGTCCCTCGGCGTAAAGCAAGCTCAAGTTGCGGAAAGGCACCCTTCCCGGGGATTATCTGCCACCCAGATGGCCAACCTGTTATACACAGGTGGCACAGGGAAAACCATGGTTCCCAACCTCCGCATGCCCACTGATGGGAACAGAAGGAACAAGCCATCGTCTTCTTCTTCTGCGACTCCTCCTGACCTGTGCAAATATCTAATCCAGAAGCGTAAGGAGAAGGGATCTCCCAACATGTCTATTACGCCTCCTAGCAAGCACTGTTGTAATAGTCATAAAATTGTGATTAATTGCCGCTGTTCTGAAGCAAAACGGTCGGTTTTCGACCGGTTGAGCTACTCTCTGCCTTTTCATGAAGAAGAGCCCGCGCATGCATCTGTGAATATGGCTTCACACATACCTAGAGGAGGGTCGAACTCAAGACGTCATCCCTCTAGGCCTCCGAGCCGAAAGAGATTTAATGAGCTCCTCAGGAACGCTGAAGCTGGGATGTTCCAAAATACTCGTGCAAGGTCACGACAACCAGCTTTGTACTCTTCTGATTCCGATGCTGGGAGTCGCCAATCCCCCGAATCAGATACTGAAAGTATAGAGTCAACCTCTACGGCGACCTATACTCATTCTTCAATGACACCCAGGGAGATGGGAGTTTATGCCGTTGAAGATGAACGCGAGGAAGCTTCGCCGTTAGGGAGCGCAGAACAACGTATCACTATACTGGAGACATCTCTGAAACAAATGCAATCCATGATGGAGAATATGCACCAGATGATGCTAACTCAGCACACAACTGCCATGGCTCAAGCATCGATCCCGCCAACTCAGATACGTGTGGGGGTGGACTTACTACCATCCAACCCGAGCCAAGAGCCTGCTCTAGATCAAGAGTCAGCAGTTCCTCCGCTTCCTCATTCGGAGAATATATTACCTTATGTTGGAGTCACGATACAACCAACTCCACACCACTCCGTAGTCCCGCTTTCGGCTGAAAATCCGATGCAGGCAGTACGGGAGTTGAAAGCCCAGTTTGACGCCTTGAAGCACAAAGATCAGCTCAAGAAACTGGGAATCAACCAGCCTTACCCAGCTATCTGGAAAGAGGTCCCTTTCCCTCCCAGATACAAACCTCAGACTATGGCTCTGTTCGAGGGAAAAATATCACCAAGTCAGTACATGAACTATTTCAGTATGATGACGGTGTTGCTGCAAGGGAACGACGCCCTCCTCACTCGGGTGTTCAAAGGCTGTCTCTCAGGAGTAGCCTATCAGTGGTACCGTAGCTTGGCGGACAACTGCGTTACTTCCTTCGAGGATTTCAAAGCTTTATTCTTCACGCGATTCTACGAGGGAGGGATGGACATGTCTATGTCCTCTCTCATCGAAGTCAAGCAGAGAGAAAAGGAGGACGTTCGCACCTTCATCGAACGTTTTCGTCAGGCCACCTTACAGATGCCTCCAGGAGTTCCAGACTCTGCGTTGGTAGACATTTGCAGAAAGAACCTCCTTTCCGTGGTCTCGGTGTTCACAGGACCATATCAGTTCCATGATTGGCCCTCGTTCATCATCTCGGCCGTAGCCGCCGAAGACAACAGTCGCAAGGCACGCGACAATGGCATCATGATCTCCGCCTCTGACAGAGACAAGAAGTTATCTCCCAACAACGACCATCCTCGTGGTCCCAAAGGGAAAGAAGCTCTGGCGATCAATACATCTAGACAAAAGATTGCGGCAACCACGCAGACGTGACCAGGGATTTCCAGGCCCGTCGAAGTCTATTCTTTCGACGACGACGACGATATCCCAAGTATATTCGAGTGTCTCGTCAAAAGTGGCAAGATCACCCTTTCGGAACAGAGGCGGCCCCAAGAAGTCGGCAGTACTAACGACCCCAAATACTGCATCTTCCACAGATACGTACACCACCCGACAAAGGCGTGTTACATACTGAAAAGGAAGATCCAGGGGTTGATCGATGCTAAGGCCATCACTCTGCACAACACCGAAAAGATGGTCACGGCCAACATGATCTCTCTGTAATTTGGCAATCTGCCTCCCCAAGAGGTCCCAGACGGTGTTGTACCTATCTCCCGGATCACGATGAACATCGTCAATCTCCCTCCAGCTAGGGGTCAAAATTATGACCTGGTACCCCTAACCACCCGGCAGGGCGAGATTATGTGGGTTCATCTGGATTTGGTGTCAGAGCTCGAGGAGGAGACTAATGCTACAAAGGCTACGTCTAGAAAAAGCTCCAAATGTAAACCATACCATATGGTTGTGACTTCTTCGGCATCAGACGAAGACGAGGTATTAGCTGCGACCCATTCAGGGAAAGCCTACCTCAATGACTACGGAGCAAGTCAGGAAGATGCACCGGCGGATGCTTTAGCTGCCAAACCTTCAGGACCAGATCCCGTCGTACCAGATGCCGGTCCGTCAAGACCAACTTCGGCGGACAAGGGGAAGCAAAAAGAAGTGCGCTTCGATAGACCTGTGAAAAACATTCCAAACAAAGGTTTAGAGAAGCCATACAACTTCGACATCCTGGCCCATCTGCTAATACACCAGCCAGGTTGTCCATCTTCGAGCTACTCAGGCTCTCCCGAGACACTCGTCTAGCCCTGAGTGAAGCACTGATGCAGGCAGAGGCATACTTGACCCAGCTCAAGTCTCCTAACGAAGAACCCTTGGCGTGTCCTCAATGCCACAATGTGATGGAGGTGGTCCCAAATATCACTTTCACTCAAGACGATATGTTGTTAAAACATAACAGGCATGACAGGCCCCTCTATTACACCGGGTACATCGGTTCCATGGAGGTCGACCGGATTCACATAGATCCGGGATCATCAATCAGCATCATTCCTCATAGTCTGCTCAGACCGCTGAGGATTCCTACCAGCGAATTGGCTTACACCACCACTACAATCGTGGGTTTCAACGCCGGAAGAAGTAAGCCGTTGGGGAAAATTCGCCTGAGGATCCAGATAGGCAACCTCAGATCGGTGGCCACATATTACGTCATCGATTCAGAGGTATCCTATAACATTTTGCTGGGAAGACCGTGGATCCACGACCACAACATCGTTCCTTCAACTCTACATCAATGCCTTAAATATGTAGACGCCCAAGGAACAGTACAAACGGAGGTTGCTGACCTAAACCCGTTTAAAGGAGTAGAATCCTACTATTCCGATGCCGTATTGTACTCTTAAGACCACACGAAAGAAGGGTCAGGCGAGGCAGAGAAGGAATCCCACCGGGAGCCAGAAGAACCCTCCGCCGAACAATGACTCTCGATCAGAGGAAAAGGGCGAACTACTCGTCCAAAAGCCATGGAGCCTATGGCTATCCACCTGAACAAAACCAGGTCAGGAAAAGGGGGTGATCCTCTAGTGATCACTTTGAACCAGAAGCCTCCACCCTTGGTCATCAACCTTCGGCGCAACAGGCAGCCGACTGATATAAATGCAACCAGGAACGGAGTTCCAGATGATAATAAACATCCTCTTTTCCAGTATGTCGATGCTCCGATTCCAAATCAGGAATCCTCTCCCCATGACGATATAGAACCTATAGCGCAAAAATTCTTGGAAGCTATGGATTCCTATCATCCGTACATATGGGAGGTAGCGTCATCATCCAATGTCGTCACGACATATGGACCACATGAGGATTCTATCTTCATTGTTCCGCCTACCAGCAGCGGTCAGCATCCAATAGTCTTCGGCCGCAAGCACAACGAGTCGACTATACGAGAAGATGTCTTCGACGACGACGCTGGTAAAATACAAGTTCACAGGTACAGCCCGCAAGCTTTGAAGATCATGCGAAGTAAGGGTTACGACTTGAAGCTGGAACTAGGTCTCAACTACGGGAAAGGCAGACGAACGCCACTGCTCGGTAATCCCCACTATCAACAAACCCATTTTGGGTTAGGATATGCCGCCTCCCTTGCAACTTCCAAGTCAAGCGAGGATGTCTTTTCCTCTTTTCAAGATGGCTCGTCACCCTCCGACTCATCTCATGCTCTCGAGCAAACATTACCAGTAAATATGGTAGTGACGGATCCCTTCGAATCAGACGAACAAGAATTCGAACTATTCGAGAATGACTCTTGGGCTCAACAAATGGATACACAATGGGAGTTCCGCTTCAATCAGAGAGAACCTCCCACTGAAGATGAAGTTATCCAAATCAATGTTGGGGATGAACTCTCACCAAGGCCAATATTTATCAGTAACCATCTTTCCCCAGCTGAAAGGGAAGAAGTTATTCAACTGATAAAAGAATACATCGACGTCTTTGCGTGGAATTATGACTTGATCCAAAGGTGGCTACCCATAAACTCAACATATTGCCCCGAAAGTCCCTTGATATAAAGCGAGAAACGGCTGTCAATTTGAGTCGCCATCTTGAACTATAGATGAAATATTCAGACTGGATTCTGGACGAACTTCCAATCGACCCAAGAAGAAGAGTCATTCTCAATGTTAAACTCTGTGTGCTTTGAGTACTTAGGATATTTTGGGGCCAAGAAGGAGTATTCTCTGCGTTAACCTTTGCAATTGACCGTCTTGGGAGTTGTTCAGATATACGCCTATTCTGGTCTGCGTATCTTGAGATATGCGGAAAGTCAGAGATCTGTAGTGTGGATGAGCATAAAATCCTGAGTTCGTAGCCTATCGAGCGTGAAAAGCCACCGAGCGTGAAGTCATAGATTTGTAGTTCCTGAGCGTGAAGTCGTAGGTTTGTAGCCTCTCGAGCGTAAAAGCTACCGAGCATGAGAGCATCCGGGTGTAAAACCATAGACTTGTAGCCTTTGAACGTAAAACCGTAGATTTATAGCTGTCGAGCATAGAAAGCTCCTAGGCGTAGAACCCGTAGATTTGTAGCCTCTGAAAAGAAAATCTTCCGAACGTGAAGTTGTGGATCTGTTGCCTCTGAGCGTAAAAGCCACCGAACGTGAAATCATAGATTTGTAGCTTCTGAGCGTGAAGTCGTAGGTTTGTAGCCTCTCGAGCGTAAAAGCTACCGAGCACAAAGGCATTCGGGCGTAAAACCATAGACTTATAGTCTCTCAGTGTAAAACTGTAGATCTATAGCTGTCGAGCGTAGAAAGCTCCTTAGCGTAGAACCACGAATCTGCTTTGCACGAAAACTTTTCGAATTCGCTGACTGTCCGCCTTCTCTGAGTAATAGGCTGACATAGTCCCCAATCATAACCGAGTATTAATTGTCGGGTTTGGTTCGGGATCCGAGGAGTCCATCCGAACTCTATATATACCCCAAGGCTCTGAGAGAAAAACTTTTCATCTGTCTTTTGCAAAAGAAAGCCTTCGTCTCTTCGAGTTTTCTCCTTCGTTTCTTCTCCGAGCATTCAGAGTTTTCAGCAATGGCCCCGAAATCCTCTAAGGGAAAGAAGGTCGACTCTTCTTCTCGTTCTACTGGCCAAGCAACTTCTGTCGGGCAAGGCAAGCTTCCTTCTGAACGAAGTGTCCCGCCGACGAGCAGCGCACCCGGAGTTAGAGGTAGAGCTTTTGGGATGAAAAAAAGAACGACAAAAAATCCTTCGCACAAGTTGAACGTGACCGCGCTAGGTCATCTTCTGTGCTGATAGCCTCTTTGAGGAAGATGATGCACGAAGACGTTTTACCTTTTACGCCCACATTTCTAATATGTCAGCGTAAAAACTCCATATTTTCGCAGTTGAGCGTAAAAAGCTTTGACTGTCGAAAACTTGGCGTATACTATAAACTTTGAGTTTTACGCTTCTGGATGAAAATTCCGGCATAATAACTCGAATTTTGGCAGTCTGGCGTAAAGCACAGACTGTATACTGCCAACTTGAATTTTACGCTTTTTGGAAATGGATTCCAGCGTAAATGATCAAGTTTGTACAGTCTTGGCGTATAGCACAGACTGTTGCCTCTTGGCATATGTTGCAAGATTATTATGTCTAGTATAGAAACTGGCGTATTTTTCTTGTATTTTGTAGTTGACCTGCATGTGTCTCCACTGGCTGAGGTGATGGGTTCTGCTGCCGGGATGCTGCATTCCAACTACCTGGAGGATCTGTCCCACGTGACATTTTCTATCTCCGGACCCCACTATCCTGAAGGAAGGGGATTCCTGATATCGGCTCAAAGTGAGCTAATGCTGTTGAGCATGATCAACGGAGAGCCCCTGGCGACCGTAGATGGAGAGCAATATATAAAGCCGGCTTTTCTCTTCGGGGACATGATTGACAAGCAGTCCCAGACGAAACCCAAGAAAGAACTCTGGGTTTTCCCTGCCGGTAGCTTGGTCTTGTATCTGCCCAAGATGCTGAGAGACTACCCCATCTCGGAATTCTTCCACGCCACTCATTCCAGGAGGATGTCGTGGGTGCTGACTCCCAATCTTCACGGCCGATCGGGGATTATATTTTACCAGAAAGGATCTGGTCAAGGGTCATTTGTCATCCATCCTTCCGGCTCTGTGGTACCGTTCAGGGGATTGTATCCGGGCAGTGTCCCGAGTGAGGACAGTTCAGGGCTTCAGCCGGTGCAATTACCGACTTTTTGTAATGACTTCATGGGGCGTGGAGGAGTATACCCCAAGGTGAATCCTCGATGCAATGGGTGGATCACCCCAACAAATCTTCGATGGGCTCGCTTAGTTGACTGGGCCCTGAAGCATTTTTAGAACGAGCTGGAGAGCATTGGCCTGTATGCAGCCGTGAATGCTACCAGTATGGGGTTACCTCTCAACCCCAACCTATTTCTGGCCTTGATGGAGCGATATATCTCGCTCACCGGGACTTTCGCCACTCCACTGGGGGAGTTGGGATTGGCCCTCCACGAGATGGCAGAGATCTCGAGACTGCTGATGGGGGATACTCCTTATGAAGAGTATGTTCCCACCAACCGGGAGCTGGGGGATTCAGACCCTCGGGTAGTGGCAGTATACCAGGAGTTGATTTGTCACTACCTGGCGTGCACCACCTTTTATGGTGAGCCTTCTGATTTGGCTCATACCAACAAATGGACATCCTACCTCTTCTTTCACCGGGCCAGGACTGCTCTGCCGGAGAAAGTCTTGGAAGACAAGGATCACCCTCTGAGTTTTCTGAGCGTGCTTACTGCTCAGGAAGTCGACGATCTTATGGAAGATGCTAGGGCTCCGAACCTGATTCTCGACGAAGGGATCAGGAAGTATCCTGCAGGCACTAAGGCCTACAGTTATCTGAGGCATTGCCGCAGGCCTCTGTCCAAGGAAGCTCAACTGGCTGGCTTCCTCTCTATATGGCTGCGCCGACTGGTGGTACCCGACATCGCATCTGCGGACCGCATTCACCGCAACACCTTGTGGCCTGCAGTACGTCTGGTGTTCAGGGCGAGACTGGGCTTGCTCCCTGCTATGGTGTGCCGCATACAAGCTGGCCTGAGGGCCATGACTGAGGCGCTGCTAGCCGATGAAACTCGGCGCGATAACTTTCCTAGGGTTGAATTACCATACCGGTATTTGATGGGATGGTTAATTCTCCATAACCCCAGGGTGATGTCTCCCGGATCGGGTAGTAGCTCGGGGGGTTGTTTCTTACTGAATTACAAGAAATCCTCCTGAAATGTGACCACAGTCTTAGACTGTCGACGGGCGTTGAATTTCGGCCACAGCTGGAAGGTCTTCTGCATTGTCCCCTATGTACATCGCAATCAATCGGGGGTTAGGCTTGAGGATTCAGGTAGAGAGAAGACCATTCTTTCTCCTGAAGCCTTTAATTGGTTGGTCTGCATTAGACCTTCCCACTTACTGTACAGAAGTGAAGATCAGTGCTTCTTTGAACCCTACCTGCCTAGTCGGTTTGCCAGGCAGTTTGAGTATGATCAGTTGCATGTGGGCAACGCCGTCACCAGCTTCAGGTCCAGAGGTAGACTCATTGATGGAGCGAGAGGATGGCGATATTTTATCATGGGCTGTACTGGAGCAATTTTTACTGTGCCCGTCATCACACTCTCCACGGAGCTGTGCATCCTTCATACTTATGCCCAGTTTTATGTGGCAACGAACACCTTCCACCGCGATTTTGACATGGATGGAAGTTTTAGGGTACCTTCCTCCAATTCCACGGGAAGAGTCGATGTCCCCTCAGTCTCCTCTGATGAGGGTGAGGATTCCGTCAATCCAGACGAGCCTCTGTTGGCAGTACCGAGGGGTGACGTACCTCCGCCTACAGGGGCTTTGGTCATCTCTGGTAAGCGAAGGGCTCCTGTTCCGAAGCAGACTCCCCCTCGCAAGAAGAAGAAGGCGTCTAGTCGTCCCCTCAGGATTCCCGGCCGTGAGGTTCCTAGAGATGAACCTGTTGTCTCCCCTGTTGGGGATGTTTCTTTGATTGGAGGTTCCTCGCCTTTTAGAGAGGGAACCTCCTTAGTTCCGGTTGGCGGTGCCGGAGAACTCCTGCTTGAGGTTGTTGTTGCTGCTATCGCTTCAGGCAGTAGCACGAGATCGCCTACCAGGCCGAGCCCAACAAGGGCATCCTCATCTAGACCGGCAATGGGAGAAACCCTTGCCGTGTCTGTGAATATACCCAGCGAGGTTCCAGCTGACGAACCTCGATTGAATCTGGGTGAAGACTCGGGAGATTACCTGTCGACGTCAGTTAGCACACCCCCTTCACCAGGTATGACAGCTTACTTAGCGTCATTAAGACATGATTTAGCTGTACTGGCCGCAGACGCGACATATACACCATCGGCCATGGGTAATATGTCGTTTTTACTCCTCTTTTTTAGAAAAATTAACCTCATGTCGATATTAACTTTCTTGTCTTCTTTCCAGGGGAAGACATCTTCGGGGAGGACAGTGTTGATGTACTTTTTGGCTCTGTTTCAGCTCATGGCGATGACATGGAGGCGCCCGACTTCGAAGAGGAAATATCTTTGGGTGCCGGCTCGCCCAGAGTGGTTTTGACATCTCAAGAGGAGGATGAGCCTGTCATTGCGACATCGCCTCCTTTGAGTGCGTCGGTCACTTCGACCGTTGTTGGCGCATATTCTTTTGTTGCACCACCTGTTGAGGCGACGACTGTGGCCACATCGACTGCGGTCGTCCCTGGAGAGAGGTTTGCCAATATCGCAGCCACCCCAGCGTCCATTCGAACCTAGCCCTGCTGACTGAGCAGTATACCAGTATCTTCTATACCACCTTGAAAATGCTAATATCAATGGTGTTGGAGAAGAATCTAAACTTCGAGGCTCTGAAGAGGTCCTCCCAGTTTACGATAGCGCCGGTCAGAGAATTCGGCGACCCTGGGGTAGTTAACGCCCTGGGGAAGATAGTTAATAGTTTGGAGCGACCCATTAACGAATATCTGCAGCTATCTCGAGACAATATTGAAGATCTGGTCCAGGCTAAATACCACTCCTTGACTGCGCAGCTTGCTGAAAAGATGGAAGGCCTAAATAAATTCATCCAGACACATCAGCAGGAGATGGATGAAGGAAAAGTCGTCTTGGAGGAGGCCATTGCTCTTCAAACGAAGTACCAGGCTGAGCATGACGGGAATGTAGCGAGGGTCCGCAAACTGGAAACAAAGCTTGCTCAGGCAAAGGAGTGGGCTTCTCAGTCGTCGGAAGGTCTAGATGTGGTGAATGGCCGACTGGTCATAGCACAACAGACCTTGGCGCGTGTAGGAGTTTCCCGTACTGGTTTTCTTCGGGCTAGGGCTGAACTGTCCCACCTGAAAAATGACAAGGCACGGCTGGAGAGGGCCCGCACTGATGTCTTGGGTTCCAGGACTGAGAGGATGGCCGCACTGGCGAAGCAGATTCGCGACCTGAGCGCTCCCCCTAAGTGATGTACCCCCTTCTTTTTTTTGCTTTTTAATGTAATTTTGCTCTTTTTAGGAATAATAAAGAGACTCTTATCTGATTTTGTGGACCCATCATTTTGGAATATAAATGACAGGTTTGGGTGAAAGTGATATCAGAGGTAATATGGACATGATATACTCTCGGTAAGCTTTAGTAGGACATATCTATTCAGAGGTCATACGGACATGATAGAATATGCTTTGACTAGGACATATCTATTCAGAGGTTATATGGACATGATAGAATATGATCCAACTAGTTTCGTTTTGGAAGTAGTATTGTCAGAATAAGATCTTCACCATACTCCATTTGAGCGAAGAAGGTTAAGCGTAGTACCTTTTCAGGAATTTGACGTTGTGGGAACATTGTTTTCAACCACATAAGAGCCCTTCCTTTCTTTGTGACTGTTTTGGTAGACTTCGGATATTATACCAGAGGTAATATGGACATAGTACAATACCGAGTTCATTAAGGATATCCCGCTGGGGGATCTTTTGGTGGACCTATTATTTGTTGCGCACGTTAAGTGCAAATAATAAGTTCGAAGCAAGCCCTATCAGAGTTAATATGGACGTTATAGGTTTTGTGGACTTAACACCACTGGCGTATTTAGAATTAAGTACGGGTGTTAAGTTGGAATGATAACCGATATCAGAGGTAATATGGACATGATAATCGATTGCCAAAAACTTGAAAAGTTTTTCAGAGGTAATATGAACATGACAAACTTAACTGGAGTTGAATATTATGACAGCAGTCTAGAGGTAATATGGACATGAACTAATGTCTATTGTAGACCTATTACTTGTTGTGCACTAAAGTACAAGTAATAAAGATAAGCCGTATCAGAGGTAATATGAACATGATAGGTTTTGTGGACTTAACACCACTGGCGTACTTAGAGTTAAGTACGGATACTAAGTTGAGATGACAACCGATATCAAAGGTAATATGGACATGATAATCGATAGCCAAAATTTGGAAAGTTTGTTCAAAGGTAATATGAATATGACAAACTTAACTGGAGAGGAATGTTATGACAGCAGTCCAGAGGTAATATGGACGTGAACTAATATCTATTGTAGACCTATTACTTGTTGTGCACAATAGTGCAAGTAATAAAGACAAGCCCTATCAGAGGTAATATGAACATAATAGGTTTTGTGGACTTAACACCACTGGCGTACTTAGAGTTAAGTACGGATGCTAAGTTGAGATGACAACCGATATCAGAGGTAATATGGACATGATAATCGATAGCCAAAATTTGGAAAGTTTGTTCAGAGGTAATATGAACATGAAAAACTTATTCTGAGAGATGGGCTTATTATCCATGGCGTACTTTAAGTACATATAATAAGCTGAAACAACTAACACTATCAGGGGTTATGCGGACGTGATAGCAGAAAGTCAAAAGATAAGAACTTTACTCAGAGGTGATATGGATATGGAGAAGTTCTGATTGATAGCAACAATCTAAGAGTTTTTGTTCAGAGGTCACTTGGACATAACAAACTCAGCTGGAGAAATTTGTTTGGACTCATCATCCGGAATTGGAGTGAGGGAACAAATTGTCATGTTGGATTGGGACCAATTTGCAGTGACCCTCTTCTCATTTATAAATGCAAGGTAATGACTTTGGCGTCGATTAGCTCCTGGATCCTCTTCTTCAGTACATAACATGCCCTTGTGGGGTGATGAACGTACCGATGAAAGAGGCAATATTCTGGGTCATTGACATTGCCAGCCCTTTCAGCGTGTCTGATGTTGGGTAGAAGAATCTTGTTTTCCTTCATCAGTATATTGAAGATTTTAATGATATCATCCTCATTGAAAGAGAAAGTCCCCTTTGGCCTTCGAACTGTCGATTCCTGAGTCGTGCAATTTTTCGGGAAGACGGTCATAGCTACATCATCTTCGGATTCAGAGGGGATTCTACCCCCAACCTTGGATGTTGCTTTGTTTTGTCTAGGGAGACTACCCCCAGACATGTCATTGCCCATAGAAGTTGATTTAGAAAGAACTGCTTCCGGGGCTTTGGAGTTTGCATGAGATGAGGCATATCCTAACCCGAAACGAGTTAGTTGACCGTAGTGGTCACCACGCAATGGCATCCGCCTGCCTTTTCCCTTATTGAGGCCTGGCTTCAACTTTAAATCATAACCCATATATATCATAATCCTCAAAGCTTGTGGGCTATATCGGTGGACTTACATTCTTCCAGCATCAGGCTCGTAAGCATCCTCTTGTACAATCGGTTTACTCTGCATGCGACCGAAGACGATTGGATGCTGATCGTCGCTAGTAGATGGGACTATAAAGACAGTATCTTTATATGTCGTGACGACATTAGCTGTTGATGCTACCCCCCACATACTCTCCCTATTTTTAGTAGTTAAGGGCACTAGGTCATGATTTTGACCTCTGCCTCTACGCTTCTGGATCAAGAAATCGCAAAAATCAAGGATTTTAACAGAAGAAGGAGAAGGCATATTATGCCTTTTTACATTAGTGGGGGTACGAATATTGGGAACCATAACTCTTTCCCTGCCACCTATATACAGCAGAGTCGCCATCTGAGTGGCGGATAATCCCCGAGGAGTGTGTCTCTCCGCAAATTGAGCCTTCTTTACGCTAAGGGACTTCACCTGGCATAATTTGGAGCTCTGCTTGGGCTGGCGTAAAGCTGAGGAGGTCATCAGTCGGCCATCAGCTCCTCGCGTAACCCGGAGGGCGGGCAGAATCTTTCCCTGCTGGCGTGAAGGTCGGGAAGTTGAGCAGTCCGCTACTTGCTTTCCCTTGTGTAGATTGCAGGGATCATCTGTTTCTCCGCGGAGGGCAGATGCAGTTTTACGCGCGGAGCGTGTTTGGTACTTCTGATTTGGCGCTGAGGCATTATCAGAAGTTTTGTCTATACCGCCAGGGGCGGGAGACTGAATTTTATGCGCAAGGCGCAGAGTGTACTTCTGGATTGGTGCTAAGGCATTTCCAGAAGTTTTGTCTATACCGCCAGGGGCGGGAGACTGAGTTTTGCACGCAAGGCGCGGATCGAACTTCTGGATTGGCACTAAGGCATTTCCAGAAGTTGTCTATACCGCCAGTGGCGGGAGACTGAATTTTACGCGCAAGGCGCGGAGGGAGCGAAGCTACAACCTCGTTGGTCGGAGAAGTCAGAGAGTCGGCAGGAATGGTAGGGGATGTCCGGGGCATCCAGACCTTACGCAGCTTCCTGTTATCTTGTACAGAGAGAGAGTGAGAGCTACCCCCTGCTCGAAGCATATCTTCGTGGGCAGACTGGTTGAACTGGATGACCAGGGTCTTCTTCACGGATCCTATGGATACCGCATCGTGTTGAGCAATTGCTTTCTCGTCAGATAAGAAAGATGTCCCCAGCAGAGTCGCCATCTTGTTTATGGTGATAAACAAAAGAAATATAAAATATACGAGGTTTATACGAAACCCGCTCTTTGGTTTACAAACAAGCTTGTACAATTAATCCTATACGAGGATGTCGAGTACAATTTTTTAATCTGGGTAAAATATTGCTATAGGAGTCTGATCTGCGGTCGATCACTTTGTCCCTTGGACCACACGATGACGAAGAAGTATCGTAGAAGACGGAAAGAAGCTTCGAAGGTTGCGAAAGAGGGTGGATGCACAATGCCAAAGTCGTCGATCACTACTCTTTGCCTGAGCTCTGGATTCTTCTCTCTCAAGGACTTTGACCTTTTGACCTTTTAAAATTCGACCCCGGACCTCTGTCGATAGAGGTCTCTATTTATAGAGTTTTAGTGACAGTGACCACTCAGTCGGCGTAGAAGCCGAGCCGTGGAAAGTATGGCACCTCTTTACGCGATGGTTACAATAACCGTTGCCTGCGTATAAATGACCTCCTGAATGAGCGTGTGACGCATGTCCCATTAAGAGACGATGCGTATAACTGCTGCGAAGATCATGGCATCGCATAGAGAAGGTTGGCATAGAAGCCAATAACCTGTCACTATGGCGTAGAAGCCAAAGAGTTATCAAATCGACATAGAAGCCGAATAGGCGTAGAAGCCGAGCAGGCATAGAAGCCAAGTGGGTATAGAAGCCGAGCGTAACGTGCCAGAGTGATGATATGGACGTCTTAGCCGGAATTATGGCTTTTGGAGATATAATCAAATCTTTCTCATTTAATACAGAGATCCGCCATCATCCCGCGCATTAAATACAGAGGCGTGCTCTGGAGGCCTGCCATATTCTGCGCATTAAATGCAGAGACGTGTCTTGAAGGCCTGCCATTATTCTGCGCATTAAATGCAGAGACATGCCTCGAGCCCTGTACGAAGAACAGCTTTTGACGTGGCAGCTTGTATGTCTTCTGCGGAGCGTAAACAGCTCACATCTGCCTGTGTAAAACTAAGCAGCGTATTCCTTTATTTGCGTAAAAGCAGTTTACGCCGAGAAGATGTCACTAAACGACAGTTTGGTGATATTTAATCAAATCTCTTGTATTAAATGCAGAGATCTGCCATCATCCTGTGCATTGAATGTAGAGGCGTGTCCCGAAGGGTCTGCCATTATTCTGCGCATGCAGAGGCATGCCTCGAGCCCTATACGAAGAGCAGCTTTTGACGTGGCAGCCTGTTTGTCTTCTGCGGAGCGTAAATAGCTCACATCTGCCTGTGTAAAACTAGGCAGCGTATTCCTTCGTTTGCGTAAAAGCAATTTACGCCGAGGAGATGTCACTAAACGACAGTCTGGTAATATTTAATCAAATCCCTTGCATTAAATGTAGAGATCTGCCATCATCCTGTGCATTGAATGCAGAGGCGTATCCCAAAGGGTCTGCCATTATTCCAGCCGTCGTTTGGATAGCCGTGCAGTACTCTTTGTCAGGAGTCAAACGTCAGGTTCACTGCGTGATTTAACAGGTTTATTTCGGGGAATAAGAAGCGTTCCTCGTACGCTTCAATGCTGCATTGAAAGCGGATGAGTTTTACGCCATAAAGGCGATATAGCACCCTTTTTACGCTGAAGCGGCCTGGACGTACTGCATTACGCGGATAGTCCTCGAGCTTTGTACTGGGAAAGCTCTGTTTGTACGCCGATGGCTCTGAGTTTAGCTTTTTACGCTACCCAGCATTAAAATGCTGCGTATAGCTACTCAGCGTATTTTTCATGCTTCTACAGTGTCCACACCCCATTGGACCAAACACATGTAGAAACTCAACATCAACCCATTTTTCTTTATTGTTTGGTCATGTGATTTTTCTCCATAATTTTGGAGTATGTAAAAACTCAACATCAACCCACCTCAACATTAGCCCTCCATTTCAAACCATGCAATCCTAGCCCTCCAAATACCTACCTGTAAAGCCAAGGCCCCTTTCCAAGGATGTTGACCAAGGCCCAACTACCTAGGTCAACACCCAACCCAAATTCTACATATATATATACATATATATATATAACTTTTTCTTTATTTTTCCTAATACCTATACCTAGCCGAATCCCAACTTCCCTCTACTATTCATCTTCTCCCACTCCTTTTCTCTGCACCCGCCGACCGGAGTAGCACCGCCGGAGCCCGATCTTCCTTCGCCCGAGCACCGCCTGAGCAGAACCGAGACTTCTCCTCTACCCATCCATCCTTTTTGACCTCGCCTCTTCCTCCAGCAGCGGCTACGCCACAACGGACCCGACCTCGATGACCCGCCTGATCCCGACCCGACGTCACCATCCACCGCCGGAGACCCGACTGCCTCGACACAGCCACCCTTTTCTCTCCCCCTCGACAGCCCAGACCTCGACACCACCACCTCTTTCTCCCTGACCTCCTCAACAACAGCCCCAATCTCCTCTCTCCGGACCCCACAGCCGTTCATCACCACCACCCGCCGTTTTCCCCCTCGACTCGCCATTAACACCACCGTCATCCCGACCTCCCTCCAGTGAGCATCCCCGCCTGAGCACAAACTTCTTCCCGTCGACCTCCGCCGAATCTCGACTGTACCCGACTTCCACCACTCCATCCCTGTCCTCCTCTCGTCGGACTTCCCAGACCCGGCCGGAGCAGCCACCCTCATCATCATCATTACCAACATCATTCTTATTATCCTCATCAACATCGTCATCATCGTCGTCCCCATGCGCGCACCCCGAGGAATAAGAAGCGTTTCTCGTACGCTTCAATGCTGCATTGAAAGCGGATGAGTTTTACGCTATAAAGGCGATATAGCACCCTTTTTACGCTGAAGCGGCCTGGACGTACTGTATTACGCGGATAGTCCTCGAGCTTTGTACTGGGAAAGCTCTGTTTGTACGCCGATGGCTCTGAGTTTAGCTTTTTATGCTACCCAGCATTAAAATGATGCGTATAGCTACTCAGCGTATTTTTCATGCTTCTACAGTGTCCACACCCCATTGGACCAAACACATATAGAAACCCCATTTTTCTTTATTGTTTGGTCATGTGATTTTTCTCCATAATTTTGGAGTATGTAAAAACTCAACATCAACCCACCTCAACATTAGCCCTCCATTTCAAACCATGCAATCCTAGCCCTCCAAATACCTACCTGTAAAGCCAAGGCCCCTTTCCAAGGATGTTGACCAAGGCCCAACTACCTAGGTCAATACCCAACCCAAATTCTACATATATATATACATATATATATATAACTTTTTCTTTATTTTTCCTAATACCTATACCTAGCCGAATCCCAACTTCCCTCTACTATTCATCTTCTTCCACTCCTTTTCTCTGCACCCGCCGACCGGAGTAGCACCGCCGGAGCCCGATCTTCCTTCGCCCGAGCACCGCCTGAGCAGAACCGAGACTTCTCCTCCACCCATCCATCCTTCTTGACCTCGCCTCTTCCTCCAGCAGCGGCTACGCCACAACGGACCCGACCTCGATGACCCGCCTGATCCCGACCCGACGTCACCATCCACCGCCGGAGACCCGACTGCCTCGATACAGCCACCCTTTTCTCTCCCCCTCGACAGCCCAGACCTCGACACCACCACCTCTTCCTCCCTGACCTCCTCAACAACAGCCCCAATCTCCTCTCTCCGGACCCCACAGCCGTTCATCACCACCACCCGCCGTTTTCCCCCTCGACTCGCCATTAACACCACCGTCATCCCGACCTCCCTCCAGTGAGCATCCCCGCTTGAGCACAAACTTCTTCCCGTCGACCTCCGCCGAATCTCGACTGTACCCGACTTCCACCATTCCATCCCTGTCCTTCTCTCGTCGGACTTCCCCAGACCCGGCCGGAGCAGCCACCCTCATCATCATCATTACCAACATCATTCTCATTATCCTCATCAACATCGTCATCATCGTCGTCCCCATGCACGTACCCCGAGGTTCGAACATGTCCCTCTCCTTTCATTTTATGAGTGCTTGAGCGAATAACATTTGGATTAGCGTACTTGGTGAGATTTGGTTGATTTCAGACCCGTGTCGGTGAACCTAAGGACTAGTGTGCTCGTACGTATGTGCGTATGCATATAATATTAGTTGATAAATATATGAATATATGGATATAGATATATGTAATTAAATGCTAAGTAATAGTTATGACTAATGTATATATACTATATGACCCTAGTATAATTACGGATATCCCGTACTGACCATGTGACCCTGAGGATTGCGAGTTGACCGCCTTGTGTACATTATCGTACTGGCTTAGGCATGTTAGTGATTGACTGTCTGATTATGCACATCAAATCAAAGATATGACACCCGTGTAGTTAGATGCACGCTTGACCCTTCTCGATTACCAGTATCACCCCTAGCGTACCCTCTGTGTCTAATATAATTATGGTTGTGTACGTGCTAGTGTAATGGCTGATGATGTATTGTATTATATCATATGTATATCGGACCATTGGATTGTTCTGCGAGAATTCAGGAGCAGGTTATTGGTACTACGCAGCTTTCTTGCCAGGCAAGTATACTTTGCCATTGTACTGAGATTTATATTCCATATGGTGCATTCATTTTATTTTTGTCATTTAGTTCATATATTTTTAACTGTTATATAAACTGCACATCCAAGGATAACTTGGGTGCAACGACGGTGACGTCGTATTCTTTTTTTATTATATATATACATGTGGACCTAGTTTATGAGACCACCCCATTATCATAAGACATTCTTATATTTTATTGGCCGTGACACATCTGTTACACGAGTATGAGTCTCATGTAGGACACGGACTTGCATGACAGGCTGGCCTCCTGTACGTATGGGATGTGCGATAGGGAATAACTGCTGTTAGAATTTGGATGCTAGGAGACCTAGCAGTTATTAGAGGTATTATCGTATCATGGATGTGACATGCTTAGAGCATGGGGTGGGAAGAACAACAAGTAATGCGTTTGGGCTCCTTTGTACTTTTTTTGTGTAACCCGTACGCTCCGCCGGAGATGCGCGGTCATGATGACCACTATATATTATATATTATCAGGCGGCCTCTGAGGTTCAAAAGATGTCATGCTTTGTAGGCCCCTGAATCTCCAAGAGAATCATGCCAATCCCATTTTAGCCAGATAGCCCACTTATTGGAAAGTTGTTCTCAAACTGCATTCAAATAGATGGTTAGGCGACCCATTGGATGTTTATTTTTAGTACTTTATTGGCATGCTTTTATGTATCTTGTTATGTCCCTCTGAGGACCTGTTCCCTTTTCAGGTATAGACTTGCAGGAGTATCCACAGGAGTACGGACCCGAACCTGACGCTTCATACCAGACTGAGGAGGTCTTATCTTCAGAGTACCTTTGATTCATCGCAGCTGATGGATTTTCTAGTTGATATTTCTTTGTGGACTTTTATCTTGTATTAGAGTTTGATCTCTTCTCTCAATTGGTAGTTTTAGTATAGTCAATTTATAATGGATTTATTTTCATCCGACTATCATACTTTGATACTTCATATTGATATTCAGTTATTTATTCCTATTTATTTACTTTGCTGTGGATGAGATATAGATTGTGTGTGACTTGTTGACAGTATATTACCACTTATGAATTATTGTTCATAATATAGCGTACGTATGTGTTATAGTTTCAATATATTGGAGTTACTATATACATACGGCTGGCATGCTTACGCGTCCTAGTCTTACATATTTTTGGGACTAGGGCGTGACATATTTTTAATGGTGGCCCATGCAGGTCGAGAGTATATTGTCTCGGTTACGTTACTGTACCGAGAAAGCCTGCAAATAGGATTAGAGTATAGGATCTCATCCACATTTGACTATGACTCACCTTTCTTTCAATCTGTTCTATTTAAATAATTGCATCATGCTTGATTTATGTGCTTCCCTGATAAGTTTCTTGAGTATAGCCTTCTGCTAGAATATAGGAATCCTTGTTGTTAGGATGATAATTAGAATAACATTCCTACTATGAATACAACTAGAATATTGACACATCACTAAGTTTAGAATACCTAATGAACTCTAGCATCCCTTATCTATAGATTAGTTGACCCTTATCCCTTGATATATTTATGAAGGAGTTGAGAGTAGTATAGACACTAATAAGGTTAGTAAGAAATTTGACCATATTGTTTGACCCTAGTATTGAGGAACAAATAGAAATCTAAGGTTGAATATTAGGACTAAACCTAACTTTCATAGTGAGATAGTATTAGAGAACAATAAATTTAGATTCTTGTCTTGATACTAGCAGAACATTACCTTAGGAAGCCAAGAGGAATGAATATAACATTTTCCTTGATCATACCTCGAACATAAAGATTAGCATACCACCTTCCCTTAAGAAACCATGATACTATCAAGATTCTCTTATTTTAATTTCATATCTTGTTCCTCCGAAACCTTAACGCTCGCTAATTGTGCGACGTCTAAAAATTTTCCTTCATCCTTCAATTCGTGCCACCTACCCTTCTGATTGTAGGCCCAGTGATTTCATTTTATGTTAGGATATATAGTTTGCTAGGATTATAGTTGTAATTTTGAATTTTAAAATTATGTGCTTAGTAGTTAGAGCTTGATGGTTTGAGTTGTTCTTTTTAGATTATGATTTGATGATTATTCTTTAGTTTTAAATTATGTAATTTGTACCCATATCTCGATACAGGTTATATCCCCTTTCAATTAAGAGCCAGTAACTTCTCTATTCTTAATATTAATACTTTATTTTGTAAGTACTATGACTAAGACTTAAGATGACCATTACCTATATAATGCAATAGGATACCCTAAGAGGTACCAAGATCTTTTGTCATATGCCTCAACAAGAGTTTATATTTTAATTCCATAAGGCAGTTACAATATTAGTTTATTCTTTTAAGTTGGGTAGTATGCCTCACAACCTAGTATCACATAATCCTTTTGACCCATTAATGAAGTATAACTGAATGACATTAACTATATTCTAGCATAAGAAGATAGTGTTTATCCATACTGTAAGACTTAGAGGCCCATACCCCATTTGGTCGACTAGAGATTTAGACAATGAGTTAGTATGGCATCTGTAGAGGTACAACACCGGACGAGCCTTATCTTCTTTGTGAACTTGAATTATTTTGTACCTTCCCTCATCATAATCCAGTGTACTTATATTTTCTGAACTACCTCGACCTATGCTGCTATTTTATAGCCTAGTTTTGTAAGCTTATTCTTTTATCAAGCTTGTTCTTGACATATGTATTATTGGATGCATACACTAATATAAATATCTATTTAGAATCAGTGTATTATGGTCTGATCAACCTTAGTACGCTTGGTTCGCTCTTCGCATAACTACTTTGTGTGAATTCAGATATATAGTTGACTAGTAGACGAATATCCTTGCCTCTAGACATGTCTGAGCATATCGTATCGTTTACATAATCGTACTGATATGAGCATGTGAATAAGAATCTATCAAAAATAAGATTTTAATCCACAACTGCCTTGACAACCCCCTTTTGAATTCTTTAATCCCTTTGAATCCCGTACTTGTATTCTATTACCTCCACCTTGAATTCTTTATTATCATTCTCTGTCTTTCCCTATTTCGGAAAGACGAAACCTCGTGCTTGGAATAAGTTTGATACACAGAGAGTACTAGATATACCCCATAGGCCAACCGCATTATTTGGTGACTATTTTTGTAATTAAGGGCACATCACATGTGAGATATTTTGTGTGTTAAAAACTTTTAAGGATTGAATAACACGATTAAATAATTTGAGAAAGTTTTTCTTAAATGTGTAGTCTTGTATGATAGATGGGTAAATTTTAAGTTGGGTATAAGTCGCATTATCAACTTGAGGTGAATTCCTTTTAGATTGTGATCAAGTAAGATTAGATTGAGAGGTTCAAGTCATTTTAATTTTAAGAAATTTTAGAAGAAGGATTAAGATGATGAGGATTTAATAAATTTTAAAAACCTTGATATTGCGGACCAAATATTTATACTTTGAGCACATGAGTTAAATTTTGAATATTGAAGGTTGAATCATCGATTTAAATTTTGAGGAAAATAAATAGAACTTAAACATGAACATTGATGGATTGAATTCAAAATTCTATAATTTGATGATTTGAATTAAAAGTTGAATTTTGATTGTTGGAATACCTATTTGAAATATTGAGGATGAAAATCGACATTAAAATTTGAAGCGTATAAAATTCATAAGTTGAAAATAGGAATAATATTTGATTAGAATAGTTTCTAGAGGAGATTATGATAGTTGGAGATTGCGATATAAATTTTGATGTGGGATGTCATATAGATTTGAATTAAATTTGGATGTTGATGATTTGAAAATTTAGGAGAAATTACGATAGGTTGAACTTTGATTTAAGCAGTGGTTACTTTAATTTGAAATAATTACGATAGATTTGAGTATATTTTGTTATTTAAAAATTTTGGAAAAGATCGCAATCGACTTGCCTTATGTACGAATGTGAAGGATTTAGCTAATCATGCCTTATTTTTAATTTCGAGGACAAAATTCTTTTAAGTTGGGTAGATTGTAAACCCCCTTAACCAAATTTAGGCCTACTCAGCTTAGATAGAGAGACTAGAGCTGGGTTGAATCAGATTAGAAATAGAACATTACGTTTTAGATGATTTTACAATATATATATCACTTAGTGTACCTTACCGTTGCTTCGATAATTGGAGCACTACACTAGCCATTTCCTTCCTACAAATCTCACACTCTTGTCCTAGACGTGCCAGTCTTCTATTCGGACCTTTGTATAACTTATAATTATGCTCTCTTGTGCTACATTTTAGTCGAACAATATTCGTCGCAGACGTTTATTCTTAATCCTATATAAACCCAACTTTGTAATCTTGTGCATCCCAATCGAAATTGGAGACACAATCTTGACCCATTTCGTACAACCCCAAACTATGATAACATTCTATCCTGAGTCCTCTACGCCCATGATACTTGTGTCCCACCTAATTTTAGTCCCATGTACTTCTAATTAATTTTAGAATACCATTTGTATAAATTTTAATTAATATAATCCAATTTCTATCTTTGTATAATTTTCTAATTATTTGGGACTTTATTGTAAAAGTGCATTAAGGTGTCCACACCCCATTGGACCAAACACATGTAGAAACCCCATTTTCCTTTATTGTTTGGTCATGTGATTTTTCTTCATAATTTTGGAGTGTGTAACACTCAACATCAACCCACCTCAACATTAGCCCTCTATTTCAATCCATGCAATCCTAGCCCTCCAAATACCTACCTGTAAAGCCAAGGCCCCTTTCCAAGAATGTTGACCAAGGCCCAACTACCTAGGTCAACACCCAACCCAAATTCTATTATATATATATATATATATATATATATATATATATATATATATATATATATATATATATATATATATATATATATATATATAACTTTTCCTTTATTTTTCCCAATACATATACCTAGCCAAATCCCAACTCCCCTCTACTATACATCTTCTCCCTCTCCTTCCCTCTGCACCTGCCGACCGGAGTAGCACCGCCGGAGCCCGATCTTCCTCCGCCCGAGCACCGCCTGAGCAGAACCGAGACTTCTACTCCACCCATCCATCCTTCTCGACCTCGCCTCTTCCTCCTCCAGCAGCAGCTATGCCACACCGGACCCGACCTCGATGACCTGCCTGATCCCGACCCGACTTCACCATCCACCGGCAGAGACCCGACTGCCTCGACACAGCCACCCTCTTCTCTCCCCCTCGATAACCCGGACCTCGACACCACCACCTCTTCCTCCCTGACCTCCTCAACAGCAGCCCCGATCTCTTCACTCCACCACCGGACCCCACAGCCGTTCATCACCACCACCCATCATTTTTCCCCTCGACTCACCATTAACACCACCGTCATCCCGACCTCCCTCCAGTAAGCATCCCAGCCTGAGCACAGACTGCTTCCCGTCGACCTCCGCCAGATCTCGACCGTACCCGACTTCCACCACTCCATCCCTGTCCTCCTCTCGTCGGACTTCCCCAGACCCGGCCGGAGCATCCACCCTCACCATCATCACCAACATCATTCTTATCATCATCATCAACATCGTCGTCATCGTCGTCCCCATGCGCGTACCCCAAGGTTCGAACCTGTCCCTCTCCTTTCATTTTATGAGTGCTTGAGCGAATAATATTTTGATTAGCATACTTGGTGAGATTTGGTTAATTTCAGACCCGTGTCGATGAACCCAAAGACTAGTGTGCTCGTACGTGTGTGCGTATGCATATAATATTAGTTGATAAATATATGAATATATAGATATAGATATATGTAATTAAATGCTAAGTAATAGTTATGACTAATGTATATATACTACATGACCCTAGTATAATTACGGATATCCCGTACTAACTATGTGACCCTAAGGATTACGAGTTGACCGCCTTGTGTACATTAACGTACTGGCTTAGGCATGCTAGTGATTGACTGTCTGATTATGCACATCAAATCAAAGACATGACACCCGTGTAGTTAGACGCACGCTTGACCCTGCTAGATGACCAGTATCACCCCTAGCGTACCCTCTGAGTCCAGTGTAATTATGGTTGTGTATGTGCTAGTGTAATGGCTGATGATGTATTGTATTATATCATATGTATATAGGACCATTGGATTGTTCTGCGAGACTTCAGGAGCAGGTTATTGGTACTACGCAGCTTTCTTGCCAGGCAAGTATACCTTGCCATTGTACTGAGATTTATATTCCATATGGTGCATGCATTTTATTTCTGTCATTTAGTTTATATATTTTTAACTGTTATATAAACTGCGCATCCAAGGATAACTTGGGTGCAACGACGGTGACGTCGTATTCTGTTTTTATTATATATATGCATGTAGACCTAGTTTATGGGACCACCCATTATCATAAGGCATTCTTATATTTTATTGGCCGTGACACATCAGTTACACGAGTGTGAGTCTCATGTAGGACACGGACTTGCGTGGCAGGCTGGCCTCCTGTACGTATGGGACGTGCGATAGGGAATAACTGCTGTTAGAATTTGCATGCTAGAAGACTTGGCAGTTATTAGAGATAATATCGTGTCATGGATGTGACATACTTAGAGTATGGGGTGGGAAGAACAACAAGTAAGGCGTTTAGGCTCCTTTGTACTTTCCTTGTGTAACCCGTACGCTCCGCCGGAGATGCGCGGTCATGATGACCACTATATATTATATATTATCAGACGGTCTCTGAGGTTCAAAAGACTTCATGCTTTGTAGGCCCCTGAATCTCCAAGAGAATCATGCCAATCCCATTTTAGCCAGATAGCCCACTTGTTGGAAAGTTGTTCTCAAACTGCATTCACATAGATGGTTAGACGACCCATTAGATGTTTATTTTTAGTACTTTATTGGCATGCTTTTATGTATCTTGTTATGTCCCTCTGAGGACCTGGTCCCTTTTCAGGTATAGACTTGCAGGAGTATCCACAGGAGTACGGACCCGGACCTGACACTTCATACCAGACTAAGGAGGTCTTATCTTCAGAGTACCTTTGATTTATCGTAGCTGATAGATTTTTTAGTTGCTATTTCTTTGTGGACTTTCATCTTATATTAGAGTTTGATCTCTTCTCTCATTTGGTAGTTTTAGTATAATCGATTTGCAGTGGATTTATTTCCATCCGACTATCATACTTTGAGACTTTATATTGATATTCAGTTATTTATTCCTATTTATTTACTTTGCTGTGGATGAGATATAGATTGCGTGTGACTTGTTGACAGTATATTACCACTTGTGAATTATTGTTCATAATACAGCGTATGTATCTGTTATGGTTTCCATATATTGGAGTTGCCATATACATATGGCTGGCATGCTTACGTGTCCTAGTCCTACTTATTTTTGGGACTGGAGCGTGACAATGGAATACTTTTTATTTTTAGATTTGAGTTCTTCCTTAAGTTTAGCGTTCTCCTTGGAGCTCTTATCAAGACTGGCAAGTGCCTCATAGAGGTTAAGCTTAAGTCTAGAATTCTTGTCTGAATCGTTTGAGGTATCCTTTACTTCACTTAGTAGAGATATTAGTCCCTCTATTTTAGTTTGATATTTTGAACATCTTTCTTAGCATGCTTGTACTTATTTCTAAGTTTCCTAAAATTATCAAGCAGATCACTAAAAGCATTACCTAGTTCATCAAAAGTAAAATCATCATAAGAGTTGTTATCCATTACCTTATCAGCTAATGCCATGAAGCATAGGTTTACTGCTTTTCGAGGATTCTCTTCTTCGGATTCACTAGCTTCACTTTCGTGCCAAATACTAGTGTTTGCTATTTTCGTGATGATGTTCTTCTGGATGAGTAATTGTGGCAATTTCCTTTTCTTAGGATTGGACAATCTTTCTATATATGCCATGTCTTCTTACAGTTGTAGCATATAGGATCTTCATCACTGTTGTCAGTTGGCTCCTTCTTCTTTGATTTCTCAAGCTTTAGGAATTTCCTAAAGTTTCTGGTGGTCAGGACAACTTCCTTATCTTGAGACTTATTATCGTTGGAGTTATAGTTTATGAACTTTTTGTGATGTGCCTTAAGAGTAATCATCTTCTCCTTGGGAGTAGGTTCTTCAAATTCCTTAAGATCCATCTCGTGATTCATCAGCTTGCCCATGAGCGTCTTGACGGTTATCGTGGTAAGATCATTCCCTTCTATGATTGCAGTAGCCTTGGAATTCTAGTTCTTGGTGAGTCCCCTAAGTACTTTGTGAATCTTTATGCAATTTTTATCTTTGTGCAATTTTCATCTTTGTACAATAATACATTTCAGAATCAGTGTATTACGGTCTGATCAACCTTAGTGCACTTGGTTCGCCCTTCGCATAACTACTTTACGTGGATTGAGATATGCAGTGATTAGTAGACAATTATACTTGCCCTAGACATGTCTGATATCTCGTATCGGTTACATAACTGTACTAATACGAGCATGCGAACAAAGGATTACCAAAAATAGGATTTCAATCCACAACTGCTTTGACAATTCCCAATTGAATTCTTTAAACGCCTTGATCCCAATACTTCTATTCTATTACGCTGCCCTTGAACTCTTTATTATTGATC
This sequence comes from Iris macrosiphon, assembly GCA_036927795.1. NCBI lineage: Eukaryota > Viridiplantae > Streptophyta > Magnoliopsida > Asparagales > Iridaceae > Iris > Iris macrosiphon. The sequence goes on along the minus strand of JAYESA010000005.1, from coordinate 209,600,403 downwards.
TTCGTCATCCCCTATTTCGGAAAGACGAAACCTCGTGCTGGGTATAATGTTTGATACACAGAGAGTACTAGATATACCCCATAGGCCGATCACATACTCGAGGATTATTCTTTCGTAATTAAGGACATATCATATGTGATATGATCGGCGTTGAAGTTTCGAGGATTGAACGACATGAGTAAACATAATAAGAATATTTTCTTAGAGTATATATAGCCTTATGTGATAGATGGATAAATTCTAAGTTGGGTACCAGTGCATTGTCAACTCGGGAGGAATTTCTTTTAGATTATGATCGAGTAAGATTAGATTGGGAGAGGTTCAAGCCATTGTAATTTTTAGTAACTTAGAAGGATGACTAAGATGATGAGGATCAATGAATTGATATTGAGGACCCAATATTTATACCTTAAGTGCATGAATTAAATTTTTGAACAATGAAGGTAGAATCACCAATTTGAATTTAGAGGATAAATATAGAAATTCAGACTTGAATAGTGGTGGACTGCATTTAAATTATTTTTCAATTTGGTGATTTGAATTAAGAATTAAAATTTTGGTTGGACGAACTATTTGAAATAATGAGGATGTGAATGGAATTAAAGAGTTGAGGCATACAAAATTTTATATGTAAAAATGGGAATATATTGGACTCAAACCACTTCTAAAGGAGATTATGATAGTTAGAGATCGTGAGGTAAAAGTTATATGCGTATGTAAATCTTGGAGATGTTATATGGATATGGATAATTTGAAACAAGGGGAGAAGAGATAACCATAGGTTAAATTTTGATTGGAGCAGTGGTCATCTTAACCTAGAAGTGATTGCCATGGATATGATTAGGATTTTAGTTATCGCAAGAAGATTGCGGCTGACTGCCTTCTTGTACATAAAGGATTAACCGATTCTGCCTTATTTTAATTTTGAGGACGACATTGTCTTAAGTTGGCTGAATTCTGAAATCCCCTCACCTAAGAATTTGACCTACTCGGCTTAGATAGTGAGACTGAGGCTAGCACGAATCCACTTAGAAATAGAACACGATATTTTATTTAGTTTTACAACATGATATCACTTGACACGCCTTACCGTGCTCCGATAATTGGAGCACTACACTAGCCACTGCCTTCCTACAAATTCTACACTCTTATCCAAGACATGCCTATCATCCAATTCTCATCTTTGTGCAATTTTCTAATTGTTGGACGCTTTTATGCAAAGGAGCATTTATGTGTCCACACCATTGGACATGACACATGAAGAAACCTATTATTCGCTCATATGGATCTTTCCATGATTTTTTTTCCCGGGACGTGCAACATGCAACATCGCCCACCCCTTTAAACCTAGCCTTGCATTTTAAACAATGCAAATCTTATACCATCCTTGCATTCTATCGTGGCTTAATTTTAATTTCGAGGACAAATTTTATATAAGTTGGGTAGAATGTAAAACCCCCTTCCTAGAAAATCATATATACATTTTTATTTATTAATTATTAATTAAATTATAGTAATGAGGTCTAAATAGGAGAAATATATTTTTAATAATTTTTATGTTAGGTGTTCGGACACTTAGAGGACTTGTGGGACCATCAGGAATTTTCGGAATTTATTCCACGTAGGAGACCCCTTGAGCAGTTGCTAGTCTAACGATGTGCAATACCCTAATCTATAAATTTTCTTATGAGTATAAATATATATATATATGTATATACAAATATATATATGTATATATATTTTATTTAAAGAAAGGAAAGGAAAAGAAGAGTTAATAGTAATAATAATAATAATAATATAATACTAATAGTATTAATTCCATTAGCTTCTTAGGATTTCACTTACAGCAACTTTGCAATCCTATTTAATCTACTACTTATGATTCCTAAGTTCCTTAGGAACTTTCTTCAGCGGATGGTCCTTTGACCCGCCTATTAATTGGCAGCATAAGGGAGCCGCCCACTTATGTAACCAACCCGCTAGCACTCCCCCCAGCGGATAGCACCCGCGGAAATCCGATCTTCCCCCCTCTCTCTCCTAGTATATATTATATATATATATATAATAAGCTCTCTAAAAAACCCTAACCTAGAAACTCCAGACTTCTTCTTCCCATCTAGAGCCGTCACCACAGCTAGAGAAGCCTTCCCAAGCCATCCAATCATCCCATCGACGCCGACATCGCGAACTGCAGTCTCCCACTCGAGGCACCTTCGCTCTGGCGTATTTTTCCGTTGACTCGCTCATCCAAACGCTGTTCCGTTTTCATAGGTATGATCTTCCCTCAACCCTCTCCAGTATTTGTTTTATAGTCAACCTCGGAAAACGTGTGCCCCTAGGTGAAAAATAGCGTCCAAAGTTGGACGAGCAGACAGAATTCTGCAATCGCAGAATTCCAGATTGACCACCCATATTGCCGAGTTCGTATCTCCCACCACAGAGATCCGAATTCGGTGATTCTTTTTGATACCTGTAGATTACATGATCTAGTTTATTTTCTGTATTATAACTTTGTACTATTAGTTGCTGTGGACAAAAATATATTCGTCACAAAACTGTGCGCACCCACTTTTTCCGGTTTTCCAAAAGTTGGAGATCGGAGCGCGCCCCACCAAACGGGACCGCCCCGCCGTGTGCCAAGTGTACCGAATGGTGCACACAGCATAATCGGACACGTGAAAATTAGTGGGGACTGATTCGGACGCGTGTGCGCGCCGAAATCAGGCCGTATCCGCGGACACATTTCGTGTCGCCAATTTTGTGGAACTCGCGAGTATTTTGTGCACGCTTATCAGATTGTGACAAAACTTGCGCCACTGGACTCGTGGTAACGCGCTGGTCCTGTGACCCAACTTTCACGCAATTCTGAGATGGTTGACCAGATCGCCAATTGGCGGACCCCACAGTTGACTTTTTGGACCAAATTTTGTTCGGCTCATCGGAATCTAAATTTGGACATACCGTTGGGTTCGTATTGACATTTAGAGTTGTTTAACCCATAGTTTGTCCCATTTAGAGACTGTTACCCTCGGCACATTTTTTCGGTGCAAAGTGGGCCACACGTGGACCCCATTTTTACCCAAAATTATGGTTTTGCCCCTGTGTCCAAATTGGACGAAAGGGAAGTGCTTTTTTTTAGCTATTTTGCTCATTCTAGAAACGTTGGTGATATTTATTTCAGCATACGGAGACATTTGTCCTGTGGACATAGCTTCTGGTCCTGTGTACTGGACATCTGGACATAATATTTTGCAGCTTCTTGCCAGGCAAGTATACCTTGCCATTGTACTGTCATTCATATTCCATATGTTGCATGCATCTTTACTTTCTGTCTTTAGTTCATATACTTTAACTGTTATATAAAATGCGTGCGACGGTGTCGTCGCGGTATATTTTTATTTATGTATTGCATTGACCTTGTTTATGAGACTACCCCATTATCATGTAGCATCATTAGGTTCATTGGCCGTGACACAGTTGTTACACGAGTTGTGAGTCTCATATAGATCACGGACTGGCGTGCAGGGTTGGCCTCCTGTACGTGTGGGCCGTGCGTTAGGAATAACTGCTATTAGAAACTTTGCATGCTAGTAGACTTAGCAGTTATTTGAGGTCTAGGGACATAGCCTATTGTAGTACGGTGGTCCCATCCTTGTCCTTGTTTGGTTGCAGGATTGGGCTAGGGTACTAAGAATAAGCTATGAACCAAATTGTGTCATGGATGTGACATGCTTAGAATATGGGGTGGGGAGAACAACAAGTACTGCATTTGAGCTCCTTTACACTTTTCCTTCTGTAACCCGGAAGCTCCGCTGGAGATACGGGCGGTGATGACCCCTTTACTACTTGGCGGGCCTGTGCCGTTCAAAAGACGACATGCCTTTGAGGCCCCTGGTTCTCCGAGAGAGTCATGCCAATCCCAGTTCTCAGCCAGATAGCTCACTTGTTAGAAAGTTGTTCTTAACTGCATTCACTTTAGATGGTTAGGCGACCTATTGGATATTTATTTTAGTACTTTATTGGCATGTGTTTAAGTATACTTGTTATGTCCCTCTGAGGACCTGGTCCGCTGCCAGGTGTACCTGTTCTTGAGTATTTGCAGGAGCACAGATTTGGAAGGATATAGATGCTCCGTGGATGTCTTCTATTCGAGCCGTGATTGGTAGCTGGTACTTATATTGTTTGAGTGAGTTGTACTTATATTGTATTTACTTTTTTCCATTTTCTATTTGAGTTGGTAGTGGATTTGTTTCCATCCAACTATCATCTTTAGATACTTCTTGTTGAGATCTAGTTTCCTAGATACTGATTATTTATTTCTATATGATTTTGGTGGATGAGATTTAGATTTTAACCTGTGACTTGTATTACATTTTATACCACTTGTGGATTTTATATTCATATTACAGCGTACGTATGGATTTGGTTTCCATATATTGGAGTTGCCATATCCATGCGGCTGGCATGATTACGTGTCCTAGTCCTACGTATTTTTGGGACTGGGGCGTGACAGAGTGGGTTCTTCAAATTCCTTAAGATCCATCTCGTGATTCATCAGCTTGCCCATGAGCGTCTTGACGGTTATCGTGGTAAGATCATTCCCTTCTATGATTGCAGTAGCCTTGGGATTCCAGTTCTTGGTGAGTCCCCTAAGTACTTTGTGAATCTTTTCGTGATTGTTGTACTCCTGTCGAGTGATAATAGAGGGTTGACGATGTCGAAAAATCTCGTAAATATTTGAGTGATCGTCTCATTTTGCTTCATCTTGAATGCTTCATACTCTTATATTAGACGACTTATTTTTGATTCCTTCACTTGGGAGGTTCCTTCATGAGTGACCTCAAAAAGTTTTCATACTTCGTACGAAGTTTCACAAGTGGAGACCCTGTTAAATTTAATTCTGTCTACAGCACAAAATAGAGCGTTAATAGTTTTAGTATCAAGACTAGCTTGTTTCTTTTCGGTGTCTGTGTACTTATCATGTAACTTTTGTACAAGGTTATTATCTATGACTATTTTAGGTGGCTTCTTGTATCCTTCTACTACTACAGCCTAAAGGTCAAAATCAAGAGACTTTAGGTAGAAGCTCATATGTGTCTTCCAGTATGTGTAGTTAGTACCATCAAATAAGGGGGGCCTATTTATGGACTGGCCTTCACCATTGTTGGTGTGGATAGATCTAACAGTTGCCATAAGTCTCTTAGAATATTAAGCCAAATATTAAGAGAAATAGCTCTGATACCAATTAAAGGACCATAAGGCAACTCTAGAGGGGGGGTGAATAGAGTACAGCAAAATAATCTACCCAATTTAATATTATCAGAATGAAGAAAGTTGCTAACTAATAGTGTATATAAAGACAGTAAAGTAAAGTAGTAAAGTAGAGAGAGAAAGTAAACACAAACACCAAGATGTATACTGGTTTTCCTCTGAGATGACTAGTCCAGTCTCGTGAACTCAAGCTCATAGTTTCTCCACTATAATTACCAATAGTGAATCGTAAGCTTTGATCTGAAGGTTTGCCACTTCTTTACACCATGAGGTTTTATCCGAAGTCTCATAACTTCATAGCTTAGAGAGATAGAGTAACTGATCGAATAAAGCTCTTTATAACTCAGAAGACTTCTAGACCGAGACTTGGCACTAGGAAGGCTAGGGAGTTGCTCTTTGAGATAGAAAAGTTAAGGCTTTAGGGGTTTTCTCACAATAGGATAGAAGAGTTAAGAATGGTTGAGTTGTTGTTGAATGAAGAATTCCAATCCTATTTATAGGGTATAGGAAAACATAATTCGGCCAGAATTCGGTCAGGATTTAATTTAAATTTTTAATCATTGGGCCAAGAAATTAGGAGCTATTAAACTAGTTGATTTCATACCAAAAGGGTAACCAAGTTCGGTTCGAGTTCGGTACGAGTTCAGTCCGAGTTTTGCCCGAGTTCGGTCTCCTAGTATGGTAAACTTTGTAAATGAATGTGTCCTAATTTGGTGGATAGGTTCTTTGGTTTATTTGAGTGGACTAGGTATCTGGTTTATAGATACTTGGTTTGGCCAGTGCGACTCAACGTACATCATTCCTAGACTCAAATAAATAAAGATTATATTTGAATAGACAAAATACAGACGATATGCAATAGCAGTATTGAGGCTTCAGATGTGACATATCAATGCATGGTTTAGTTAACTATCAAAATCAAGTTGACTGAGATCGGATGGGCCAACAGCTTTGTGAAGCAAAGTGTACAATTGTGGTTTGAAACTGGACAACTTCATCGGTGAGGGCATTGTGCCACAGAGTTTTCTGAGCGAAGGGGTGTTGCAGCAATTCGAATACTGTGTCGAGAAGCGGCATAGTACCTATGGGGATAACTTAAGATGGTGCCTTGTGATATTGTTGGAGAATGGTTATGGATAGTTGGTTGGATTGAGGCTATGATAGTTTGGTGGGGCGAGAAGGCTCGATTCTCTCGTCATACCTACTTGGAGTTTGCATCGGTCACGGACAACCTGTTGCCAACATGGTTTGGTTTCCTCGAACGGGATAGGCTCCGAGGCATCGGGACCATTCGGCTATGGAGGAGACAATGGTAACGTATCTTGGGTGCGGTACTGGTAGTTCGATACGACCAGACGAGCTAGCTACTCAGTCTGGATCGGATAGAACTGCAGTTGATTAGTCCTTTATGGCTTGGTCAGTGACTTCATATAGATAAAAGTTGGTTTGCTTTGCTTTGGTTTGGTTTATGCTTTTCGTGTAGGCAGCAGCCACCTTGCCTCGGTAAGAGTGTGTGTATCGATGATTAGATTGGTAAGACTTAAATTGTGGCATGGTTTGAGGATGGATATTGAGGCTTGGATTATGGTTTGATAGGTTCACAAATTGCTTGGGTTTGAGCAGGGCGGTTCGCATGCTAGTTTAACTTTGAGTTGGATATATCTGCTTATATTTGCTTGAGTTGAATGCTTGCATATTTAACTTCTTTACAGTTTTTCTTAATATGTCATACCTCGGCCATGAAATGAATCTAGGATTCAAGTAGAAAGATCACCATATAACTGTTTGTATTCACTATTCTACTTAGTATCGGTTTAGACGAGTGGGTTACCCCGTTCACTAGTACGGCTGTGTACTGACCCACGTTTGTGGGCATTATTTCAGGTACGCGGGTGTAGTGGCACTGCTTGGATATACGGGACATGATGTATGAACGGTAAGTACCTTTGTGGGCAAAATAAAGAGCAAGAGTGTTGCATCACCTTTGTGGCAATTTTCTTCGTGACATTTTTATTTGGACCCTATCGAGAGGTTCGCTGCATATACTCTGATGTGTGCTTGGGACACAATACTTGACTTTATCTGCAACTTGGTCGTTTCGATGATAACTTTGATGTTTGACAACATCGCCTTGTGCGAGCGCAACTCCAGTACGGCATCACGTCCCGATGAGAACGATTATCCGACGGGAGCGCTGCAACATGGTAATTCACGTTCAGCGGGGATAATCGAGCTTGCGGGAGATTCGAGCGTGACAGAATTAAAGACGAAGAATTTTATTCAGGCTAGTGGATCACCATGGGGAGCACCAGCGCTTCTAGCTAGTTAAGAAGAAGGAAGGGTCAACATGGTTGTGTATCGACTATAGGCAGTTGAATGTCTTAACAGTGAAGAATAAGTGTCCATTGCCTAGGATTGATAATTTGTTTGACAAAATGAGTGAAGTAAAAGTATTCTTCAAGATAGACATTCAATCAGGATATTATCAAGTGAGAGTCCAGGAGGAAGATATATCGAAGACAGCATTTCGATCTCGATATGGGCATTATGAATTCTAGTTATGCCATTCGGATTAACTAATGCACTAGGAATATTTATGGATTTGATGAATCGTATCTTCATGCCAAACCTAGATTAATTTGTAGTGGTATTCATAGATGACATTCTTGTCTACTCCAACAGTGAAGAAGAGCATAAAAATATCTTCAAAAAGTGTTGCGAGTTCTAAGGGAGCATTAGTTATATGCTAAACTCAGTAAGTGTGAGTTCTGGTTAGATCATGTGTCATTCTTGGGGAACATCATCTCAGGAGAAGGAGTATCAGTGGACCCAAGAAGGTTGAAGCAGTAGAGAATTGGCCAGTCCCGAAGACAGTAGTAGATGTGCGAAGTATAATGACCCATTCTGTTCAAGCGGACAGCCGATTCAAACGATACAAGTGCAATGACCCGACCCACTTTGCTCAACGATAAGACTCATTTGAGGAAAAGGATTTCCAGACTTTGCCCTTTAGGAGTTCAGACTTAGACTTTCAAAGGCTCGCTCGGAGTATCACTCGACCGAGGCAAATTATCGCTATGGTGGGTGGCTACGATGAACTTGTCTTTACTTAGCCAGCACACTTAAAATATGAAAGATACATGCTAGTCGCTAGGTGAATCACCCATTGCATGCTAATAAAGAATACAATGCACCTAGCTAAGGAAATAATCTCATCTTGTATTGCTTTTGTTAGAACATGGAAATAAAATTTGGCTTATAACTTGAACCCTCGCATGCTACCTTTGCTTCGTGCAAGTAGACTTTGTTATGCATCAAGTAGATCATAATATACTCTTCGTAGTGCACTACTTTACTTATTTACACTGTACGTCCATAGATTATGTCGCTCGATAATATTCCTGTACGGTTGTACTCCTCGTACTACCCCTTAGACCCGTACAGACGTAAATGGATTATGTTCTAAAGTAGACTATACCGCTCATTTCCTTATGCATATGTTCATACAAATGTAATGCTTGCCTGCTTATATGCTAACTTTATCCCGTTGCCTCATTTTAATGCTTGTCACATAATTTTATTCCACAAGCAAGTAAACACTATCTTGCCTTGCATTCATCCAATTCACCGGAAGGCTATCTAATAGTCGTTTCGTGCAAGTATGAACTTGAAAGTATCTGGGACGGTTAGGTCACCAAGGCATCTCTGAACCAGGGGATTGTACCATGTCAAGTTTAACTCTGAACGAGAATCATGTCAAGTAAAGCAAAGAATCATAGCTCATGGAGCAATACTCATTCAAAAAAAGAATCAAGAATTATCATGTCATATTATGAATCTGGACGACCCAAGACTTGTATGTCGCGGATAACTTGTGCACAAGGTATTAAATAGGTTCCTGTGGATGTTCTTTGGGGCACTGGGGCCGATCTGATCCGGACGAAATATTGTATTAGTCTTCGTGTTCGGGCAGGATGACCTGTAACGCCTCGTGTTCTTTCGTTACACGTCATTCTCGCTCAAAGACTAAGTAGTCTCGTGTTCGGGTAGGATGGCATACAGCGCCTCATGTTCTGTCATTGCATGCCATTCTTGCTCAAGACTATAACCCGTCCTTTATGGCTATGCCAGCGACTCCTGTTTATATAGATAAGTCATCCTTGCTTAGTGGCAACCCGCGTGCGAGTCATTGTATTGCATGCAGTAAAATGAAATACCTGAACGATATGAGTATAAGACACTTGTATATAATTGAACACTTGAACATCTTCTGTAATACTTCTAGATGATCCGTATAACTCGTGCTCCGGAAATAGAACCTCGCTCACGACACTTATGTTTGCTTATGATATTGCCACTGGATTTCATTATATATATGATCGTGCTTGGTTTAACTTAGTTTTTCTTGGACAGGGAAGGACGAATGGTAAGTTGGTAAGTCTTGTCGTGTTCTCTTTTATATCGCATGGTGCATCGCCACATGAGTTAGGCTTTTTATTATGCCATGAAACTGATCCTAAGGCAAGACTAGAAAGATAACTTAACAGATGATGCACGAAACTTTTATAACATGTTTGGATTTATCGAGCAGGCGAGAAGTCTCCCCACCAGTACATTCATGTACTGATAACCCACCAGATTGCTTGCAGGGTGAGAAAGAACCTCGTTAGGTACAGAAACCCCTTCGTGCATGTTAAGGCATAGAGTTCACTCTGGAGCCTTGGAGCGTTGTGTCTGGTACTGAAGTATATATATAAGACATAATGTTGGAACATGCTCTATGTATTATTCCATAAATTATAGCCACTTGGCATGCTTTTACTGTTTCAAGACAGAGAGGACTTGAGCGACTTCTACTCTCGGCCTAGCGCCGCTTGTAACACTTATTCAATATCAATAAAAGAGCTTATTTTACTTTTATACTTGTGTTATTCAATGCTTTCGCTATTGACGACTCTATGAACTTGTTACCAATCGCATGTTCATTCTTATTCTACTGCACTCGGACTATCTGTGCGACCCTATGGCTTAGAATTTTATCGCCTATTCGGATCATGGCCTTGCACGGGCGCAGCTTGAGCTCGTGCGGCATCACATCTAGATGGGAACGATCATCTCGCGGGAGCGCTGGCATAGTGATGCGCGCCTAGTGCGGACGGCCGATTACCTGCGGAAGATCGGGATATGACATATTGGTATCAGATCATAACTTACGCCTTTGGATTTATTATCGATCTTCTCAGTTTTGAAAGCTTTTTCATGGGTTATGTGTATACACTCTCTCTCAATGTCCCAACAGGATGTTCCAAACAATGAGTCTAAATACTTTCAAAAGTGCATGTGATTGATATAATTGCTTGAATTGGATAGTTATTCGATGGCCTTTGTGCCGACCTGTGTTAGACTTTGTGGGTATAGACTCATGCTAGAATTTACAAGTTATGTGCGAACCCAAATACCTATATATGATTATCCAGATAGTTAGTGTATGAGATAGAATATTTTTCGGACAGTTAGTTATGCACACAGCCGTTCAGCTAAGTTGTGTAGAGTATCGTGCGCCAAGACCCTTTTGGTGCAAGCTAGTTTCAAGCGAGATTGGGATATCGTTCTGATAAGGACAAGTCATACTTAGATTGGCAACCGATAAAAATATTTCCAGATTATCGCTAAGGCAAATATAGAGGATCGTGCTTGGATTTTGAAAAATAGCTCGGACGGTATTTCGTGTCGGAAGATGCAAATCAAATATGGTTTACTTGGATGACTATCAACAGGAATATATAAAGAGACTAAGATTTATCAGGTGATGCTCAGATATCGTGCAAGAATTCTATGGAATGACTTGGTGAATATGTTAGTGAGTGATGCGAACACGATTGAGGATTTGATTGGGTGACTCAATTCCTGAGTGGTATATGGATCATTTTGGAAATGTTCAAACCAATTTATAGGTCTCGTGCGATAGTTGGTTTAAATGATTGAGAATGTCTTGAACAAGTGATAAGGCTTATATCGAATAGGGATTCAAGAAAATAAAAATTAATATCTTGGTCAAGAAAACTTGGTAGAAACTTGATGGATCGTACGAACGATTTTAAGTTGAATCAAACGGATTAAACTTGAGTATGATATCACTCGAATAGAAGTTAGCCCGAGAATGAATATTTTGGTTCGATGAAAGAGGTAAGAGATAATAGATTTGACCTAGAGTTTGAAAGAATGATCTTGAATCTAGTTCAAAAGATAACTCTCAAAATCAGTCCCGACCGAGAACGATTATCCTGCGGGAGCACTGACGTGGTAATTTTACGTACGACGGGATAATCAAACTCATAAAAACATGTTCGATGATTATTCCAAACGAACTCGATGAATGGAATGTATCAAATATGGATAGACTTTGGCTGGAGTATTTGAACTTAGTTGTTTAAGGAATGTCAGAAGTAGACTATGGATTTATCAAACAGTAACATTTAAGTTGGATAATTTTGCTAAATGAATTATAATCATGGTATGAACGGACATGACTTGATAGATTTTATATATACCTTGGATGGAGCAAAGTGAAATGATAAGGTGTCTCGATCATTTCAATAATAACCATAATGTTTAACGTTCTTGTCTTGTGCGAGCATAACTCTATGCTCGTTCATGTGTCATATCCGGATCAGGACGATTATCCAGCGGAAGCGTTGTCATGGAGATCTCGCATCCAACGAGGGTGATTAAACTTGCGAGAGATCGAACTGTGACAACTGATGGATCATCTTGACTTATGGTTCGACATAATAAGATAAATTTGAGAATGCAAGTAAATCAGGAGTGTTTCAAGGATAATTTAGCCTAGAACCTGGAGTAAATTATGCTTGATGGTTTCATGAACGGATACATGAATCTTGTTAGATGAACTAGAGTTATAATCAAAGATTTAGAATTGAATCATGGCTTTGTGGTCTAGACTTGGAATAGATATATGGATCCTATCAAAACGTGTTTGAAGAAATAGACTATACGAATTGTTAGGCTTGTCATGCATCTTGGATATATCATAGATTTTTCTGAACGGACTTGAACCCTATACAACGAACATGTTAATGTATGTAGGATGATATGTGCTCAATGTTTAGAAATCTGAGTGAAACGAGCTTGGATAGAATATCCCGTGCAAATGAATAATGGTTTAACATTAGGAATTAGGGCGAGCATCATGCGACAAATTTGTACGATGAGTCATGTGCTTGAACTTGCACCTATGACATTGTTAGCGGACCTAGTAATTAGGCAGACGATCCTGTGCCGAGCGAAAGAACTTGTATAATCGACTTTAGAATATTGATCGAGCAAGCCATAGAACTGGGGCAGCAAGACTTAGTGCAAGACTTGGAACGGTAAGTATGTGATATGTTTGACGCAAACGGAATGTACGATAAGACATAGATGCTAGTTGGTTGATCGGATAGATCGTGCTTAACGATAGTGCAATGCTTGGTTTGAGTTGGAATGGAAATGACTTAGATTTTGGTTGACCCTGTTGGAGGTATCATCGTGATTCATAAGACAAGAACCTTTGAGATTTTCGCAAGTAGCTTGTCCGACTTCACTATCGCTAAGTTTGGTTGAATGCAAATGTTTGAGGGATGTCTTGAACGTGTGCACGATCCAAGACCTAATGATATATTAAACTCGAGTGCAAAGACTTTGCTATCGCTAAGTTTGGTTGAATGCATATGTTTGAGGGGCGCCTTAAACGTGTCACTACCATATTCCTGAATAGGGGTATTTTTGTCTTTTTATTTATTTAATTTAATGTGTTAATATATTGCATGATATTTGTATATTATATATAGTATTCCTTAAATGTATGAGTTAGTGGACTGGACCTAGAAACCCACTAGTTGAAACTCTAACCAAATTATAGGACTATGGACATTAATTAGCATTTTTGGGATTTAATATAAGGAATTATATTGAATTGCTGTGATTTTATTTGATTGGTGTACCTTACCGTTGCTTCGTTATTGGGAGCGCTACACTAGCTTTTGCCTTCCTACAAATTTTATACCCTTGTCCTAGACGTGCCAGTCTTCTATTTTGACCTTTGTGTAATTTATAACTATGCCCTTTTGTGCTTCCTTTTAGTTGTACTATATTCGTTGCAGACAATTATATTTAATTCTAAAGAAATTTAACTTTACATCTTTGTGCGTTCCAATCAAAATTGGAGACACAATCTTGACCCATTTTGTGCAACCCAAATTATGATAATATTATATTATGAGTCTTCTACATCCATAATATTGTATCCCACCAAATTTTAACCCTATGTACTTTCAATTAATTTTAGAACACCAGTTACACTATTTTTAATTAAATTAGTGTAAGGACCCAACTTAACCCAAAACTAAACCCAACACCAAACCAAACCCCCATTTACACCCTCAAGACTCATACTAAACACCACACACCCTTTTTATCCACTACATCACACCAAACATGGTATTTTCTCTTATTTAATCCAAAAACCCTACTTTGTGCAAATTTCTAATTGTTGGGGACTTTTATGCAAAAGTACATTGAGGTGTCCATACCCCATTGGACCAAACACATGAAGAAACACCATTTTTCTTCATTGACCAGTCATGTAAATTTTTTCCATGATATTGGAGTGTGCAACACTCAACATCCTTCCCCCTCATCAAATCCTAGCCATCCATTTCAAACAAAACCATCCTAGCCCTTTAAATATCTACATGTAGAAAGCCAAACCCAATCCCAAGGAGGGGTTGACCGGCCCAACTCCCTAGGTTAACTTTAAACCCTATTTCTCAACATATATATACAACTTTTCCCATATTTTTCATCACCACCATCACTTAAAAAACCCTAGCAGAATATATCCCTTCCCCACAGAACCCAGACCCCCGACCGCCGAAGCCTGGCCATCCCGACCTCCCCGTTCACCTCGACTGATACCCGACCACCTAAACAGCTGTCTTCAACGACAACCTCTCAGCCGCTGACAGCCTCGCCTCGATAAACTGCAGACCCCGCCTGATCACCGCGAGCACCCGCTGAACATCACACCCGTCGACCTTCACCGGATCCACCCGACTTCTTCTCCTCCTCCTCCTCGACAGCACAGCCCAACTCTCCTGAGCCCCTCCTCGCCTGAATGCCACCCGAACACCCCGACTTCCCCTCAACATCAGCCCCGTCTTGCCTGAACTCCCAACCCGCTGAATCGTTCTCCTCCATCCCCGCCACCATTAACGTCGACGACCTCCTTCCTCCATCACCATCATCGTCAATATCACCATCACAGCCGTCATCCTCACCGCGAGCACCGACCTCCTCGACAGCACAACTGGAGTGGACCGTCGACCTCGCCTGAGTTTACCCTGATCGCCTGGGCATGCCGGACAACAGTAGCAGCAGGAGCAGCCGAGCCCTCTTCGTGACGCAACCGAGCTCCACCTCAACGTTGAATACACCCTTCGTTCATGTGCACAAATTTTTGGTTTATTTTCTTTTATATTGTGTGTATGTACGTATGTGAGTAGTATTAGGTTTTAGCGTATCGCTTCATGATACGTTTTGTTATATATTCATTGCGAGACACTATGCAAGTAAACCCAAAACTAGTTGCGTGTGTGTGTATGTATATAATATTAGTTTGATAAATATATATATATGTATAAGAAATCAATTGCTAGTAATAGTTATGACTGTATATATATATATATATATATATATATGCTGTATGACCCTAGGTTAACTGTGGATATCCCGTAAAATTTTATATGACCATAAGTGTTAATTACGGATATCCTGTATTTACATTTGACTGTATGACCCTGAGAATTTGTGAATTGACTGCCTTGAGTACACTGACATACTGGCTAGACATGTGTTAGTGATTGACTGTCCGATTATGCACAGCATTTGAAGACGTGACACCCGTGCAGTTAGACGCACACTTGATCCTACTAATTGACCAGTGTCACCCCTAGCGTAGTCTCTGAGATCAGTGTATTTATGATTGTGTATATGCTAGTGTAACGACTGATGTTGTACTATTATTAAATGATGTCTATAGGACTGTTGGATTATTCAGACAAGACTTCGGAAATAGGATATTGGTTTTGCCAACAGAGGACCACAGGCGAGTATATTCTCTTACAGTTTTTATTATGTTGATTATCTCTATAATTTTAGTTGTATAGCATACATGATTCTGATACTATGTATACATGAGTTGGCATCATCGAGACCGGTCACGAGGAGTCATGATTGAAATCCATCGTGCTAGCTGGGGACGGGGAGATATTAGTAGATTATGTGATCATACCCAACTCTACATGAATCATAGCTCACCTACACCTCACATCGGTGCAGCCTGACCATTACATGCCTCAGAGCCTGTTATGTATGATTGGCCTGACTATTGCTTGCATCATAGCTAACTGGATGGTTAGCCTGACCTTACATGAATCATAGCTAATCATACATAGCAAGCCTGATCAGTCCCAAGCCGATTATATGATATACTGATGTTTCACACACTTAGCTAGATATTCTATACATATATTTCTAGTTTATTGTTCTAGCATTCACTTATATTCTAGTTCATTGTTCTAGCATGCACCTGTATTCTTGTTCATTGCTAGTGTACCATTGATGATGATATGTGCTCCAGTATCTCTTATTTCCAGTATTTTATTATCTCATGTATTTCTTATTACCAGTATTTATATCCATCTTGTATTTCTTTACACTGTATTATAGTTTTTGTCAATATATATGGAACTGTTGTTAGTGCTTGTACTTCGCTCCAATTCTGACTGGATATTTTTTCCAGAGGATCTTGAGAATTTTTGTCCTACACACTATGGACCAGGTATAGATGGAGACTACCTACCAGAGAGCTTAGAAGAGTCTATTCCTTTAGAGGAGACACTACCTGCAGCTGTTTAGATAGCATTTATTTTATGCATTTGAGTTTATATTGAAACTTATGTTGACTTTATTTTGAGACTTATGTTGAGTTTATTTTGAGACTTGTGGAGACTATTTATTTTGGACAGCTAGACTGTAGTTTATCTCTATTTGAGACGTTGTGTTTGACTTATGTCATTACTTCTTATCTTTTATCGTGTCATTTATATTCTTATAGTTATTGTGATTGAGTATACATTATGAGCTGTTGAGAGATGTTTATTGTATTGTCCTCCTTATGGAGTTGAGATCATTGATAGGTTGTGAGTTATGTTTAGTAGTATTGAGACCTAGACAGCGTTCTACCGCCGATGCTGCGGCGTCGGCTGGACGTACCCATGACTCATACCCAAATTCTGGGTGCGGGTCATGACAAAACGTGTGTACGATCCAAGACCCAATGATATATTGAGCTCAAGTGCAAAGAATCCGCTATCGCTAAGTTGGTTGACTTGCATATATTTGAAGGACCCTTTGAATATGTTCACAATCCAGACTCGTGATATGTTGATCTCGAATGCTAGTACAAGTGAATATGTTAGATTCGCACGGACGTGTATATCGATTTGGATAAGTTGCCTCAGTCTTAGATCGTTATTCAAGATGGATCATAACGTACCCCGCATTAAGCAATATATATATTTCGTGCTAAGGCGCAGTAGAGACCGAGTCAGACCGTGGATTGAATGATAGAGTCATTCAATGAGACAGACCCAGCATACACGTGACACGATATAAGGAACGAGTAGAAAATGTTGTTCGAACGGATCTAGTGGTATCGATTGCTATGCTTAAGATAGATTCGATAGTTTGTGATAGAACGACTTACGCTCAGGAAGTCTCAAGGATGAGACTTTTTCTGAGTGGTGTATAATGTAACGACCTGTTCCGTTCAAGCAGACAGCCAATTCAAACGATGCAAGTGCAATGACCAAACCCGCTTTGCTCAGCGAGAAGACTCGTTTGAGGTGAAGAATTTTCAGACTTGGCCCTTCAGGAATTCAGACTTAGACTTTTAAATGCTCGCTCGGAGTATCGCTCGATCGAGGTGAATTATCGCTAAGGTGGGTAGCTACGATGAACTTGTCTTTGCTTAGCCAGCATACTTAAAATATGGATGATACATGATAGTTGCTAGGTGAATCACCCCTTGCATGCTAATAAAGAATACAACACACCTAGCTAAGGGAATAATCCCATCTTGTATTGCTTTTGTTAGAACATGGAAATAAAATTTGGCTTATAACTTGGACCCTCGCATGCTAACTTTGCTTCATGCAAGTAGACTCTGTTATGCCTCGAGTAGATCATCATATACTCTTCATAGTGTACTGCTTCACTTATTTACACTGCACGCCCACAGATTATGTCGCTCGATAAAATCCCTGTACGGTTACACTCCTCGCACTACCCTTTAGACCCGTTCAAACGTAAATGGCTTATGTTCTAAAGTAGACTATACCGCTCGTTTCCTTATTCTTATGTTCACACAAATGTAATGCTTGCCTGCTTATATGATAACTTGTACTCGTTGCCTTATTTTAATGCTTGTCACATAATTTCATGCCACAATCAAGTAAACACTATCTTGCCTTGCATTCATCCAATTCACCGAAAGGCTATCTAATAGTCGTTCTATGCAAGTATGAACCTGAAAGTATCCGGGACCGTTAGGTCGTCAAGGCATCTCCGAACCAGGGGATTGCACCATGTCAAGTTTAACTCTGAACGAGAATCATGTCAAGTAAAGCAAAGAATTACAGCTCGTGGAGCAATACTCGTTCAGAAAAAAGAATCAAGAATTATCATGCCATGTTGTGAATCTGAAAGACCCAAGACTTGCATGTCGCAGACAACTTGTGCACAAGGTATTAAATGGGTTCCTGCAGACGGTCTCCGGGGCACTGGGCCGATCCGATCCGGACAGAATATTATATTAGTCTCCGTGTTCGGACAGGATGACTTGTAACGCCTCGTGTTCTTTCGTTGTATGTCATTCTTGCTCAAAGACTAAGTAGTCTCGTGTTCGGGCAGGATGGCATGCAGCGCCTCGTGTTCTTTTATTGCACGCCATTCTTGCTCAAAGACTAAGTAGTCTCGTGTTCGGACAGGATGTTATGCCAGCGACTCATGTTCATATAGATAAGTTATCCTCGCTTAACGGCAACCCGCGTGCGAGTTATTGTATCTCATCCAATAAACTGAAACACATGAACGATATGAGTATAAGATACTTGTACATAATTGAACAGTTGAACATCTTCTGCAATACTTCTAGATGATCTGTATAACTCGTGCTCCTGAAACAGAACCTCGCTCACGACACTTGGGTTTGCTTATGCTATTGCTCCTGGATTTTATTATATATATGCTCGTGCTTGGTTTAACTTGGTTTTCTTTGGACAGGGAAGGACGAATGGTAAGTTGGTAAGTCTTGTCGTGTTCCTTTTTATATCGTATGGTGCACCGTCACACAAGTTAGGCTTTTCATTATGCCATAAAACTGATCCTAAGACAAGACTAGAAAGATAACTTAATAGATGGTGCACGGAACCTTTCTAATATGTTTGGATTTGTCGAGCATGCGAGAATCCTCCCCACTAGTGCATTCATGTACTGATAACCCATTAGATTATTTGTAGGGTACGGGAGAACCTTGTTCGGTACAAAAATTCTTCGTGCGTGCTAAGGCATGGAGTTCGCTCTGGAACCTTGGAGCGTTGCATCCAGTACTGAAGTACATATACAAGATATAATGTTGGAACATCTCCTATGTACCACAAATTGTAGCCACTTGGCACGCTTTTACTGTTTCAAGAGAGAAGACTTGAGCTACTTGTAATCTCAGCCTAGTGCCACTTGTAACACTTATTCAATATCAATAAAAGAGCTTGTTTTACTTCTATACTTATTTTATTCAATGCTTCTGCTATTGACGACTCTGTGAACTTGTTACCAATCGCATATTAGTTCTTATTCTGCTGCACTCAGACTATCTGTGCGACTCTGTGGCTTAGACATTTTATTGCCTGTTCGGATCATGGCCTTGCACGGGCGCAGCTTGTGCTCGTGCGACATCACGTCCAGATGGGAAAGATTATCCCGCGGGAGCGCTGGCGCGGTGATGCGTGCCTAGCGGGGATGGCCGATTACCTGCGGGAGATCGAGACGTGACACGAAGTTTCTTAGGATTAACGGGATATTATCGAAGGTTTGTGGCAGACTTTGTACGGATTTTGGCACCAATGACTCATCTAACCTGCAAAGAAGTACAGTTTGTTTGGACAGCAGAGTGCCAAGCAGCATTCAAGAAATTGAAGGATAAATTGATATCAACTCCGATCCTTACACTTCCAGTAGGATCAGGAGAATTTACGGTTTACTGTGACGTATCTGGAAAAGGACTTTGACGTGTATTAATTCAACAAGGGAAAGTAATAGCTTATGCGTTCCGACAGCTTCGAGATCATGAGAAGAATTATCCAACACTTGATCTAGAATTAGCAGCAATAGTATTTGCTCTCAAGTTGTGGAGACATTACCTATATGGTGATCGAGTGGAGATATTTATAGATCATAAGAGTTTGAAGTACATATTCACCCAGAAGGACTTGAGATGGCTAGAGTTATTTGGTGATTATGATCTGTCACTTCAGTACCATCCGGGCAAGACAAATATAGTGGCAGATGCTCTAAGTAGAAGAGGCAGTACATTCATCTTGACAACTCAGAAGTACATTCTAGAAGATCTTTAATAGATGGGCATCGAGGTAGTGTTACCTCAAGAGACGGGAGTGTTAGTCAGTCTTTAGATACAGTCAACTTTGGTAAAGAGGATCAAGTCAGCTCAAGTAGAAGATTCTCATATTCAAAAGCTTAGTGCAGATTTAAGTTGGGTCTTAGGAAGGAATTAAAAATTTACGAAGATGGAACACTTAGATTTGGAAACCGTCTTTGTGTGCCATGTGGAGATATTCAACACGAAGTGATGACCGAGGTACACAGTTCCCCGTATTCTATTCATCCCGGTGGCACGAAGATGTACCATGATGTCAAGCAATATTTCTGGTAGAACGGAATAAAAAGAGATACCTCGGTTTATTTCACGATGTCTCGTATGTCAGCAAGTGAAGGCAGAACAACAGAGACCAGCAGAATTGTTACATCCCCTGTCTATTCCAGAGTAAAAGTGGAAACACATAATGATAGATTTTGTGACTGATTTACCTAGATCCCCTACTGGACGTGATGCAGTTTGGGTAATAGTAAATCGACTCACGAAAGTAGCAAATTTTCTTTCCTTCCGAGTAGGGCAGTCCACAGAGAAGTTAGCAGAGATGTACATGCGGCAGATAGTAAGACAACACAGAGTCCCAGCGAGTATAGTGTCAGATCGTGATACTCGCTTTATATCTCATTTCTGGAAAAGCTTGTACAAGCGCTTGGGTACCAAGTTGAGATTCAGTAATGCATATCATCCCTAGATAGATGGGCAGTCAGAAAGGACAATCTAGGCATTGGAAGATATGTTATGATCTTGTACCTTAGACTTTGATGGGTCTTGGGAGGATCATCTTCACTTAGTAGAATTCTCGTACAATAATAGTTATCAGTCCAGCATACAGATGGCTCCTTCCGAGGCATTATATGGAAGGAAGTGCATATCACCCTTGGCATGGGATGACATTGGTGAACGAAAGTTGTTGGGGCCTAAAATGATTACTCAAACGATTGGTGTAGTTAAACAGATCAGGGAGCGGCTTTGGGTTGCACAAGATCATTATTGAAATTGGGCAGATCAACATCGTAGGTCGTTAAAGTTTTATGTCGATGACCACGTATTTTTGTGGATTTTGCCCACCCGTGGAGTCATCAGATTCGGGGTTTGCGGGAGGCTTAGTCCTCGACACGTAGAACCGTTCAGCATTCTCGAAAGGGTAGGGGATGCTGCTTATCGTCTTGCCCTTCCGCCTTTTCTTTGTGAAGTGCATGATGTATTCATGTATCTCAATTGCGTAGGTATATCTCGGACCTGAGTCATGTCCTCGATCACTCTGAGTTAGTCGTTGGTATCGAATTAACTTACGAGGAACATCCAGTGTCCATTTTAGATCACGGGGAGAAGGTACTCAAGAACTGGACTATCCGTCTTGTTCGTGTTGCTTGGGGCCACACTCCTTGGGGGAGTCAACGTGGAAGCGCGAGGATGATATTCGATCTCGGTACCCGTATCTATTCAACTCATAAGGTATATTCTCTTCGTATGTCTTGCATCTTTTATTCCGTAATCGGCAAGCACTCATGTGAAATGATGCTGCTTCACTATATATATTATTATACTTGCTTATTTATATGTGTAGATTACATATAGTTAGTTTGTATCTTGTCTTGATATCTCTAGCTAGCCTTGAGTTTGAATTCCGAGGATAATTTTTTTAAGGTGGATAGAGATGTCAGCCCCCTTTCCCGGCACACTTTGGCGCATGTTGGTTGCTTGCCCGGCCTTTGTTTAGACCAGACCCGTGAGTTCTAGAGAAAAGTGGGTTTGGTTAGGTTGGTGGAGTGTGTGGTTTGGATGGGTCTGAGTAATCCAAAGGTCCATATCTCAAACCTAAACCTATATATTCCCATTTCTCTCTCTCTCTCTCACTGCTCATTATTTTCTTTCCATTTCTCTCTCCTAGGTTTTCTCTTCCTCCGTTAGTAAGTACATCTTGCACAAGAGAAGAACCATGAATTTATGCATGCTTTTAATTCTTAATAATTTATGTTCTTTCTAGCTCATGTTATTGGGACCGAGCACCCCTTTACCTTTAATACTTGTCGTTCTTGATTTTCTTAGTTGGAATTGCATGGACCAGAGTTTGGGTCTATGGCTTCCCTTTTGTTTTCTTGGGGATTGATCTCCCAAAACTTTGTGTTTTACAAAACTAATTAGCTCATAGAGTATAGCGCTATATTTTATGTAACTTTACTTTTGGCCGTGCTTGATTTTGAGTCCAGCTAAGTTCAGTGCTGAAACTTGATACAATACGTGTACCAAATGGCTTACTAGAGAAGAAGAACAGTGCTTTGTGAAGAGTATACAAGAGAACCCATTTGGCGTAGAAATACATATGTTCTACTTTGGGCGCATTGGTGTCCTGTCCTAACTCTTCGTGCATACTAATCATACTGTACTTAGTCTCCTAGCAATAATGCGCCAGTCACACTGGGCACTTTTGAGAGAAAATCCAGTTGGCGTATTTTGGTGCTTATTCCATCAAAGTTCTTCCTAAAAAATCAAGGGAAAGTGCGCCACAGTCAGTCGGCGCACTTTCTTTGTGTTGGCAAGCCAGCGCACTTTTCCTCTGTTTCGTCAATCGACGCACTTGCTTATATTTGGTAGCTCGCGCACTTTTTCCCTCTTCGTTACCTTAGGGATTTTTGGTTGGCTGCAACTCGAATGAATTTTGCTGATTTTGGTGAAAGTTGCTGAACTCATAACAGTTCCTTTGTTTGGTTGGAACTCTTGAAAGTGAGATTTCGACTATGACAAGAACGGCTGCAGTTCCTGTCCCCTGTCTTTTTTTCACTTTTGACATCCAAGAAAAAAATAGGAAACTCCTCTGAATGTGAGGAAAGAGAAAGAGAGATAAAACTACTATGAAACTGGGGAGTTACGGTCACCCCTTTCTTTCTTTGAAAATACTGTCCCAGCGGCGTCTCGGACGGAGGAGGCCAACACCGACGAGGTATACAAAGCGAGCGGGTAAGCGGCATACGTGGGCGAGCCGGGGGGTGGGATGGGTCATCGCCAAGGCTCCTGAAGAAGAAAAAAAAGAATAAGAAAACAATTCAGAGGAATAAGAGAGAGAATGAGTGGGTCTTTACAATGGGAATATGAGAAGTCTCTCGAATGCACGAATTATTTTTTCATTTGATTTCTCTAAATAGGGTTTATGATTCTTTAAAATTTAATTTAATAAAATCTAACTACAAGCTAATATGTTTAATTATGATAATTAATTTAATTTATGGGAATATGAGAAGTCTCTTGAATGAATTTTTTTAATTTTTAAAAAAATTAAATTTATTACTTATAATTCAATTAAAATAATCAATAATTATTGAAAAAATTTACATTGTAATATCTCCAACCAATAATTCAAACAAATTTGGGAGGTAAGGTTACTGGGGGTTACCATATCTCCAACTAACATTTACTTTCAATAACTATCCAAACAAAGAAACTTTTTTTCTCCACTTTCAACGACCATCCAAACAACGGAACTCCTTATTCCTCCACTTTCATATTTTTCAATTCCATCAACCAAACAACTTTTGGAAAAAAAATTACGTACACATCGCGTATGCAAACTCTATTTTTTCACTTGAACACTTTCGTGCAACAAAACAGATCCTTAGGGACGAAGCTTTGGTTTCTCGATTTAGATGTTATTTATTTGTGTGCTCCTCAACTGACGAGTTTTTCGACTGTCGAGCGTTGACCTCGGATTGTGTGTTTTGTCTTGTAGCTAGCTTGCCCGCGCACTTTCTTTGAAAGCGCGCTTTATTCTTGCCCTGCACTTTTGTCAAGTGCGTTGTGTTGGCCAACTTTTTTTTTGCACTACTGCCCAATTTTAGTCGTTTGTGCGCCAACTTGCTTTGTGCGCCTACTATTTTTTGCGCACGTTGAGCCCTGTGGATGTAGCCATGTATGTACTTATTATTTTACTTGTTAATTAGATTACTTTTCCTTGATCACCTTATTATATGTTGAATAGAATAAGAAGCCTAGTTAAACTCGGGCGACGTTCTGCAACCCCGGTCCTTGTTTGGTTTAAGGGATGTGGATCTAATCTCGAGGGGTTCTCGCACTATTCTTATTCTCATTCATCGATATAATAAAGTAACAAATTAATGTGACTAGTATTAGGCTATTATGTCCTGAATAACTTGCTACCTAATAACTTGTCCATGACCTTGATTCTAGAACTTGTTCCTACCTTGAGTATTGAATCAATGCTGATACACTTGATCGCACCGAGAGTGCTACTTGATATATATAGAGTGAGTTGTCATGCCGCATACTCCTGCTATGTGATATATGTTATTATTTCCATGCATGAATCTGGTAGTTGGACAGTGACCTTAGCCGTGGCTAGATAGTATTGATTGTTGCATTACACTTAGTGTCATGACCCAATTTCTTAGAATCAATGGGGCATCCCCCGAATCGTGACCGTCGTGCGGGCCTGGGGTTGCGCCCGCACAAGGCTTTAATAATTTGTATAACAAGCACATATTCAGAGTACGCAGATAAATTAAAACCCATATTTGAAACATGGAAAAGTTCTCTTTATTGATAATGAACATCTATTACAAACTCCTGAACGAGTCAGCTAAATTGCCGCACGGGCTTAGAAAAGTGTTGACTCAAAATGAGATAGCAGTCCTGTACATTATATCCCTTTATAACTTCAAAAGACATAGACCTCTGGGCTGGAGGACGGCTTTGCCATGGAGCTGCATTGTATATGGAAAGTTGCAAGCTCCTTCTTCTTCAAAATGCTTTCAAGGACGGCACGGTCAGGATGCGCCAACAGCTGGACTGGATCGGGAAGACGACTTCGCTCTTCGCTCGGTTCGCCTTGGTGCGGAGAACCTGTTTCAACGAGGGTCAGTATGTCGAAACATACTGGTGAAGGCGAGCTAACCGAACTATACCAATCAACACGTTGTTTATATGAAGCATGCATATTTGTGGGTTTCTATCTTGCCTTAGTTCATTTACAAGTAAGCAGCATATAAAATTTACGGAAATGAACGTGCCACCGTTCGGTGGATTTTACCTGCCCGTCTGAATGACCTGCACAATACTTACCATGCCTTCCCTGCCACGAAGACACAAGTTAGTTTGCAACAGGTTTAATATACAGTAGATCACTGGCTTGATGCCTTGATGGACGAGTTAGTCTTGAACGAGGATGGAATGCAGCAAAGATTCAGTAGTGGCTACAAACCATCCCATCCAGATACAGTAGACTACAGTGAGTTCCGTTCGGATCAGATCGGTGCCAGTACCCCAGCGACCGTCCGCAGGAACCAGTGACCTTGTGCACAAGTTGTCCGTGATCGATTCGGTATTGTTTATTAAGTTAACAGTTCATGCAGTTGAGGCAATGCCAGTACAAGACAAGCAGTATTTCATGATTCAGTTGCATAACCTCTCGGTTCAGTGTATTGCATTCAGTATAAGCTCTTTTTATAGCACAATTTAAAGGAGAGCATACTTCTAACTTGTATTTATGCATATGATAAATATTCCGAATGAACAAGCATGCAAGTAACCGTTCACAAGTTTGATTGACAAGCAGCAATAACCAAGTCTATTCTCTTTTATCTTGGTTTCTTTTAGTTATTACTTGGTATCGTTTGATCGGGGCAAAGAAGAGTTCAAGCTTTTAGGGTGTGAAGCTTGGAAGCAGGGCTAGCTAATCGGGATGGTAGCCACTCACTTAGATTGTTGGAAGGGAGAAGGAAAGAGGTGCTTCACGACTCCGCTCGCAAGTCGTCTACTGCTCGTTCACCTGCATTACGAACAGCTCGATCAATACCTCTTCCACTTTTCCAATCTCGGAATTGAAGTGCAGTTCAATGAACGAAAACAATGAAAACCATCGAAACCGTTCAAGGAAAACAAGGAAATCCCAAAACCAACTCAAAGCACGAAAGCAACAAGCGACATCAAAAACCGAGGCAATAAAAGATAGCAGCGGAGAGGTCCCTCCTGACTCTGTCGCTAAGTCGATCCCGGGGGCACGGTCCACTGAATATAGGAATCAATTCCGAAGAAACAAATCCATAACGAGGACGAGTTCTTGTTTCAATCTATCCCGATCGAACGATACCGTCTTGTGTTTCATAGCCGCGCTCCCCGCACCGGGGGAACGGGGCGCTACATCCTACCCAACCAATTGGAAGTTTCGTCCCGAAACTTAAGAATAGGGCCTACCGTTAGGGAGAATTATGTTGAGGCCGACTATTGAGGCGATTCAAAGGACAGGCAGGAACGGTATGATCTGGGTCCCCACAAATGAGGCATTGCCCAAGTTTCTTGCGGCACTTTTCAGCTGTGTGCCCTGGTTTCTTACAGTAAGAACATGGATGCCCTGGGTTTCCTCTCCGTGGACCACCGTGGTTAGGGTGCTTTGCTGCATTGTTTCCTCTCTCGTTGCCTTGGCGTTTGTGATTGTAGGTATGCACAGCGCCGGTGGAAACGTGAGGATACTGCGGTTCAAAAGATAGAGCGTGATTCATGACTTCCCGCATTGTCCCGTACTGATTATTGACCATATGCGCATGGATGGTAGGGCGCAAACTGCCTTCAAACCTTCTAGCTCGACTCGCTGCATCAGGTAAATAGGCCCTAGCGAATTTGGAGAGTCGGTTGAATTCGGCGAAATATTGCTTAACGGTCATACTGCCCTGCCGTAGCTGCACGAACTCGTTTTCCATTTGACGTTGTACTGGAGGGGGTACAAACTCCTCTTCAAATGCGGCACGAAAGGTCGTCCACGAGATCGCCTCCTCTCCGTGATCAAATTGGAGAGATCGTCGATGCACGTCCCACCAATCGTGTGCGTTGAGGCGGAGCTGTAGTTGCGCACAGGCGACGCGCTTATCTTCGGGGACCACTAGCAGAGCGAAGTGGTCTTCAAGTTCGGCCAGCCAATCTAGGGCCACAATTGGCTCCTCAGTCCCGTTGAATGGGGTATTGCATACTTTCTTGAAGTGGCCAAAGTCGAAGGCAGTCACGTCCCTCGGCCTTGGAATTTGTGGCGTCTCTACTTCAAGCACGGGCTGTTCCACTGGAGTCGTTGTTGTTGCAGCAGAATGGTTGGAAGCCAAAGTCTGAACGATCTGTTGCAGGGCATCCACCTGCTTCTGTTGGACTGAGAATCGGGTCTCTAGATTGCTTTCGAACTTGGCTTGGCGAGCATCGTCTTTTTGTCGTTGTGCTTCTAACATTTGCATCACCCGCTCAAGCGGGTCGACTTGAGACATGCCTCGCTGGCTCCGAGAGCTTCCCGAAGTACCCGAACTACTTTCTTGTGTTTCGTTCGGTGCTTGCGCTGCAGATTGCGCTGGTACCATTCCTTCAAAAGAAGGTAAATTACATTAGAATCATAATGTATTATGGACTTATTACATGAATGTATCTCATTTTGGCCTAGCGAGTTCAAGAGTTCGCACAGGAATTTGATCGTTAAAGGAACTTTTCCAGCACGAGTCTAAGGAACTTGAATCTGTGATCTGATACCATTATGTCACGATCCGATTCCTTAGAATCAATGGGGCGTCCCCCGAATCGTGACCGCCGTGCGGGCTTGGGATTGCGCCCGCACAAGGCTTTAATGATTTGTATAACAAGCACATATTCAGAGTACGCAGATAAATTGAAACCCAGATTTGAAACATGGAAAAGTTCTCTTTATTGATAATGAACATCTATTACAAACTCCTGAACGAGTCAGCTAAATTGTCGCACGGGCTTACAAAAGTGTTGACTCAAAATGAGATAGTAGTCCTGTACATTACATCCCTTTATAACTTCAAAAGACATAGACCTCCGGGCTGGAGGACGGCTTTGCCACGGAGCTGCATTGTGTATGGAAAGTTGCAAGCTCATTCTTCTTCAAAATGCTTTCAAGGACGGCGCCGTCAGGATGCTGCGCCAACAGCTGGACTGGATCGGGAAGACGAATTCGCTCCTCGCTTGGTTCGCCTTGGTGCGAAGAACCTGTTTCAACAAGGGTCAGTATGTCGAAACATACTAGTGAAGGCGAGCTAACCGAACTATACCAATCAACACGTTGTTTATATGAAGCATGCATATTTGTGGGTTTCTATCTTGTCTTAGTTCATTTACAAGTAAGCAGCATATAGAATTTACTGAAATGAACGTGCCACCGTTCGGTAGATTTTACCTACCCGTCTGAATGACCTGTACAATACTTACCATGCCTTCCCTGTCACGAAGACACAAGTTAGTTTGCAACAGGTTTAAATATACATTGGATCACTGGCTTGATGCCTTAATAGACGAGTTAGTCTTGAACGAGGATGGAATGCAGCAAAGATTCAGTAGTGGCTACAAACCATCCCGTCCAGATGCAGTAGACTACAGTGAGTTTCGTCCGGATCAGATCGGTGCCAGTGCCCCAGCGACCGTCCGCAGGAACCAGTGACCTTGTGCACAAGTTGTCCGTGATCGATTCGGTATTGTTTATTAAGTTAACAGTTCATGCAGTTGAGGCAATGTCAGTACAAGACAAGCAGTATTTCATGATTCAGTTGCATAGCCTCTTGGTTCAGTGTATTGCATTCAGTATAAGCTCTTTTCATAGCACAATTTAAAGGAGAGCATACTTCTAACTTGTATTTATGCATATGATAAATATTCCGAACGAACAAGCATGCAAGTAAGTAACCGTTCACAAGTTTGATTGACAAGCAGCAATAACCAAGTTTATTCTCTTTTATCTTGGTTTCTTTTAGTTATTACTTGGTATCGTTTGATCGGGGCAAAGAAGAGTTCAAGCTTTTAGGGTATGAAGCTTGGAAGCAGGGCTAGCTAATCGGGATGGTAGCCACTCACTTAGATTGTTGGAAGGGAGAAGGAAAGAGGCGCTTCACGACTCCGCTCGCAAGCTGCCTACTGCTCGTTCACCTGCATTACGAACAGCTCGATCAATACCTCTTCCACTTTTCCAATCTCGGAATTGAAGTGCAGTTCAATGAACGAAAATAATGAAAACCATCGAAACCGTTCAAGGAAAACAAGCAAATCCCAAAACCAACTCAAAGAACGAAAGCAACAAGCGACATCGAAAACTGAGGCAATAAAAGATAGCAGCGGAGAGGTCCCTCCTGACTCTGCCGCTAAGTCGATCCCGGGGGCACGGTCCACTGAATATGGGAATCCATAACGAGGACGAGTTCTTGTTTCAATCTATCCCGATCGAACGATACCGTCTTGTGTTTCATAGCCGCGCTCCCCGCACCGGGGGAACAGGGCGCTACACTTTGGTGAATCCAGATTTAACTTTCGAGTGACAATATGGGTTCGTATCAAGAGTGCACGTACTTACGGTACGATATCGAAGAAGGAATATTCATGTGACAACGGCATGAGATTCTAACTAACCTAGGGTTAACTAGGCAACTTAATTATAGAGCATTGGGAGAAAATAATATCTCGAGATGGTGTATGTCGAACCACCCTAAATTAGCTGAGAGTAAAGGATGGCCACCACGGATACTGTATATCATTCACACTAGTGGAGTGCAGTATCTTATTTAATTATAAAACTGATCCAGTATCGTTCTTATAGAAAGCCTGGAACTGTTACTGATTATTAATTAGCTCAGGGCCCTTGATAGGGATTGGTGCATCATTTACATATATTCTTGCTTGTATATCATTGGTTCAGCCAGTCCTGCTCGATTATGGCACGATTTGAGGATACTCATATATTGCATTATTGGGATAACTCAGAGATCATATATCAAGACGTAATACATTATTGGCCGTTTAATTTGTGCCTAGCCAGGAAAGTGGGCTATCGTAGCAAGATGATTCAACCCATGTCCTTGTTTGCTTATTGGGTTACGTCGTTGTGTTACGATACTCCATGGAATAAAGTTACATTATTTCTCCTTATTGTATCTCTGCTTGTGTATTGTGACTTCTGTTGAGTAAAATTAGGGACATAGGCTATTGTGGCATGATGGTTCAACTCATATCCTTGTTTGTTTGTTGGGTTGCACTATTATATTATGATAGACTGTGGACTGAAACTATAATGCATAATATTTTTGCTTGACCATAATCAAAGGACGTATTATATCTTGATATAATAGGGCACTTTCTATCCTTATTTGGTGAAGGGGTGTCTTAGAGCCAGCACCTAAGGATCAAGCTTACTTCACCCTCACTGATGGCACGTACCAAAAGGATGACTGTTGAGGGTCACAAGTGGGTTCCTTTATTCACTGATCATCTTCGGTAAACTATATTCCTTTGGTCGTTTAGCCAACTGGCATCAGTTAGTCGACAAATCTGGACACTAGTTTCCTACATGATTGTATTATATTAAGACTGCAGCTGACTCACTGTCATGTATACATTTGATTGTATATCTGGCATATCAACTTGTATTGCTAGATCTCTAGAACATTTTAATGCGGGGTTTGGGACGCATTACTACTTATTCTGGAATGTTCTATGTTATTGCTACTCGATTGAACGATTGAGATATAGAAGTTCTTGACTCTAGGAGACTTTATTGTAGTATGCACCCCCTTGTCTTTAGACAACCTTAACACATTGCGGGTTACTTCGATATTTCGTAAGGTACGGTTGGCTGAGTCATTCCTCCTCTCTCCAATATTCTGGATCTAGGGCATGACACCAAGGTTGTCGAGGTTGCTCCTAGTCCAACCTAGTCAAAATACAATATTGTATGAATAGGATTTTCTATGAAATTCCTATTAAGCTCTTTAAAACCCTGAAGGAATATTTAAGCCCATAACCTTAAATCCATCTCTAATTCTTATTTTAAACTCATTAATTACATGCCAGAGTCGAAGAGCAGGTCCAAAACCAAAATATCTGCAGCCCATTCTGGAATTATTTATCCTAACCTGTTGACTGATTGTATATCCCCAAACTCATATTTAACACTTAAAGCCTCCAGATCTCAAGCCCAAAGAATTGGTTATATATTTTTTTTACTATTGATTCCTATGCAAAGTATCCTATCACTAATTAGGTTGTCCAAAATGTACAGGTTCTTTCTAATTAGATCTGAAGGGCTTAAATGAATTGGTGGTAGCTCAACTTGGGATACTCTAACACTAGAGTACTCAATGTAAAATTTATTACAATAAAATGAGTAACATTAACAAACAATAAAGTACCTGTCGTCCCCTTCCGTCCAATCCCTTCATAGAATGCTGACCTGGAATGCCAAATGATGTATAGTCCAGAGCACATGCGCCAAGTCAGTCATGCACATAATAAGATACGTGCATGCTGTAAGGAATGCAGTAAGGAGCTTCGTGCCGCATAGAATTTCTGCCGCATGGCCTCATACGCACATGTACTCTATCTCCCACAAAAAAGCAAGAATACCATGGTCGAAAGCTCAAAACCCAAATTTGTTTTTCTTGCAAATTCCTTGTTTTAAGTCCAAACTCCGTGAAACAAGTTCTAAAATACTTGAAACCAAATACTCTACAACATAGAACTACTAGATTTTGGAAACAACAAGTTTTAATAGATCAAAACTATGAAAAACTCAAGAACACCCAAAAACTTGAAATGTAGATCTACTACATCCAAGCCATCAAAACCGAGAATGCTAAGAAGTAAAAGTGGAGAGAAACTCATGGATCACAACATAGACCCATAATATACAAGAAAACTAAATTAATGAAAAAGTGCAAATTCTTCCTCATTGGCAAGATGTAGTTGCCTAAACTCACTACTACCACTACTACCAAGAGGTACAAGATCACGAATAGGGGGAGCCTTAGTGTTTGGCCAAGGAAGGGAAGAAGGAAGGGAAATAAAAAGAGAAGAAAAGTGAAAGAATGATGAAGAGAGAGAAAGAGAGGGATAGGGGATGGGGGACTCACCTCCCACAAACTAAAAATTATACAAAGTAGCTAAAAAATTCCAAAAAATACACAGAAAGCAATATACAGCAATAGTACACGTATACCATATACGAATACAAAAAATACAAAAATAATGAGACGAGCCTCACAACTATCCTCATTGGAAGAAAAGAGATCCCGTCATTTGTGGGATAGCTGACATAGCTGATGTGGCCTGATGGTGGACAGTGTGCTTGAATTGACATATCGCTTGCAACACATGTTGACTTGATAGCTCTGTCATGTGATGGTGACGTGCTAAGCTCTTTTCTTCTGTTGGAGGATGTTTGTTGGAGCCTTCCGTGGAGATGGCGTGGCTTGGGACTTCCGCTGAGGCTTCTGGTCTGGTCTTCCGTGGAGCTGTCTTAGAGTTGGTTTTCTAGTGGCATATGATGTAGACTTAAGATTTTTCATACTTCTACAACTATTACTTTGTAAACAAGTTATTCGGGCCAAATGAATGATATACGTTCTATCAGATAAAATATTACTATTGCAATAGTTGAATATATCTATTAGTGTATTTTCTTTCTTTTACAGAGCCGTAGCCCCATTCTTTCATATCGATCACTTTCAAACCAGAATAAGTTTTCGATAAGTATACATTTGCACAACATACAATAATGAACATGTAATTATCCATCTTGGAACAAGTAAGACGACAATTCTATTATTTAGCATATGATTAATCTCTTTTATCTTATTATAGTTGTTATGGTATCATTGATCGTAGTAACGCCACAATTAACAGAGGCAAGGATCTTTTGTTAAGGCATGAAGATAAATGGTTCATCGAAGGGCGAAAGCAACTAACCAAAATAAATCTATTCGAGAGAAAGAGAATATTCACGCAACGATAACATCTCGCTTATGTGTCATAAAATTACACCAACACTTGATTAGCATCATTCGATCTCTTTCTCTCAAAATTTGAAATGAATACATAAAGCGATAAAAGAGAACAATGAAAAACAATCATCGAAAGCAACACG
The DNA here is from genome assembly GCA_036927795.1 of Iris macrosiphon. Taxonomy (NCBI): domain Eukaryota; kingdom Viridiplantae; phylum Streptophyta; class Magnoliopsida; order Asparagales; family Iridaceae; genus Iris; species Iris macrosiphon. The sequence continues at coordinate 209,567,434 of JAYESA010000005.1, read as the reverse complement.
AAAACACATTCACCAAAACCAAGCAGCGAAAATATCCAAGAAAAACTCTTGGACTCATTCTAATATAAGTCAATCCATGAGTTGAAAATGTTTATTGCATTTCGTCCGTGATCGATTATGCCGAAAGATTTTTCCAATACTCAGTTCCGACAGGGTCAACAAGCCACGAGCATCACGTAATGAATCGCCATGAACGTACGAGACACTACACAATTTATCTTAAGCACATAGAACAAAGAGGTTCACTCATATAGTCATAAATGAACCACATGTTATCCTAAGCAAATAATATAGTTATTTGTATTTACCCTCACATTTACTATTCATAATCTCCCATCCCCTCCTGATCGCCTCTCCCCTCTCTTCCGCTTTTAATTTTATTAGTATTATTCGGTCCTTCCATTTAGTGTTAAATAATGAAAAGATAAATATAAAATACAAATAATACTTGCTAAATGCATGAAATAGAAGGAAAAAATAGTAATTACTTTAAAAATAAAATAATAAAGTTATAAATAAAAAAATAAAAAATAAATACAAATAACTCGAATAATACTTTCAAACAAAGACTGAACTGGGATAAGACTTGAGTGGAGATAAATATCATTCATGTCTAACTCTGGAAAAACTTGAACGCATGATTTGTGCCTATTTGTCCCACTGCTTCGTTTGAGGGGCCCTCATAGGCTAGCTGCTGAAAACTGTACTGTCATAAAGTCTTTAAGTCTTTGCCTCTTTCTTACAGAGGAGAAAATACTGTATCGTTCCAATTCACGAGGTGGATTCTCTGTTGGAAAAAAAAAAACTATATATATGCCACACCTACAGCCATACGTTTCTCATCTCTTCTTCTGATCTTCTTCGAAACCTTGCTAGCTAGTATAGATTGAATGATCATGACAAATATTGTTTCCTCTCTCTGGAATGCTTATGCATTTCTTCTCCTCTTTTCTGTTCTTCTCGTATGTCGACCGAGTTCGTTTGTGTGCGGGCTCGACAACGTAGCAAGCCATCATGTGGTCTCCGTTAACTCTATATTTCCCGAACAAACTTGTTCCGAGTCTCAAGGTAGTACGAACACTTCTCCAAAGCTACTATCATGTGATATATTATTTTGTATTATTATCATGCACTTTAATACAACAAGGTGCAAGATAAACCATCACTACCAGTACTGATAAATAAAAATATTACATTGAAGGTGGTAATGCACTAATAGTAACATTAGTAAGTGGTAAGTAAAGTAAGGAGACGAAAGAGCGTTGGCTTAAATTTCGGATCCTTCTATTTGGACCACTAGTTTTGCTCACGGATTGGTCTACAGGACCACATGACGGCCTTCCACTGGTCTAGGGTCCGATGGTGGGCTCAAGCTAGCAGGGGATCAGTGGACTGGTCCCGCATGCCAATCCGCGGACAAAATCCGTGATCAATTTAGCATTTTCCTTAAATTTCAGTACGGACAATAGATGAATTGAAGGATTTTCTAGTACTAGCAACCAACCTAGGATCATATAGGAACAATCATCAATCCTTCCAGTAGATAATCCAGAAACTGAAACTGGAGTGGACTACCATATATTAGGATGGACTAGAGGTAGATTAATATAAAAAAAATTCAAAATTTAAAATATATATATATAAAAGAGTAATCTTTTTTTTGGGGTTGGGGGGGGAGGGGAGGGGGGGGGGGGGGAGGGGTTTGAGAGCCCACCCCACCTAAAGACAGGATCCGCTCCAGAATCCTCCATTACTATATATATATATATATATCATCGGGGACGTGGCTTGATCCTGCGACCGTCCGGCCACTTGAGTTCGATAGATAGATAGATAGATAACGAAAAAAAATTATAAAGTTGCTAAAAAATTAATAAAAGTTTAAATTATATCAAAATATTTTATATATTATTTGAATATATTTTAATTAGGATTGGTTATAGATATGTTTTTAATTTTTGATATGTATTTAGTTAAATAATACCATCTACTAAGTTTAAATATATACTAAAAAAAAAATTATTTTTATTTTTTAGAGCTAATATTCCGAGCTTCATATTATCCTACCAAAAAAAATCTGATTTAAATAACAGGGGAGTGGTTGTTTGTGTGCAATTCTATATTCTTCTTGTTTACAAGATTTATTTTTTTGATTGTGCAGATCTTGGTTCTTCGAGTTTGAAAGTCGTCCACCGCCATGGCCCGTGCTCGCCGATGAAGGAGAAGAAGCTGAGCCACGAAGAGATCCTCGAGCAGGACCAGATTCGCGTAGATTGGGTCCAGAGCAAGGCATCCGGTTCGAAAACGTCCCAGCCCGAATCAATAAATCATTCGTTGGCTGCTGCATCAAAGATCCCAGCGACCATCGGCACGGCATTCCACATCCTCAACTACATCGTGACGATCGGTTTCGGCACACCGCAGCTCCAACAATCTGTAGCCCTCGACACAGGCAGTGACGTCACCTGGATCCAGTGCCATCCTTGCGTGGCGGCATGTTACAAGCAGCAGCAGCCGCTCTTCGACCCCTCCAAATCGACTACCTACAAAAACATCTCCTGTAGCTCTCCATACTGCTCGGCTCTCGACATTTCAGGCTGTTCCGGTTCGACATGCCTTTACGGTGTTCAATACGGAGACGGCTCCTACACGATCGGATTCTTCGCACAGGACACTCTTACGTTGACACCTTCCGATGTCATACCAAACTTCCGATTCGGTTGTGGCGAGCAGAACGACGGACTCTTCGGCACCATAGCCGGACTTGTCGGTCTCGGCCGCCAGTCCGTGTCCCTCGTGTCCCAAACCTATTCCAAGTACGGAGGCGTCTTCTCCTACTGCCTCCCGGCCTCCCCAAGCCGGACAGGCTACTTGACATTCGGCCCCGCCGCGTCCGCAAGCAACGTGCAGTACACACCGATGCTGACCGACTCCTCAAATCCCTCTTTTTACTTCGTCGGGCTCAACGATATAGGCGTCGGAGGGCAGGGTCTTTCGCTTTCGCCGAAGCTCTTCTCTAACGCGGGAGTCATTATCGACTCTGGCACTGTCATCACCCGACTGCCCCCTACCGCCTACACCGCGCTCCGTACGGAGTTCAGGAAGCGGATGACCAAGTACCCGCTCTCGAGGCCGGCATCGATATTCGACACCTGCTACGACTTAAGCAGTTACCAGAGGTTCACGATACCGACGGTGTCCTTCGCGTTCAAGGGGTCAGCCGTCAATCTGGACGCGTCTGGCATAATCTACGTCGCCAGCCCAACGCAGGCCTGCCTTGCGTTCGCCCCCAATAGAGACGACACCGACATCGTCATCATAGGGAACACGCAGCAGAAGACGTTCAATGTGGTCTATGATGTCCCAAAGAAGCAAATTGGGTTTGGTGCTAGAGCATGTTAAGTGGGTACGCCGACGTTGATTGGAACCCTAACGCAACAACTCATGCATGGCTTACAATACAAAATGGTAAAACGTATGGCGTGGTTGAAAATACAGGTTTTTCAGTGCAAGCGACGAAAAAATAAATGTGTACGTACGTCGAAGGATGTAAAAAAGACGTGATAAAAATTATAATATAGAATTTTAAGCAAAGTGTTATGAATAAGAGTAATGTTATTCCTACCTTCAAAATGATCCTCCAAACTATTTCTCCTCATATGACAGCTAACATGACATGTTAAATAGTATTATGTTACATCTAATATGACAACTGACATTACAAATTTTAATCCAACAAATTAATTACCCAACAAATTTGATGTTAATATTAATATTTATATTAATGTTAATGTTAATTTTAATATTTATGTTAATATTAATTTTAATTTTAATCTTAATATTAATGTTAATTTTAATTTTAATTTTAAAATTTGTCATGTCATCTGCCACATTAACAACTACATTAGCTATCACATCAAGAGGAATGGTTTGGAGGGACATTTTGGAGTTACGAATAGCGTTAATCTATGAATAAAAAGATCTTCTTTTATCATTTCTTGATCCCAATTCTCTTTTTTGACAATTATAGTTTCACAAGATTCGAATTGCTCAAGAAGTTGCCCTACATACATTATATTTGAACTCCATTATCAATCACTTTAGAAATTGGTGTTAGTATTGACTAATATTAGGAATCCTAATACTAATAATAATAATAATAATAATAATAATAATAATAATAATATGATTGGAGCAAAGTTCTAGTCCTATCTAATTAATGAGTTCTAAATATGAAAACGATTTCGATTTCAATGTATTGACACATGACATGGTTTACAAGGTACTTCCTTGCGTAGATAATGAATTGTGTTCAAAGAAAGGTGTTAGCTAGCCACCAATAGCTTAATAGAAAGAAAGAAAAAAAAAATAGAGAGATTGATTTTCTTAGATCTTCTTGGGTGTAATTTCAAAAAAAAATGTTCTCTTTGTTTACTTTCTCTGATAGTTGGGGTTACGAAGTTGTTGTGATCTTGTAAAATCTTGTAACCTTAGTTAGTAGTGATCTTGATCACCCGATATTTTTTTTTATCAGTTGAATTTTTTTAATTAATTCTTGTGTGTCTGTCTTGAAATGTGTTATCTTTATTTTCTTTGCATAAGTCATCTACCGTGTTTGGTGTGGGCGGATGTCGGTTCATCGCGGACGCTCATCTTAGGAAATAATTTTCACTTTTATTTCCAATAAGTGGTATCAAAGTTTCAGTTGTAAATTCGAATGATCGGAAATGAAGACGAAGTCTATGGAAATGCTCGAATGATTTGAGGTGGAGAAGTTCAAAAACAAAGAGAACTTCTGATTGTGGCAGAAAATGTTAAAGATCTTTTGTGTAACAAGGCCTTAATAAAAAAAATTTAAGGGAAATTCAAGAAATCGGAGAAAATAAATGATGATGAGTAGAAGGACATGTAGATGAAGGCTAATAGTTTTATCAGACTGTGTTTAGTTGATAATGTTCTCTCCAACATCATGGATGAAGAAACTACAGTCGGGCTTTGAAAAAAGATGGAAAGGATGTACATGTCATAGTCTGTCATAACAAGGCTATACCTGAAGCAGCAATTATATGGCCTAAGGATGAAGGAAGGTAAAAATCTACTAGAACACTTGAATATGTTCAATGAATTTTTGAACCAACTTTAGACTGTTGGTGTAAAAGTGGAGGAAGAAAACAAGGCCCTATTGCTTCTTAACTTGCTTCCCTCTTTGTACGAGCTCATAGTGACTACGCTTTTAAATGGAAAGGATACCAAAAGGTAGAGGAAGTCACTGCATGACTTTTATCTAATTAAAAAGCCCTTCTTCTGAGGGTTAAAAAATTGGCGGTGGTGGAAAACGAAAGAGGAATGACTCTTGATAAGGGATCGAGAATGTCACGATCTCGATCGACATCAAGGAACAAGGGTGGCACATGTTATTAATAAAAAGGAATTTAGCTATATTAGAAGAAACTGCCTCAATGTGCGGAGAAGAAAGATGATCCTGAAGATGCGACAATTGTAGAACAATATTGTGCTACCCTTGTTTCATCATTGTTGTCTTTTTAGAGCCATATTAGAAGAAACAAGCCCTAGAGTTGTCTTTTTATTGATTTATTTCATCATTGTTGTTGTGTGGTTGTACCGATGTTGAATGTTCCACCGAAGGGGTCAGCAAAGCCAGAAAATTCAATAGAGGGCTGCTCTGGGTATGTCTATTTATTTAAAATATTATACTGCAGGCATATTATACCGTGATATTGCAAGCATTCATTTATTTTAGTTTTTCATTTTTCAATATTAGCGACATTTAGTGACGTTCAGTGACGTCCTTATACGACGCTAATGACGTCGCTAAACTGTCTCATGGCGTCGCTGATCGTCACTACACATCGCTAAATATTGCTGACATGGTAATTTTGGCCATGTTAGCTATTCGTCGCTAATTCTGTCGCAGGTCGATGCTAAATTTAACGAAAATTATTGACCAAATTTTAATGTCACAAATTTGACGACACTCGACGCTAAAAGTTGTTATTTTTGCGACTTTGTAACGTCGCTAAATTATGTCGCTAGGACGATATTTTTCGACGTCGTTTTGATCAGCGACTAAGTCCAAACGTCGCTAAATACGCCGCTACTCGGTATTATCGACGTATTTTTGACATTTGGCGACGCTTTCCTACATCGCTAATTTGCCTTATTCTGGTAGTGAATGATGTGATAAAATTTGGGATGATCTGCTCATGGTCTCCCAGGATAAGGAAGCTACTCCTGACTGGATATTAGATTCTGGTAGTTTGCTACACATTTGCTCAGATTTTTTTATTTTGCTTCTTTAGAGAATAAGACTAATATTGTTCACTCGGGTGATGACTCAGTTTGTGAGGTAGTTAGTAAAGGAACATTAATACTAAGATACATGATGGTATGGTTTGCAAGCTTGGTGGGGTAAGATATATACTGAAGATATATGAGAATCTCACATCGTTGGGCACGTTATACTCCACGGGCTATGTTTTTTCAGCAAGAGGTAGATTTTTAAGGGTGATACGTGGTTTCACCATGCTCATGAAGGAAGAGAAGTATTGTAATATTTATCGTCTGGTATGAGATCATGTTCGAGGTAGCACTCCTATGATTTCTACGGTGATGGAGTTGGATATCCAGGATGGTTCTTTTATAGTTGGTCAACCGTCCATTGCTCAAAAACGGCGAGTCAGATTTATCGATCTAGGTGTGACAACGGCTATTTCATAATATTATGAAGTAGACGATGTAGCAGAGATGACGTGCGAACTCGAGTCGAGCACGAGTTCAAAGTCGATATGCACCTGTACCCCAGGAAGAGGGGGTGGTTCATAAGGTCGAGACTATTGTTTGAAGATTGAAGACTAGAGTTTGCTAAATGCTTGTCGGGTTTGATGATGAATATGATCCAAGGTGATAATTATTACGATTGGCTCATATTAGGTGTCACGACCCACACCCGGAAATTGGGCACGAGTACATGGGTACGTCCAGCCTACGCCGCAGCATCGGCGGTAGAACACTGTCCAGGTCAAGCACTATCTAAACAATCTCGCACGAGTATCCAACTCCATAAGAAGACACGGATAACACAATATAAATGAATCAACATACTCAATCACATAACTACAGCACGATAAGAATTCGAAGAATAAAAATAACTACAACACAAGTCTAAAATATAAATAATCTAACTCAACAATAAATCCAAGTCTCAACAAAGTATGCCGGAGACAAATCCGGTACCAAATAAACTACTGAAAGAAACTAACTAGATAACTAGTGATTCCGGCTAGACCTCCCGGAATCACAACTGGACTACCAAGTCTAAGTCTGCAGCTACTCACCATATGGTCCATAAAGTATCGGATAGCGGTTCTCTAAGGCATAGTCTGGAAAAATATTTCCAGTCAGGAAGGAGCAAAGTACATTTCTAATAGCAGTTCTATATCAATGATATAAGCTATGTAGCAGTATATAGATGGAAATATATAATATGCATGTACATGTACGAGAGATATACAATAAAGGAAATACTGGAAGTACTGTAAGTAAATGCGGGAAGAAACAATATGTCAATGAGCAAGAATACTATGACTAAGTGTGTGAGTACTAGCTTTAACATGTGATCGGCTTGGGAACTTGTACAGGTATAATGGCCTGGCTAGTCATACGTGCGGTGTATGACCAACAGTAACATGTGAACAAGTCTTGTACATGAAGGGTATGATCACATATCTACACTAAAATACTCTCCACCCCCGACTGGTATAGTAGATCCAACCATGGTACGCTATGGCACGGGATTCCCTAGGAAGGTAGCAAATCTCCCCGGAAATTAATGTCTGTACATGCACAAGATAACAAGGAAACAAGACTTGTACAAGCTACACCATGAACAAGGAATAACATCTCATGACGAGATCCGGATATACCAATCCGTGTAACCAGCGTGTCGAGAATATGGATATTTATACTAGATACAATGAACATAGGGGATATCATAAATAAGAAGCTAATCAGAGAATGTACTAACCTTGGGTCCTTAGCTGGTAATACCAATGTCCTGTCCCAGAGTATCGTCTGGATGATCCAACAATCCTATAGACATATAATAAAATAATACAACACCTGCATCAGATGCTATACTAACACAATCAAAAATACATCGAACTCAGGGGCTATGCCAGGTATGGCACTAGTCAACTAGGGTCAAGTGCGTCAAGTTGCACGGGCGTCGCGTCTGCGATTGCTGTGCAAGACAGACGGTCAAAATGATACGGGGCTTGCCAGTACGTCAGTGTACGTGTGGCAGTCTGCTAACAGTTCACTGGGTCATAGGTCATGTGTAAGGACGGGGTATCCGTAATTACACTCGGGTTACCTAGTAGAGACATATAGAAATGTACATTTTATAATCGTAATATATATACCAATTAAATATGTACTTAATATATATAAGTGTATATCAATAATAGAATTATATAACATATATATATAAGTTTAAAAATATATACCATATTTTATACTTATACAAGGAATATATATATATATATATATATATATATATATATACCAATTAATACATATACAAATACGTATATACGTACATATATATATATACCAATTAAATATATATATTATGCTACATTTATTTATATACCAAAATATGTTTATATATATATATATATATATATATATATATATATATATATATATATATATATATATATATATATATATATGCCAATACATTATTTAACATATAACATTAAATACGTATATACTAATTTATATATAAATACATACCAAAATACATACGTATATATATATGTGTGTATGTATGTATATATATACCAAAATATGTACTAACATATACATAAATACTAATACATAGAATACATGTATATACCCTAATTAGAGAAATATAAGATATATATATATATTTATACACATATACGTGTATACAAATACGTATTTATATATATATGTACATACAATAGGAAGGAGGGAAGGGGGAGAGGCTCACGGTGGTTGGCCGGAGTGCAGCAGGAGGTGCAGGAGGAGAGGAGGTCGGGGTCGTCTACCGGAGACAGGCCGGACTGATGGGTGAGCTCGCCCGGGAGAGATGCTGGAGGAGGTCGAGGATGTCGGAGAATGCAGCATTGCCGGAGGGGGAGGCTGAGCTGGCTGTGCCGAGGCTGCTCGGCTCCGGAGGGGGAGCTGGCCGGAGTTGGGTGATGGTAATGTAGTGGTGGTGGTGGTGATATGGTGGAGGCCGGCTCATGGCAGTCGGCCGGAGAAGATGGAGGCTGGAGGGAACGAGGGGAGGAAGTGTGTGGTCGAGCTGGATGTCGGGGCTCGGCCGGGGAAAGATGTAGGGAGGAGATCATGGTGGTTATCCGGTGGTGGCGAGTTGGGTGAGTAATGGAGATGGTGATGATGACTGATTCTGGTGAGGGTGGCTCGTCTGGCCGGCCGGAGAGGGCTCGGGATGAGCTCGGTGCAGGGTGATGCAGCGGGAAGTCGGGGGAGATCCGGGCTGGTGGTGAAGTCGGCTGATGTAGTGGAAGATGGCCGGGGAAGGAGCTTCGGTCGTACCGGAGTGCAGGCCGGGGTCGATGCTGCCGGAGGGGGAACAGCAGCTGGGGAGGATGGTCAGGGTGCTCGGCCGGGTGGCCGGGGTGATGAACAGTGGGTGATTGTGTATCCCCCCCTTATATGTTCAAAATAAAAGAGAAGAAGAAGAAGAAATAAAGAAGAAGAGAAGAAGAAAGGAAAGGAAATTTTGTTCCTGCGTTGGAGAAGAGGAAGAAGTGAGGTGAGAGAAAAATGGGGGCTTCCCTAGGTTTAGGGCTTGGTTGGGATGAGAGCCTTGAGGGGACATTAAATAGGATAGGTGAGAGGAGAATGAGTGGTGATGATGCACCCATCTTGAATGGGTGGTCATGATTTGACATGAAGGAATTCTTCATGTAAGGATGAGGGTTGGGTTGATTATTCAATATTGGGCTTCTCCCTTGGTTTGAACCAATGGGGTGTTGACACCTAATACAATATTTGTAAATTAGCCCCCTTAAATTTGGGTATTTGCACAGACACAGGAAATAATGAAAAATTAGTGGGCGATTTGGTGTTTGGTATTTTGTAGGGTGAGGGGGCGTTGTGTGTTTGGTATGGGCTTAATTAATAGGGTACTGGAATTAAATCGGGATTAACGAAATCAGTCAAAATGGTATCCTCAATTTAATTAGAAATAAATGCAACCTGTGTTCTAAAATTAATTAGGAGTACATAGGGCCAAAATTAGGTCGGGTCACAAATATCATTAGTGAAGAAAACTCAGAACAGAATATTACCCTAATTTGGGTTACACAAAAAATGGGTCAAGATTGCCTCCAATTTTGATTGGAACGCACAACGATACAAAACTAAAATTTATTTAGAAATTAAATAAACGTCCACGACGATTATTGTGCGGCTAAAATGAAGCACAAGAGAGCATGATTATGAGTTACAAAATGGTCAGAATGGAAGGCGGGCATGTCTAGGGCAAGGTTGTGAAATTTGTTGGAAGGCAAAAGGTAGGGTAGCGCTCCAAATATCAAAGCAACGGCAAGGTGCAATAATTAAATAAATTACGGTAATTAATTACTACCTCCAATAATTAAATTCAAATTAATACAAATTAAATACAAAATCCTATAATTCGGACAGGTGTTCGTCTAGTGGGCTTCTAGGTCAAGTCTACCAGCTCAAACATTAATGAACACTGTAAATATTTAAATACACAACTCATACAATTATTTAAATTAAATATACTTATCATGCAATTATTTAAAATAACTACCACAATATTAAATATATATAAAAGTCGAAAATACCCCTATTTTTGGAATGTGATAGTGACATTAGGCATCCTAATAATAATAGTATTAGAGCAAAGTCATAATCCTATCTAGTCAATGAATTTTGAATGCCTACATAGGATTAGATTTCTTTGTATGGACACATGACATGTTATATAAAGGGGCCTGAGGTTCCTTGTTAGATAATAAATTTTGCTCAAGGAAAGGTATTGGATAGCCACCAATAGGTTAAGAGAAAGAAAGAGAGAGATTGAAGGAGAGAGAAAATAGATTTCTCTGATCTTCCTAGATGTAATCTCTAGAGATTTCTTGTGTTATCATTATGCACTTCCTCTGGTAGTTAGGGTTACAAAGTTGTAATGTTCATGTAAAGTCTTGCAACCTTATTTAGTAATGATCTAGCTATCCAAGTGATTTTTTATTAGTTAAGATTATTTTCCACTTAATTTTTGTGTTTTTTTGTCTTGAATTGTGTGATATTTATTTTTATGCATAAGTCAACCGGTGTTTGGTGTGGGCGGGTGTTTTCATTGTGGATGCTCATCTTGGAAAATAGTTTCCATTTTTATTTCCAATAATTGGTTTATATGTGTGGCTACTACACACTTATTTTATGCGGTAGATCAAAGCAAGTAATATATTTTTTTATATGAACCCTCAGCCAATAATGTGTTGTAAATAAAAGTTCTCCTAGGACATATCCTACTTAACTAGTGATGCAGGACATTGACCTAATTAAACTACCTCGCACAAATAGGTGTACATAAAATTTCTCAAAACTAGTTTACCTAGTATACATCCACTATGTCAAGTTCAAGGTATATACTAGGCTGGGTTGGGCCAACACGGGTCCAAAGTCAGGCTTGACCAAGTTCGGTCTAAGTTAGCCCAGTTAGGGGAGTTTGTCAAGTTGGGGTAGCACTACAAAAATACAATAAAATAGCTAAAAAAATAGATGACCCACTAAGTTTGTCTCTACATAGCAACAAAAAATGACATAGTAGTGAATAATGATGAATGGGATACATTTTTGTCGTGGATCTGTCGACGTAATTATCATTATTTTATGTGGAAAACTTAAAGGAAGTTGATTGACTAATGGGTCCTGGTCATCACTTGTATTTAGTTTGGAGACATATGTGTGAGTCATCGATCTGTCGCCTAGGGCATAACTTAAGTTCTGTCTTACCCTAATTTTTATTCATTAAAAAAATTATAAACTTGTCCTCATCCCCTCAAACCCTTTTCCCAACCTCTCTGTCACGTCCCAGAACCAGAATACTGGAGATCGGAGGCGGACAAAGTCATCTACGTACACCAGAGTACTTAATACTCCGAGATACGGTCACGACTGTTAAGACATGTGAGGGTTTACTCTACAATCCAACTGTCATTCATGCATCAAGGGTCCTAGGTGGCTCAATCTCAAGCAAGCAACAAGTTACAAGATGTATGATCATCAAACATATAATAGTAAGACATCCCAAACTATACATACACAGATGATCATGAAACTAGTTACAAAATGAAGAACTAGCAAGAGTACAATATTACATGATTAGCCCTAACTATAGTCTAGAATATGCTTTATATGTAGGTCCGCAGGCTAGAATGTCAAGTTCCAAAACACGAACTAAACACGTGCTCGGTGGCTAAATGCGTCAAAATTATAAGTACTAGATCAAGTGGGTGATTGTCACGCCCCAGTCCCAAAAATACGAAGGACTAGGACACGTAAGCATGCCAGCCGCATGGATATGGCGACTTCAATATATGGAAACCAAAACCCATACGTACGCTGTAATATGAATATCAAATCCACAAGTGGTATAAATCTATCATAAGTCACAGGGTATAATCTAAATCTCATCCACGAAAATTATATACAAATTACCAATATCTATGAAACTAGATCCCAATACAAAGTATCTAAGGATGATAGTTGGATGGAAATAAATTCACTACCAACTCGAACATAAGAGCAAATATAATATAAGTACACCACAACAACCATAATATAAGAATACCAGCTATCAATCACGGGCTCGAAAAGAAGACATCCTCGAAACATATGTAACCATCCGAATCTGCGCTCCTGCGAATACTCAAGAACAGATACACCTGGAAGGGCCAGGTCCTCAGAGGGACATAACAAGATACATAAAAGCATGCCAATAAAGTACTGAAATAAATATCCAATGGATGCCTAATCGTCTAAGTGAATGAAGTTTAAGAACAACTTTCCCAACGCGTGGGCTATCTGACTAAAATAGGATTGGCATGGTTCTTTTGGAGATCCAGGGGCCTACAAAGTATGTCGTCTTTTGAACGCCAGAGGCCGCCTGATAATAATATAATATATAGTGGTCATCATGACCGTGCATCTCCGGCGGAGCGTACGGGTTACACAAGGAAAGTGCAACGGAGCCCACACGCCTTACTTGTTGTTCTCCCCACCACATGCTCTAAGCATGTCATATCCATGACACGATAATACCTCTAATAACTGCCAAGTCTACTAGCATGCAAAGTTTCTAACAGCAGTTATCCCTAACGCACGGTCTATACGTACAGGAGGCCAGACCTGTCACGCAGTCCGTGATCTATATGAGACTCACACTCGTGTAACAACTGTGTCACAGCCAATGAACCTAATGATGCTACATGATAATGGGGTAGTCTCATAAACAAGGTCAATGCAAATACATAATTAAAAATATACCGCGACGACATCGTCTCGCACATTTTATATAACAGTTAAAATATATGAACTGAAGACAAAATAAAGATGCATGCAACATATAAAATATAAATAACAGTACAATGGCAAGGTATACTTATCTGGCAAGAAGCTGCAAAATGTAACGTCCAGATGTCCAACACACAGGACCAGGAGCAATGGCCTCAGAACAAATATCTCTGGATGCTGAAATAGATATCACCAACGTTCCCAGAATAAGCAAAATAGCTAGAAAGCACTTCCCTTTTGTCCAATGTGGACACAGGGGCAAAACGATAATTTCGGATAAAAGTGGGGTCCACGTGTGGCCCACTTTGCACCGAAAATGTGCCAAGGATAACAGTCTCTAAATGGAATAAATTATAGGTCAAATAAACTCTAAATATTAATACGAACCCAACGGTATGTCTAAAAGTGGATTTCGATGGGTCGAACACAATTTCGCCCAAAAAGTCAACCGTGGGGCCCGCCAATTGGCGACTCGGTCAACTATCTCAGAATTGCGTAAAAATTGGGTCACAGGACCAGCGCGTTACCACGAGTCTAGTGGCGCAAGTTGCGTCGCAATCTGACGAGCGTGCACAAAATGCGTACAGCTTTCGCAAAAGTTACGATACGGGGGTTTGTTCGCGGATACGGGCTGATTTCGACGCGCACACGGGTCCGAATCAGTTTTCGCAAACTTTCACGTGTCCGGGTATACTACGTGCACCGTTCGATACACTTGGTACACGGCAGGGCGGTCCCGTTTGGCGGGGCGCGCTCTGTTTCATAACTTTTGAAAATCTGTAAAAAATGTGTTTTCGGGCTTTTCCAACGAATTTAATTCTACCTACAGCAGTTAATAATCTAATGTTAATTAACAGAAATAAAACTAGGTCAAGTGGTCTACGCATACCAAAAATAAAAATTAGATTCGGATCTCTGTGGTAAGAGATACGAATCCAGAAACATAGGTGATCACCTGCAGTTTTCTGCGATACCCAGAATTTATCATTTTCTGCCAACTTTGATATTGTTTTCGCCTAGGGTTACGTGATGTTCGAGGTCTACTATCACATAGATATTGAAGAGGGTTAAGGGGTGAGCGTACCGGTGAAGACGGGGTGGCGTTTAGTTGAGCGAGGTGACAGAAAACGGCGTTGGAACACAGGTACTTCGCTGTTGAAGTATGCAGTTGAGGTGTTGCGCGGAGTCGCGGTCGTCGGGGTCGGTTCTGGACGGCGGTCAGGCTGCGACGGCGGCCCTCTCTAGGTCTAGATGGGAAGAGGGGGAGGAAGGATGATCTAGGGTTAGGGTTTTGATAAAAAGATGATTATATATATAAGAAAGGGAGAGGGGGTCGGGTTCCGTTGCTCGCGGCTTAAGGGTGCTGTGGTGTTTCAAAAGCTAAGGGGGTGGGCTTTGCTAATTGAAAGGGGGTGGCTGGGTTCACGCATGGGGTTGGCTGTTGTGTGGCTTATGGGTGAACGGGTTTGCTTAGGTGCGTGTCACGCCCCAGTCCCAAAATACGTAGGACTAGGACACGTAAGCATGACAGTCGCATGGATATGGCAACTCCAATATATGGAAACCATAACCCATACGTACGCTGTAATATGAATATAAACTCACATGTGGTATAAATAATGTCACAAGTCACAGATATGCTAATCTCATCCACACAACAAGTCATAGAAACGAAATACTAAACTAGAATAAAGAGTCTGAAATATCCAAAATAATAGTCAGGTGGAGACAAATCCACTACCAAGACTATATCCAAAACTAAAATGAGAGAGGAGTATAAGATCTCCAATATAAAATAATGTGAAGACAGAAGTGTATCAGCTAAAAGAATCCATCGCTAGATAATCAACGATGCTCAGAAGGTAAGACCTCCTCGGCAGAAAGGAATGCGTCAGGTCCAGGCCCGTACTCCTGCAAATACTCAAGAGCAGATATACCTGGCAGAGGACCAGGTCATCAGAGGGACGTAACAAGATACAGAAAATACGAGCCAACTTGAATACAGTAAACATGCATATAATTTGAAAATAAATAAGTATGCTGTACAAGACCATCTATATGAAATGCAGATGAGGACAACTTTTCGACGTATGGGTAAGGGTAGGCTACTCGATCTAATCCTCACAACCTCACGCTCGTCCATGAACATCATCAGCCGACATACCTCGGGGGTAGCGACCCTCGGACTCCATCAATCGACATACCTCGGGGGTAGCGACCATCGGACACGACCCACCATAGTGCGTGCTAGTGACTACGGTGTTACCAGAGTGGTTAAAGCCCATACGCCTAATGATTGTCCTCTATGATACTAAGTGCCATGTGTGTGTCAACATATCTAATATATAATAATGACTGAAAGGAAAACTACACATGCAAAAACTATACAGAAATGAAATAAATAAACAGAAATATAAATAGCATGCAAAGTACTGTAAATAATTTGGCAAGGTATCTTGCCTGGCAAGAAGGCTGCAAAATGTAGTGTCCCAATGTCAACACCAAGAGTCAGAAGCTACGGCCTCAGAATGAACGTCTCCGGATGCTAAAATAAACATCACCAACATTCCCAGAATAAGCAAAATAGCTAAAAAGCACTTCCCTTTCGTCCAATTTGGACACAGGGGCAAAACGGTAATTTCGGGCAAAAGTGGGGTCCACGTATGGCCCACTTTGCACCGAAAAGCGTGCCAAGGGTAACAGTCTCTAAATGGGACAAACTATAGGTCAAACAACTCTAAATGTCAATACGAACCCAACCGTATGTCCAAATGTGGATTCCGATGGGCCGAACTCAATTTTGTCCAAAAGTCAATTGTGGGGCCCGCCAATTGGCGATCTGGTCAACCGTCTCAGAAATGCGTGAAAATTGGGTCACAGGACCAGCGCGTTACCACGAGTCCAGTGGCACAAGTTTCGTCGTAATCTGACAAGCGTGCACAAAATATGTGCGACTTCTACAAAAATTGCGACACGGTGTATGTCCGCGGATACGGCCTGATTCCGGCGCACACACGCGTCCGAATCAGTCTCCATAAATTTTTACGTGTCCAGTTATGCTGCATGCACCATTTAGTACACTTGGCACACTGCGGGGCGGTCCCGTTTGGCGGGGCGCGCTCCGTTTTCCAACTTTTGGAAATCTGGAAAAAGTGGGTGTGCGCAGTTTTGTGACGAATTAAACTATGTCCACAGCAACTAATAGCATAGGGTTATTTTACAGAAAATAAACTAGGTCAGGTATTCTACAGGTATCAAAAAGAATCACCGAATTCGGACCTCTGTGGTGGGAGATACGAACTCGGCAATATGGGTGGTCATTCTGAAATTCTGCGATTCCAGAATTGGGTCTGTCCGTCTACTTTGGACGCTGTGTTTCACCTAGGGGTACACGTTTTCTGAGGTTGGCTATAAAACAAGTATTGGAGAGGGTTAAGGGGTGATCATACCTATGAAAACGGAACAGCGTTTGGTTGAGCGAGTCGACGGAAAATCACGCCGGAGCGAAGGTGCTTCGAGTGGGATTCTGCAGGGCGCGAGGTCGGCGTCGACGGGATGGTTGGATGGCTTGGCGGGGCTTCTCTGGCTGCGGTGACGGCTCTAGATGGGAAGAGAAGGTCTGGAGATTTAGGTTAGGATTTTTGGGAGAGAAATATATATATATATATATATATATATATATATATATATATATATATATATATATATATAGGAAAGAGGGAGAGAAGGAGCGGATGGGGGCCGAATGCTAAAGGGGTCGGGTTCTCTTATTGGCCGCTGAAGGAAGGGTTACTCTGGACGCATAATGTGAAGGGGGCTTCTCAGCAAGTTTGCTGAGAAGTTAGCAAACTTGTTATCATGGTTAATATTATTATTATTATTATTATTATTATTATTATTTAATACTTCTTATTAAATTCTTCTACTTTCTTTTCTTTTCCTTTATAAAATATATATATACATATATATATATATATTTGTATATACATATATATATATATATATATACTCATAAGAAAATTTATAGATTAGGGTAATGCACATTGTTAGGCTAGCAACTGCTCAAGGGGTCTCCTACATGGAATAAATTCTTAAAAATTCCTGATGGTCCCACAAGTCCTCTAAGTGCCCGAACACCTAACATAAAAATTATTAAAAATATATTTCTCCTATTTAGCCACTAAATACTATATTTAAATTATTAATTAATAATAAAAAAATAATAAATACGGTTTTTAGAAATAGGGGTTTTACATTCTACCCAACTTACAAAAATTTTGTCCTCGAAATTGACACTAACCCATATTCATAATAATAACTATAACTATTACACTACATTGGTATCTAGTAGGACTCCTAAAACTCATAGTCTGCCATTCTAACACTTTCTCATCTATTGTCCATACACTATTCTATCATCCTCTAACTTGTCTACACTACCCAACTTACAAGAATTCTACTAGTGGTCACCTTCTTTGAAGCTATTGTCTAGATTGTAAGGCAATTATATTTATTGGATCGAGAATCTTGGGATACATGTCTGGAATCTCATAACTATGACTTTTTCCCATAACCGTCAAGTATCATAGTCTAATACTGCCTCGCCACCTGGCCAGTATGGCTGCAAGTAATTCGACTACTCTACCATAATCGTCTGGCGGCAACTGTCGCTACCTTGCCAGCGATTTGTCATAGTCATCAGTTCGTAACAAGTGCCTTCAACTCTTTCCTAGGCATAGTCTAAGTTTTAGGGAACACTTAAGGTCTTGACTAACTATTAGGAGTATGATCTAGCTCAAATGATCTAACAATTTCTACTAGGCTACATGGTGCTACTTAAGGGTTAAACTAATAAAGAATACAGATATTGCTATAGTGCATATATATATTAAGAACTCATCCTTAGCTATCAAGCATTACTAACACATTTATGTTTATCTAACAAAATAGGGGTGAGGTTGATATCAAACAATTCATAATGGCACGAAAGATATGACTATGATAGGAAGAGTTAAGCACGAGATAAGGAATGAATATAAAAGGAGGAGATGAGTCACCCAAGAGGGCGAGATAAGGATAGGGGAAGAATACTACTACTGCTACTCCCATCATCCATTAGCATCGCGTGTATGCCATCTGGATAGAATAGAAATATATTCTCATAACTGCTAGACTACCATATATATAATTCCATATCTATTTGTGCATCCAAGAGCTTGTGTCACAATGGGGTTATGAGTATGCAAAGACAGTTATAACTAAAAGGTCGTACCTGTATCTACGGCTTCCTGTGTCTGCTCTCCCATACTTGTCATAATGAGTGCTTGGCCTTGTCCTTGGTTATTCAACTGGGGTCTAGTCCCCTCCATTTGTGCAGACTGTAGGAGCAGTGGTGGGTCCCTTTGGTATTCTATACTTGAGGGTGTATGCAGTGTTCCTGATTCTAATGTCATAGGTCTCTGGTTCTGTTTAGGACATTCTCGGGCTTGATGGTGACTTGATCCACATAACATGCACAACCCCAATCGACGATGACAGTCTCTTAGAATATGACCTGTCCTTCCACAATAGTGACAAGTATGGAGCTCCTTGGTTGGATATGGTGCAGCACTATCTGATTGCTGGCGTGTCAAAGGGTGTCGAATGGGTCCTCCTTGCTGTATCCTTACTGGTTCTTGGTGACTTCTCTGTTGGATTCCGTTTTCTTTGCTGATGGCCTCCTGGATCCTGGCCTCTGTCAATAGCTCGGCATAAGAGATCCGGGACTGGGAGCTAGTGTAGTGCTGGAGCTCCTGAGTCAGCCCACGGTGAAACCTCTTAGCCTTCTCTAAGTCATTAGGTATTAGGACTGTGCCATACTTACTGAGACGGCTAAATTCTGCGTCATACTCATCAACCGTCTTGTCCCCTTGCTCTAGATGGAGGAACTGATCGTACAATGCATCCCTTATAGTATCCGAGAAGTACTTCCTCTCAAAGCATTCCAAGAATTGTTCCCAAGTCTGACGCGTACCCAACTGGCGCTCCATTGATTCCCACCAGTGATGCGCGTTGCCTTCTAACTGAGTCCTCACGCCTATCATCCATAGATCAGAAGGTAATTGTGATGCCTCTAACAACTTCTTGGTATTGGCAATCCAGTTTGTGGTCTCCTCTGGGCTCTCATTACCCTTATATGGCTTAGGGCCCATCTGCACAAAGTCGTTGACTGAACCAACCCGAGATTATGGTACTGAAACTAGTGCTTGGGTTGGTTTAGGGGCTAGTGCAGCCATTCTCTCAAGTGCTGCCAGAAATTCTAGCCTCTGCTCTGCTGTTTGCTGCCTCTGCTCGGCTGCCTGCTGCCTTTGTTCCTGTATTATCATCTGGAAGAATTGGAACAACTGTGTCTGGCCATCCTGCGGTGCTAGTGGAGCTGGAAATATCCCATTAGGTATCGTGGAGGGGGTTGTTGGAATTGGATTGCTAGTCGGTCCATCCGGTCCGGGAAGAAGAGGTGGTGTTGAGGTCACTCCTAGTGGTTGGTCGTCGTCCCCTGGAGACGTGTTGTCCCCGGTGGCGGCATGCCCGTTATGCAAATTCATCTCTCTGCAAGAGATGGACGAAGGATTAAGAAGAGTACATGAATCAAGCAGGATGCAAGAACTTAAGTAGGACATGTTGGAGGGAAGGTAAGTTATAGTCAAGTGTGGATGAGATCTAAAATTCTAATCCTAGGTGCAGGCCCGTTCGGTACAGTGACGTAACCGAAACGGCTAACTCGACCTGCATGGGCCACCACAAAAACATGTCACGCCCCAGTCCCAAAATACGTAGGACTAGGACACGTAATCATGCCAACCACATGGATATGGCAACTCCAATATATGGAAACCATAACCCATACGTACGCTGTAATATGAATATAAACTCACATGTGGTATAAATAATGTCACAAGTCACAGATATGCTAATCTCATCCACACAATAAGTCATAGAAATAAAATACTAAACTAGAATAAAGAGTCTGAAATATCCAAAATAATAGTCGGGTGGAGACAAATCCACTACCAAGACTATATCCAAAACTAAAATGAGAGAGGAGTATAAGATCTCCAATATAAAATAATGTGAAGACAGAAGTGTATCAGCTAAAAGAATCCATCGCTAGATAATCAACGATGCTCAGAAGGTAAGACCTCCTCGGCAGAAAGGAATGCGTCAGGTCCAGGCCCGTACTCCTGCAAATACTCAAGAACAGATATACCTGGCAGAGGACCAGGTCCTCAGAGGGACGTAACAAGATACAGAAAATACGAGCCAACTTGAATACAGTAAACATGCATATAATTTGAAAATAAATAAGTACGCTGTACAAGACCATCTATATGAAATGCAGATGAGGACAACTTTTCGACGTATGGGCAAGGGTAGGCTACTCGATCTAATCCTCACAACCTCACGCTCGTCCATGAACATCATCAGCCGACATACCTCGGGGGTAGCGACCCTCGGACTCCATCAATCGACATACCTCGGGGGTAGCGACCATCGGATACGACCCACCATAGTGCGTGCTAGTGACTACGGTGTTACCAGAGTGGTTAAAGCCCATACGCCTAATGATTGTCCTCTATGATACTAAGTGTCATGTGTGTGTCAACATATCTAATATATAGTAATGACTGAAAGGAAAACTACACATGCAAGAACTATACAGAAATGAAATAAATAAACAGAAATATAAATAGCATGCAAAGTACTGTAAACAATTTGGCAAGGTATCTTGCCTGGCAAGAAGGCTGCAAAATGTAGTGTCCCAATGTCAACACCAAAAGTCAGAAGCTACGGCCTCAGAATGAACGTCTTCGGATGCTGAAATAAACATCACCAACGTTCCCAGAATAAGCAAAATAGCTAAAAAGCACTTCCCTTTCGTCCAATTTGGACACAGGGGCAAAACGGTAATTTCGGGCAAAAGTGGGGTCCACGTGTGGCCCACTTTGCACCGAAAAGCGTGCCAAGGGTAACAGTCTCTAAATGGGACAAACTATAGGTCAAACAACTCTAAATGTCAATACGAACCCAACGGTATGTCCAAATGTGGATTCCGATGGGCCGAACTCAATTTTGTCCAAAAGTCAACTGTGGTGTCCGCCAATTGGCGATCTGGTCAACCGTCTCAGAAATGCGTGAAAATTGGGTCACAGGACCAGCGCGTTACCACGAGTCCATTAGTGCAAGTCTCGTCGCAATCTGACAAGCGTGCACAAAATACGTGCGACTTCCACAAAAATTGCGACACGGTGTATGTCCGCGGATACGGCCTGATTTCGGCGCACACACGTGTCCGAATCAGTCTCCACGAATTTTTACGTGTCCAGTTATGCTGCGTGCACCATTTAGTACACTTGGCACACGGCGGGGCGGTCCCGTTTGGCGGGGCGCACTCCGTTTTCCAACTTTTGGAAATCTGGAAAAACTGGGTGTGCAGTTTTGTGACGAATTAAACTATGTCCACAGCAACTAATAGTATAGGGTTATTTTACAGAAAATAAACTATATCAGGTATTCTACAGGTATCAAAAAGAATCACCGAATTCGGACCTCTGTGGTGGGAGATACGAACTCGGCAATATGGGTGGTCATTCTGGAATTCTGCGATTCCAGAATTGGGTCTGTCCGTCTACTTTGGACGCTATTTTTCACCTAGGGGCACACGTTTTCCGAGGTTGGCTATAAAACAAGTATTGGAGAGGGTTAAGGGGTGATCATACCTATGAAAACGGAACAGCGTTTGGTTGAGCGAGTCGACGGAAAATCACGCCGGAGCGAAGGTGCTTCGAGTGGGATTCTGCAGGGCGCGAGGTCGGCGTCGACGGGATGGTTGGATGGCTTGGCGGGGCTTCTCTGGCTGCGGTGACGGCTCTAGATGGGAAGAGAAGGTCTGGAGATTTAGGTTAGGGTTTTTGGGAGAGAAATATATATATATATATATATATATATATATATATATATATATATATATATAGGAAAGAGGGAGAGAAGGAGCGGATGGGTGCTGCGGCCGAATGCTAAAGGGGTCGGGTTCTCTTATTGGCCGCTGAAGGAAGGGTTACTCTGGACGCATAATGTGAAGGGGGCTTCTCAGCAAGTTTGCTGAGAAGTTAGCAAACTTGTTATCATGGTTAATATTATTATTATTATTATTTAATACTTCTTATTAAATTCTTCTACTTTTTTTTCTTTTCCTTTATAAATTATATATATACATATATATATATATATATTTGTATATACATATATATATATATATATATACTCATAAGAAAATTTATAGATTAGGGTAATGCACATTGTTAGGCTAGCAACTGCTCAAGGGGTCTCCTACATGGAATAAATTCCTAAAAATTTCTGATGGTCCCACAAGTCCTCTAAGTGCCCGAACACCTATCATAAAAATTATTAAAAATCTATTTCTCCTATTTAGCCACTAAATACTATATTTAAATTATTAATTAATAATAAAAATAATAATAAATACGGTTTTTAGAAATAGGGGTTTTACAGTGCGGGTGAGAATAGAATAGGGTTTGGGTTTAGCTAAGTGGGTAGGGTCTAATAGGATTTGGATCCAATAGTAATATATATTGTTTTTCTTTTCTTTTCTTTTCTTTCCTTTTTCTTCTTCCATTTCTTTTATATATATATATATATATATATATATATATATATATATATATATATATATATACCCATAGAAAAATCGAGAATTATACTAATGCATACCTTTAAGCTAGCAACTGTCCAAAGGGTCCCCTACATGAAATAAATTCAAAAAATTCCTAGTGGTCCCATAAATCCCCTAAGTGCACCAATACCTAAAATAAAAATTAAATAAAATCTATTTCTCCTAATTTTCTCATAATTACTATATCTAAATTAATAATTAATAAAAAATTAATACGGTTTTTAGGATTAGGGGTTTTATATTCTACCCAACTTATAAAAATTTTGTCCTCGAAATTAAAACTAAGCCACGGTAGAAAGTCAAGGATGGTATAAGATTTGTATTGTTTAAAATGCAAGGCTAGGGTTAAAGGAGTGGGCGATGTTGCACATTCCGAAAATCATGAAAAAAATCCACATGAACGAAAAATAGGTTTCTTCATGTGTCATGTCAATGGTGTGGACACCTAAATGCTCTTTTGCATAAAAGCGCCCAACCATTGAAACGTTGCACAAAGATGGAAATTGGATTAATTTAATTAAAATTAATGCGCAGGGTGCTCTTAAATTAATTAGAGGTACATGGGGATTAAATTAGGTGGAACACAAGTGTTAGGGACATAGAGGGCTCAGGATAGAATATTATTAAAATTTTGGTCATACAAAATGGGTCAAGATTGTGTCTCCAATTTCGATTGGAACGCACAAGGATACAAAGTTGGAATTAATTTAGAATTAAATTAGAATTAAGAATAACATTCGCGACGACTGTTGTGCGACTCAAATCTAGCACAAGAGAGCATAATTATAAGTTGCACAAAGGTCAGAATGGAAGATGGGCACGTCTAGGACAAGGGTGTGGAATTTGTAAGAAGGCAGTGGCTAGTGTAGTGCTCCAATTATCGAAGCAACGGTAAGGTGCGCTAAGTGATACAATGTTGTAAAATTAAATAAAAATACCGTGTTCTATTTCTAATTAGATTCAACTAGCCTTAGTCTCACTATCTAATCCAAGTAGGTCTAATTTAGGTGAGGGGGCTTACAATCTACTCAACTTAAAAATAATTTCATCCTCGAAATTAATCTAGGGTATAATTTGTTAATCCTTCATGTACATAAGGCAAGTCAATCGCAATCTCTTTGCGATAATTAAAATCATAATCACATCCATCGCAATCACTTCAAGGTTAAGATAATCACTGTTCCAATCAAAATTTAACCTATTATAATCTTCTCTCAATTTTTTTAAATAATCACATCCAAATTTAAGCTAAATCTATATGACATCTCACCTCAAAATTTATATCGCAATCTCCGACTATCATAATCTTCTCTAGACTTTGAACAAGAACAATTCTAATCAAATCTTATTCCTATTCTCAACTTAAGAATTTTTGTACTCTTCAAATTTTTGTTTCAATTTACATCCTCAATATTCAAATAGGTAATCCAGCAATCAAATTTTAACTCTTAATTCAAATCATCAAATTGTTAAAATTTTAAACTCAATCCACCAATGTTCAAGTCTAAAATTCTATATTTATCCTCAATTTAGAATTGATGATTTATCTTTAATATTCAAACTTTAAATCATGCGCTCAAAGTATAGATATTTGGTCCTCACTATCAAGATTTCAAAATTCATTAAATCCTCATCATCTTAGTCATTCTTAAAAAAAATTCTTCGCATATAAAATGACTTGATCTCATAGTCAAATCTTACTTGGTCACAAAATAAAAAAATTTCTCTCAAGTTGACTATGCAACTTCTACCCAACTCTGGCTCATCCGGCGGACTAAACAACACTCTGCCTCCACGACAATCTATACTAGCACAATGCATACTCAACCAATCCATCCCGAGTACAATGTCGTAGCTCGGAAGTGGCATTACGAGTAGGCACACACTCAACTCCCGGCCTCCCAAGGTAACTCTCCGGTCTCTGCAGACATCACTGACTAGGATGATGCCACCCCCGGTCGTGATCTTGCAGAGTCTAGCTAAAGGTTCAGCAACAAGATGGTGTCTAACAGCAAAAGATACAGACACAAAGCTATGGGAAGCACCAGAATCAAATAAAGCAAGTGCTGGAATGGAATCAAGAAGAACACAGATCAAAAGAAGTCAATACAGTGCAAGAAACGATATCATCAAAGAAGGACAGTAATATTGCAAAAGAAAACAATTTTAGAAAAATTAAAGATAGCAAAAGAACGTAGGGAGGGTCCTAGTTGTGATTGAGCACACACTCTCTCAGCCTATAACCTATATCCTATTACAGGTAAACCTAAAAACTAGACCTGCATGGGCCACCACCAAAAACGTGTCATGACCCGCACCCAAAAAATCGGGCATGAGTCGTGGGTACGTCCAGCCTACGCCGCAGAATCGACGGTAGAACGCTGTAAAGGTTCGTTCTAGGTCACAATCTATCTCACAAAAACCTGTCAATATCCTCTCCAAAAGGAGGGCAACCACGCAATATATATAAGCTCTCAATCACAATAACTAGGGGAAGAGTAAAAGTACGATAAGATAGCAAAAAGGAAACAAGAACCAAAGAGCCAGAACAATATCTAAAAATATACAGACCAAGTCTACAATATCTATAACATCTCACAGCAGCAAAAGAATAACTACAATCATCCAAAATAACAACTGGGAACAACCCAGGAAACCCACATAGCTAACTAGGGCACTAAAGGCATCTCCTCGCCGGGCTCCTCCTCAGTCTCGGGGTCGCAATACTCGTCGACACCCGGCCCATAGAAAATCGGGCAGAAATCCTCAGGATCCTCTGGAAAAAATATGCCCAGTCAGGACTGGAGCGAAGTACATAACTCTGAAAGCAACTCCAAATACATGGTAAAGTGTATATGACTAGAAATAGAAAAGTATACAAGATGCACAAGAAAATAAATATATGCTGGAGCAGATAAAGTAGCTGCAATATAAACTGGAGAACAATACAAGTAGAGAAGTAACTACATATGAGAAAACATGAATACTAGCTAAGTGACTTGAGCATAAGTTCGTTATGTGATCGGCTTAGGTTGCACATGAAAAATACTATGATAACTCCGTTATGCGTGAGTTGCATAACCGACATACACATGAATACTGTTTGGCTTTGATCACATAACCAACTCCTACTCCCCTCCCCCACTAATACTCTTGGATCCAACCACGGCACGCTACATACATGATAATAGCTCGCGCACATTAAGGCGAGAGCACAAGAAGCACATAATAGCACATGAGAATCAATATCCGAAGCACATGATGAAATACATGTGATAGAGTATCCGCTGAACACGGTAAGGGTGATAGCATCTCATGACGGGATCCACTAGTACTAGCTCGTGTAACAATGTGTCAGAATCAAGTATTACAGTTCTAGAACAGGTGATATAAACGCTATCATGAAATGGAAACTATCAGAGGTAGGTACTCGCCTGATGTCCTGAGCAACTAATGAGGATCGAGATCCGGACCGATATCGCAAGAACCTATTGTGAAAAGCAAGATTAAATAGGGTTCTAAGGATTTAAACTGATATAAAATAATTAAAAATAGGCTTCTAGGGATATTCTAGGTCGAACAGGTCAAACCGGTGAAATTCGGGTCAAAAAGTCAACCCAAGGTCCAAAAAGTCAACTCTAGGTCAAAACTAGGTCAAACGTTGACTTTTACGATCAACGGGGAATATGATGGTCAAATCTACGTCAAACTAGGGTGTCCCTGAAATTCTAGGTCAAAACTAGCTCGTTAAGCTAGTAAACCCTCAAACTCGTCTCCTCGAGATACCGGGATACCCTCGGTATCCGATACCTCGACCTAGGCTACGCACCCCGCCTAAACCCGCTAAAACCTATGCTAGCACGCGTAAATATATACACATATACATATAAAAATCACTCCAAAACTATTCCTAGGCAAACGCTCAAAAATCTCGCTCGAAACTCAATACCTTGGATATCTCAAGGTATTGAGATACCTTGATATCTCAAGGTATTGAGATATCGCTCTAACACCCCTCTAACTACCCCTCTAGCTAGCTATTTAAGAATATAGGTATACTCCTAGTTAATAATCTAGGCTAGAAAATATATATATCTATCATATATATACATATCTACGTATCAATATGCATATATATATCCACAACACTCATATACCCATACCCACACACTCTCTCAATATGTATATATATCTATCTAGTATCTATACATATATATTGCTATAGGTATATATCTAGCTATATGTATATATGTATCTAAGCACATAGATATATATAGCTATCTAACTACCTATCTATCTATCTAATATCAATCTATCAATCTATGTATCTATCTAACTATCTATCTAATCTATCTAGTTATCTATATATCTATCTATTGATCTATCAAACTATCTAACTATCTATTTATCTATCTAACAATCTAACTATCTATTTATCTATCTAACTAGATATATACATATCCCGTTAGCCTCGCTAGCTACTAGCTGCTACACGCTGCTACCCCTGCTAGCCAACGCGCTGCGCCTTGCTGCAATGCTGCTGCTGCTTACACTGATGCTGCTGCTGTTTACTCTGCTGCTGCTGCTGCTGTTTAGTCTGCTGCTGCTGCTGCTGTGGGCAGCTGCTGCTACTGCTGTGCAGTATGCTGCAGCGCGCACTGCTCTGCTCCCCGCTGCGCTGTACTGCCTCGCAGCCACACGCACACACACGACCACACACACAAACACATTCATACATACACAGACACACACACACACACACACACACACACACACACACATATATATATATATATATATATATATATATAAACACACACTAACATATATACTCTTACACACACATTATGTATATAAATACACACACACACATATACAAACACATATATTTATCTATATATATATATATATATAGATAAACACATATCTATATATATATAAACACACACAAACTCAAATATATATATACACATACCCACAGATATATATATATATATACATATACACACACACGCACACTAATACACATACACAAGCACAAATATAGGTATACACACATATATATATAAATATATATACATATATAGAAACACATACATATATATATATATATATATATATATATATATATATATATATATATATATATATATATATATATATATAGACACATAAACACATAAATACCAAACACAACACAACACAACACTACGCTCATAACACACCACCAACGCGCGCACAACCACCCCCTACACGCACAAACACATAAAAATATATAAATTATAACCCGAGAACTCTAGCACACACTCCCCTAAGCTAACCCAACGTGTGCACAAGCCCAAAACTAGGAAACCAAGTCGAAATGGCCATTCGGTCATTTCGACGAACACGCGGTGTGCGGTTCGAAAAACCTCCTGAAACGCACACCAAACCAACTCGGAATTGGCCCAAAATTTATCCACGGGTTCTAAACGATGTCTAGATCCTAAAAAAAATACTAACACGTCGATTCTAGGTCCGTGGCAGAAACACGCATGCACTTAGAATCGGCGACGACGAAAACCCCAAAAATGCCCGAAACGCCCGTTTCTTCGTGACATGACTTTCCGTGTCCGAACGGAGATACGCACTACCCCTCAAGACACCCGACAACGTCTACCTAGGTTCGTCTAACCTAGGACATCACCCAAAATTGGGCCAATCTCGGATTTTACCCGAAATTGACACAAAGTGTCAAAGTCTCCAAACTCAACCAAACTAGTTCCAACTTTCTCCCACGGGTAGGCTTAGGGTCTAGGAAGGTTCTAAACCACTAATTATACTATATTAGAGCAATTAGTAAGGGGAAAGTTAGGGTTTACCTCTTGGGAGTTGGAATTCTAAGGCCAAAGTCTCTAATCCACTTGAAATCACCTCAATCAAGCTCCAAGCCTCCAAATCTAGCCTCCACACTAAGTCTAGGCTCTAAACACCTAGGTTAGGAAAAAAAGTAAGGTTAGGGTTAACATTCATGGAGAATAGAAGAAGAAAGAGAAGAAATAGGGTACTTACTTGAACTTGGGAGAAGGAAAGAAGAAGAAATGGAGAATGGAGAATGGAGAAGAAGAAGAAGAAGAAGAAGAAGAAGAAGTAGGGAAGAAGAAGAAGAGTGGGGCTGATGTGGTTGCTCGGGTCTGGGAATAATAGGGGCCGGCCATTGTGTATAAAGGATTTTCATAGTCCAAAATACCCAAAATGCCCTCTCCTAACTTGGGTTTTGGGTTCGGGGTTCCAAAAGCACTCAAACTAACTCCCAATCTCTCCAACTAACCCACTAAAAATATTATAAATATTTCTAAACCCAAAAATATGTCTCACAAGGGTGTGGACTGGGTCGGACATGGGTCCACTAGGGTCTGACATGGGTCCAGACTGCCAAAACCCTAAAATAATCAAATAAAAATAATAAAATCACTTAATTAAATATAATTATAATTAATTATATACAATACACAATTTACCAAAAAAAAAAAAATAATCCTATTTTCTAGAATTGGGCAGTGACAAGCCTACCCCCCTTAAAATAATTTTGTCCTCGAAATTAAAAAGACGAAACTATGACAGGAATGCAAAGAAAAGAACCATACCTCAGGGCTCAAAATGATAGGGGTATCGCTCGCGTATTTCATCCTCCCTCTCCCAGGTCGACTCACCTGGAGAGTGACTCCACGCGACGCGAACCAAGGAATAGTCTGGTTCCTCAATACCTTCTCCCGCCGATCCAGAATCTCCACCGGCTGCTCTGAATAGCTAAGAGTAGGGCCCACCACGATCTCTGAGTGATCCAATACGTGACTGGGATCCGCCACGTACCGTCTCAACTGTGACACATGGAACACATCATGAACTCCCTCTAGCGTAGGCGGCAACTCGAGCCTATACGCCACGGCGCCGACCCTCTCAAGGATGCTGAAGGGTCCGACGAAACGTGGGCTAAGCTTTCCGCCTCCACCAAAGCGAATAGTGTCCCGCGTCGGATAAATCCTCAGGAACACCAGATCTCCAACCTAGCATAAACAAGGTCTCTGCACTTAATCTAAAACAAGCAATCACAAGCAAACACAAGAACAAAATCTAGATTCTAAGCTATACCTCGAACTCCAAAAGTCTCCGGTGGCTATCGGCCCAATGCCGCTGCCTGTCCTACGCCACCCGAAGTTTATCTCTAATGAGCTTAACCTTCTCCGCTGCATCAACCACCATCTCCGGGCCAAGCAAAGCTCTCTCGCCTACATCATCCTATGATAACGGAGTACGACACCTCCGTCCATACAACGCCTCGAATGGTGACATCTCGATACTAGCTTGGTAGCTGTTGTTGTCAGCAAACTCTACCAAGTGCAAGTGATCCTCCCAAAAGCCTCTGAAATCTAAAACACAAGTGCGAAGCATGTCCTCGAGTGTTTGGATGGTCCTCTCTGACTGACCATCTGTCTGTGGGTGATATGCACTACTAAACTTGAGCTGGGTGCCCAAGCTAGCCTGCAGACTCCTCCAGAAATGCGAAGTAAAACGACTGTCCCGATCTGATACTATCTCACAGGAACTCCATGCAGTCTGACTATCTGACGCACATACATCTCTGCTAGTCTCTCTGTAGACGTACCCACTTTGAATGGTAGAAAGTGGGCGGATTTGGTCAACCTGTCCACGATGACCCAAATCGCATCCTTCCCGCCTGGAGAACAGGAAAGTCCAGAAACAAAATCCATGGTCACATGCTCCCATTTCCACTCCGGAATGGTAACGGCTGGAGCAAAACTCCTGGCCTTTGCCTCTCCGCCTTCACCTGCGGGCACACTAAGCATCGGGATACGAAGCGTGCTACCTCCCGCTTCATCCCGTACCACCATACATGCTCTCTCAGATCTCTATACATCTTGTTGGCACCTGGATGCATAGAGTACTGGGATTGATGCGCCTCTTGAAGAACCTCCTCGCACAATGACCCACTCGGCACACACAACCTGGTACCGTGTCGTAAGGAACCATCATCAGCAATGGTGAAGTCATCTGACAATCCAATCTGAACCTGCGCCCTGATGCTCCTCAGGGACTCATCCTCAAACTGTATAGCCCTGATCCGGTCTACCAACTCTGACTGAATCTGCAGTCCCCACATCTGCATCTCAACTCTAGGCACTATCACCTCAATGCCCAAGCTCTCTAGATCTGTCAGAAGATAATGATCTGTAGTCAGGCACATAGCTACCAGATATCTGCTCAGTACATCCGCAACTACGTTTGCCTTCCCTGGATGGTAATGCAACAATATATCGGAGTCTTTCATCAACTCCAACCATCTCCTCTGCCTCATGTTTAGCGCTTTTTGGGTAAACACATACTTCAAGCTCTTGTGGTCTGTGAAGATCTCCACACGCTCTCCGTATAAATAGTATTTCCACAAATTCAGAGCAAAGATGACTGTTGCCAACTCTAAATCGTGGGTAGGGTAGTTCTTCTCATGAGGACATAATTTCCTAGAAGCATAGGCAATCGCCCTCCCATTCTGCTGCAACACACAACCCAGTCCCTTTCCTGATGCATCACTATAGATAGTGAATCCTCCAGAACCTGATGGCAATGTCAACACTGGAGCTGTCGTCAACCTCCTCTTCGGCTCATCAAAGGCGATCTGGCACTCCTCTGACCAAACAAACTCTACGTCCTTTCGAGTCAGCCTGGACAACGGCTCTGCAATCCGGGAAAAATCCTGAACAAATCTCTTGTAGTAACTTGTCAGTCCCAGGAAACTCCTGACCTCGACTACTGAACTCGGAGCACTCCATGCCTCAACTGCCATAATCTTTCTCAGATCCACCGAGATACCCTCTCCAGTCACCACATGACCAAGGAATTCAACCTTGTCAAGGAAGAACTCGCACTTTGAAAGCTTTCCATAAAGCTTCTCCTTTCTAAGAGTCTCCAGCACTATCCTCAGATGCTTCTCATGCTCCTCTGGGGTCTTCGAATACACCAAGATATCATCTATAAACACCACCACAAACCTGTCCAGATGCTGATGGAATACCTTGTTCATCAGATTCATGAACACTGCCGGGGCATTAGTCAACCCAAACGGCATCACCATGAACTCATAATGTCCATACCTGGTCCGAAAAGCTGTCTTCGGAATATCCTCCTTCCTGACCTTCACCTGGTGGTAGCCTGTCCTCAAATCAATCCTGGAAAATACCCTCGCTCTGCTCAACTGGTCAAAAAGATCATCAATACACGGCAGCGGATACATGTTCTTGATTGTGAGGTTGTTCAGAGCCCTGTAGTCGATACACATCCGTATCGACCCATCCTTCTTCGGCACAAAACGTACCGGAGCACCCCATGGAGAAGAACTAGATCTGATAAATCCCTTGTCCTGAAGCTCATCCACCTGCTTTTTCAACTCTATCGGCTCACTGTTGCTGACTCTGTAGACGTGCTGCGATATCGGCTCCACGCCTGGCACCAAGTCTATAGAGAACTCCACATCTCTGTCCGGAGGTAACCCTGGCAACTACTTCGGAAAGACATCCATGTACTCCTCTATCAGTGGATGTAGCAACCTCGGCTCTACCACCAGGGCTCCGTAGAAGACTCCCTCGTTCTGCTCCACTGCTCCTCTAGCGAACTGAAACTCTGGCTCATCCGACGGACTAAACAATACTCTGCCTCCACGACAATCTATACTAGAATAATGCATACTCAACCAATCCATCCCGAGTATAATGTCGTAGCTCGGAAGTGGCATTATGAGTAGGCACACACTCAACTCCCGGCCTCCCAAGGTAACTCTCCGGTCTCTGCAGACATCACTGACTAGGATGATGCCACCCCCGGTCATGATCTTAAAGAGTCTAGCTAAAGGTTCAGCAACAAGATGGTGTCTAGTAGCAAAAGATACAGACACAAAGCTATGGGAAGCACCGGAATCAAATAAAGCAAGTGCTAGAATGGAATCAAGAAGAACACAGATCAAAAGAAGTCAATACAGTGCAAGAAACGATATCATCAAAGAATGACAGTAATATTGCAAAAGAAAACAATTTCAGAAAAATTAAAGATAGCAAAAGAAAGCAGGGAGGGTCCTAGTTGTGATTGAGCACACACTCTCTCAGCCTATAACCTATAACCTATATCCTATTACAGGTAAACCTAAAAACTAGACCTGCATGGGCCACCACCAAAAACATGTCACGACCCGCACCCAAAAAATCGGGCATGAGTCGTGGGTACGTCCAGCCTACGCCACAGAATCGGCGGTAGAACGCTGTAAAGGTTCATTCTATGTCACAATCTATCTCCCAAAAATCTGTCAATATCCTCTCCAAAAGGAGGGCAACCACGCAATATATATAAGCTCTCAATCATAATAACTAGGGGAAGAGTAAAAGCACGATAAGATAGCAAAAAGGAAACAAGAACCAAAGAGCCAGAATAATATCCAAAAATATACAGACCAAGTCTACAATATCTACAACATCTCACAGCAGCAAAAGAATAACTACAATCATCCAAAATAACAACTGAGAACAACCCAGGAAACCCACCTAGCTAAATAGGGCGCTAAAGGTGTCTCCTCGCCGGGCTCCTCCTCAGTCTCGGGGTCACAACACTCGTCGACACCCGGCCCGTAGAAAGTCGGGGAGAAATCCTCAGGATCCTCTGAAAAAAATATGCCCAGTCAGGACTGGAGCGAAGTACATAACTCTAAAAGCAACTCCAAGTACATAGTAAGGTGTATATGACTAGCAATAGAAAAGTATACAAGATGCACAGGAAAATAAATATATGCTGGAGCAGATAAAGTAGCTGCAATATAAACTGGAGAACAATACAAGTAAAGAAGTAACTGCATGTGAGAAAATATGAATACTAGCTAAGTGCCTTGAGCACAAGTTCGTTATGTGATCGGCTTAGGTTGCACATAAAAAATACTACGATAACTCCGTTATGCGTGAGTTGTATAACCGACATACACATGAATACTGTTTGGCTTTGATCACATAACCAACTCCTACTCCCCTCCCCCACTAATACTCTTGGATCCAACCACGGTACGCTACGTACATGATAATAGCTCGCGCACATAAAGGCGAGAGCACAAGAAGCATATGATAGCACATGAGAATCTATACCCGAAACACATGATGAAATACACGTGATAGAGTACCCGCTGAACACGGTAAGGGGGATAGCATCTCATGACGGGATCCACTAGTACCAGCTCATGTAACAATATGTTAGAATCAAGTATTACAGTTCTAGAACAGGTGATATAAACGCTATCATGAAATGGAAACTATCAGAGGTAGGTACTCGCCTGATGTCCTGAGCAACTGATGAGGATCGAGATCCGGACCGGTGTTGCAAGAACCTATTTCGAAAAGCAAGATTAAACAGGGTTCTAAGGATTTAAACTGATATAAAATAATTAAAAATAGGCTTCTAGGGATATTCTAGGTCGAACGGGTCAAACCGGTAAAATTCGGGTCAAAAAGTCAACCCAGGGTCCAAAAAGTCAACTCTAGGTCAAAACTAGGTCAAACGTTGACTTTTATAGTCAACGGGGACAATTATAGTCAAAGCTAGGTCAAACTAGGGTGCCCCTAAAATTCTAGGTCAAAACTAGCTCGTTAAGCTAGTAAACCCTCAAACTCGCCTCCTCGAGATACCGGGATACCCTCGGTATCCGATACCTCGACCTAGGCTACGCACCCCGTCTAAACCCGCTAAAACCTATGCTAGCACGCGTAAATATATACACATATACATATAAAAATCACTCCAAAACTATTCCTAGGCAAACGCTCAAAAACCTCGCTCGAAACTCAATACCTTGGATATCTCAAGGTATTGAGATACCTTGATATCTCAAGGTATTGAGATATCGCTCTAACACCCCCTCTAACTACCCCTCTAGCTAGATATTTAAAAATAAAGGTATACTCCTAGTTAATAATCTAGGCTAGAAAATATATATATCTATCATATATATACATATCTACGTATCTATATGCATATATATATCCACAACACTCATATACACATACCCACACACACTCTCAATATGTATATATATCTATCTAGTATCTATACATATATATTGCTATAGGTATATATCTAGCTCTATGTATATATGTATCTATGCACATAGATATATATAGCTATCTAACTACCTATCTATCTATCTATCTATCTAATATCAATCTATCAATCTATGTATCTATCTAACTATCTATCTAATCTATCTAGTTATCTATATATCTATCTATTGATCTATCAAACGATCTAACTATCTATTTATCTATCTAACAATCTAACTATCTATTTATCTATCTAACTAGATATATACATATCCCTCTCCCTCGCTAGCTACTAGCTGCTACACGCTGCTACCCCTGCTAGCCAACACGCTGCGCCTTGCTGCGATGCTGTTGCTTACACTGCTGCTGCTGCTGTTTACTCTACTGCTGCTGCTGTGGGCAGCTGCTGCTGCTGTGCAGTGCGCTGCAGCACGCACTGCTCTGCTCCCTGCTGCGCTGCACTGCCTTGCAGCTACACGCACACACACGACCACACACACAAACACAATCACACATACATAGAGACACACAAACAAACACAATCACACATACACAGACACACACACACACACACACATACATATATATATATATATATATATATATATATATATATATATATATATATATATATATATATATATATATATATATAAACACACACACTAACATATATACTCTTACACACACACACTTATGTATATAAATACACACACACACATATACAAACACATACATTTATCTATATATATATAAACACATATCTATATATATATAAACACACACAAACTCAAATATATATACACACATACCCACAGATATATATATATATATATATATATATATATATATATATATATATATATATACACACACATACTAATACACAAACACAAGCACAAATATAGGTATATACACACACATATATATAAATATATATACATATATAGACACACATACATATATATATATATAGACACATAAACATATAAACACCAAACACAACACAACACTACGCTCACAATACACCACCAATACGCGCACAACCACCCCCTACACGCACAAACACATAAATATATATAAATTATAACCTGAGAACTCTAGCACACACTCCCTGAAGCTAACCCAACGCGCGCACAAGCCCGAAACTAGAAAACCAAGTCGAAATGGCCGTTCGGTCATTTCGACGAACACGCGGTGTGCGGTTCGAAAAACCTCCTGAAACGCACACCAAACCAACTCAGAATTGGCCCAAAATTTACCCACGGGTTCTAAACGATGTCTAGATCCTAGAAAAAAATGCTAAAACGTCGATTCTAGGTTCGCGATGGAAACGCACACGCACTTAGAATCGCCGACGACAAAAACCCCAAAAATGCCCAAAACGTCCATTTCTCCGTGACACGACTTCCCGTGTCCGAACGGAGACACGCACTACCCCTCAAGACACCCGACAACGTCTACCTAGGTTCGTCTAACCTAGGGCATCACCCAAAATTGGGCCAATCTCGGATTTCACCCGAAATTGACACAAAACCTAGTGTCAAAGTCTCCAAACTCAACCAAACTAGTTCCAACTTCCTCCCACGGGTAGGCTTAGGGTCTAGGAAGGTTCTAAACCACTAATTATACTACATTAGAGCAATTAGTAAGGAGAAAGTTAGCGTTTACCTCTTGGGAGTTGGAATCCCAAGGCCAAAGTCTCCAATCCACTTGAAATTATCTCCCTCAAGCTCCAAGCCTCCAAATCTAGCCTCCACACTAAGTCTAGGCTCTAAACACCTAGATTAGGGAAAAAAGTAAGGTTAGAGTTAACATTCATGGAGAATAGAAGAAGAAAGAGAAGAAATAGGGTACTTACTTGAACTTGGGAGAAGGAAAGAAGAAGAAATGGAGAATGGAGAAGAAGAAGAAGTAGTAGTAGTGAAGAAGAAGAGTGGGGCTGCTGTGGTTGCTCAGGTCTGGGAATAATAGGGGCCGGCCATTGTGTATAAAGGGTTTTCATAGTCCAAAATACCCTCTCCTAACTTGGGTTTTGGGTTTGGGGTTCCAAAAGCACTCAAACTAACTCACAATCTCTCCAACTAACCCACTGAAAATATAATAAATATTTCTAAACCCAAAAATAGGTCTCACAAGGGTGTGGGCTGGGTCGGACATTACTAGGGTCTGACATGGGTCCAGACTAGCCAAAACCCTAAAACAATCAAATAAAAATAATGCAATCACTTAATTAAATATAATTATAATTAATTATATACAATACACAATTTACCAAATAAAAATAAAAAAATAACCCTATTTTCTAGAATTGGGCAGTGACACACATGTTATGAACAAGCTCGATAAAGAATAAGCTTGCAAAAACTAGGCTATAATAGCAGCATAAGTCAAGGTAGTACAGCAAATATAAATATGCTGGATTATGATGAAAGAAGGTACATAACAATTCAAGTTTCACAAAAAGATAAGACTCTATAATATCTACAGTTGTCATACTAATTCCTTGTCTAAGTTGATAGTCGACCAAATAGGGTATGGGCCTCTAATTTCTACACTCTGAATAAATACTGTCGTCTTATGCTCACATACAGGTCATGTCATTCGGTTACACTTCAATAATAGGTCAAAAGACTATGTGATACTATGTTGTGAGGTATACTACCCAACTTATAACAATAAACTAGTACTGTAATTGTCTTAAGGATACCGTAGAAACTCCTGTTAAGGTCTACGAGAAGGGGTCTTGGTACTTATTAGGGTATCCTTTTATATTACATAGGTCATGGTCGTCTTAAGTCTTAGTCATAGCGCTTATAGAGCAAGCGTCAATAGTAAGAATGGAAGGTTACAGGCCTTCAAGGGGAAAGGGGATATAACTCGTAATGAGGTGGGGGTACATGCTACGCAATTTAAAACTAAGGGATAATCACCAGGTCATAATCTACAAGAATAACTATCAAGTTCTAACTACTAATAACAATAATTTAAAAAAATTCA
This sequence comes from Iris macrosiphon, assembly GCA_036927795.1. Taxonomy (NCBI): domain Eukaryota; kingdom Viridiplantae; phylum Streptophyta; class Magnoliopsida; order Asparagales; family Iridaceae; genus Iris; species Iris macrosiphon. The sequence continues at coordinate 209,528,956 of JAYESA010000005.1, read as the reverse complement.
AGGTTACAACTGTAACCTTAGCCAACTATATATCCTAACATAGAATAAAATCTCTCGGTCTACAATCAGAAGTATCAGGTGGCACGAGTTGAAAGATGAAGAAAAGAAGAACATAATTTAGTCGTCATACAATTAACGAACGTTAAGGTCGCAGAGGAACAACATATGAAATTAAAATAGGGGGCTCTAGATAGCATCATGGTTTTCTAAGGGAAGTGGTATGCTAGTTGCTATGTTCGAGGTATGATCAAGAAAAAGTGTTAATTACATCCCTCGAGGCTTCCTAAGGTGCTGTCTACTAATAATAAGGCAATGATATAAGTTTATAGTTCTCCAATACTATCTAACTATGAAGGTTAGGTTCAGTCCTAATATTCAATTTTGGTTTTCTATTGGTTCCTCAATACTAGGGTCAAACATTATGGTAAAACTCCTAACTAACTCTAGTAGTGTCTATACTACTCTCAAGTCCTCATAATACATCAAGGGGTAATGGTAAACCAATCTATAGATAAGGAATTCTAGGGTTCACTAGATATTCTTAACTTAATGGTGTGTCAACACTCTAGTTGTACTCTTAATAGGAAGGTTACCATACTTATCATCTAATAATAGGGACTTCTATATTCTAGGAGAGGCTATACTCAAGGAATTATCAGGGAAGTATAGGAATCAAGCAGGATGCAATTGTTCGAATAGAATGGACTAGAAGGAGAGCGGATCATAGTCAATTGTGGATGATATCCTATACTTTATTCCTAGGTGCAGGCTTGCTCGATACAGTAACATAACCGAGACAATATGCTCTCAACCTGCATGGGCCACCACTAAAAACATGTCACGCCCCAGTCCCAAAAATATGAAGGACTAGGACACGTAAGCATGCCAGTCGCATGGATATGGCGACTCCAATATATGGAAACCAAAACCCATACGTACGCTATAATATGAATATCAAATCCACAAGTGGTATAAATCTATCACAAGTCACAGGGTATAATCTGAATCTCATCCACGAAAATCATATACAAATAACCAATATCTATGAAACTAGATCTCAATACAAAGTATCTAAGGATGATGTTGGATGGAAACAAATCCACTACCAACTCGAATATAAGAGCAAATATAATATAAGTACACCACAACAACCATAATATAAGAATACCAGCTATCAATCACGGGCTCGAAAAACAGATATCCTCGAAACATATATAACCATCCGAATCTGCGCTCCTGCGAATACTCAAGAACAGATACACCTGGAAGGGCCAGGTCCTCAGAGGGATATAACAAGATACATAAAAGCATGCCAATAAAGTACTGAAATAAATATCCAATGGACGCCTAACCATCTAAGTGAATGCAGTTTAAGAACAATTTTTCCAACGCGTGGTCTATCTGGCTAAAATGGGATTGGCATGGTTCTCTTGGAGATCCAGGGGCCTACAAAGCATGTCGTCTTTTGAACGGCAGAGGCCGCCTGATAATAATATAATATATAGTGGTCATCATGACCGCGTATCTCCGGCGGAGCGTATGGGTTACACAAGGAAAGTGCAACGGAGCCCACACGCCTTACTTGTTGTTCTCTCCACCCTATGCTCTAAGCATGTCATATCCATGACACGATAATACCTCTAATAACTGCCAAGTCTACTAGCATTCAAAGTTTCTAACAGCAGTTATCCCTAACGCACGGCCCATACATATAGGAGGCCAGACCTGTCACGCAGTCCGTGATCTATATGAGACTCACACTCGTGTAACAACTATGTCACGGCCAATGAACCTAATGATGCTACATAATAATAGGGTAGTCTCATAAACAAGGTCAATACAAATACATAATTAAAAACATACCACGACGACACCGTCGCGCACATTTTATATAATAGTTAAAATATATGAACTGAAGACAGAAAATAAAGATGCTTGCAACATATGGAATATAAATAACAGTACAATGGCAAGGTATACTTGTCTGACAAGAAGTTGCAAAATGTAACGTCCAGATGTTCAACACACAGGACCAGGAGCTATGGCCTCAGAACAAATGTCTTCGGATGCTAAAATAGATATCACCAACATTCCCAGAATAAGAAAAATAGCTAGAAAGTACTTTTCTTTCGTCCAATTTGGACACAGGGGCAAAACGGTAATTTTGGATAAAAGTGGGATCCAAATGTGGCCCATTTTGCACCGAAAATGTGCCAAAGGTAACAGTCTCTAAATAGGACAAATTATATGTCAAACAAATACTAAATGTTAATACAAACCCAACGGTATGTCCAAAAGTGGATTCCGATGGGTCGAACACAATTTCGCCCAAAAAGTCAACCATAGGGCCCGCCAATTGGCGACTTGGTCAACTGTCTCAGAATTGCATAAAATTTGGATCACAGGACCAATGTTTTACCACGAGTTCAATGGCGCAAGTTGCGTTATAATCTGACGAGCGTGCACAAAATGCGCACAGTTTTCGCAAAAGTTGCGACATAGGGGTTTGTCCGCGGATACGGGCTGATTTCGACGCGTACACGCTTCCGAATCAGTTTTTGCAAACTCTCATATATCCGGGTACACTGTGCACACCGTTCGGTATACTTGGTACACGGTGGAGCGGTCCCATTTGGCGGAACGCGCTCCATTTCATAACTTTTAGAAATCTGTAAAAATATATTTTCGGGGTTTTCCAACGAATTTAATTCTACCTACAGCAGTTAATAATCTAATGTTAATTAATTAAAATTAAACTAGGTCAAGTAGTCTACGCATACCAAAAATAAAAATCGGATTCGGATCTCTGTGGTGGGAGATACGAATCTGGGAACATAGGTGATCACCGCAGTTTTCTGCGATATCCAGAATTTATCATTTTCTGCCAACTTTGACGCTATTTTCTCCTAGGTTTACGCGCTGTTCAAGGTCTACTATCACACAGATATTGAAGAGGGTTAAGGGGTGAGCATACATGTAAAGATGGGGTGGCGTTTGGTTGAGCAAGGTGACGGGAAACGGCGCTGGAACACAGGTACTTCGCTGCTGAATTCTACAGTTGCGGTATTGCACGGGGTCGCGGTCGTCGGGGTCGGTTCTGGACGGCGATCAGGCTGCGACAGCGGCGTTCTCTAGGTCTAGATGGGAAGAGGAGGAGGAAGGATGATCTAGGTTAGGGTTTTGATGAAAAGATGATTATAGATATAAGAAAGGGAGAGGGGGTCGGGTTTCGTTGCTCGTGGCTTAAGGATGCTGTGGTGTTTCATAAGCTAAGGTGGTGGGCTTTGCTAATTGAAAGGGGGTGGCTGGGTTCACGCATGGGGTTGGGTGCTGTGTGGCTTATGGGTGAACGGGTTTGCTAAGGTGCAGGTAAGAATATAATAGGGTTTGGGTTTAGCTAAGTGGGTAGGGGCTAATAGGATTTGGATCCAATAGTAATATATATTGTTTTTCTTTTCTTTTCTTTTCTTTTCTTTCCTTTTTCTTCTTCCATTTCTTTTAAATATATATGTATATATATATTTATATATATATATATATATATATATATATATACGTATATACCCATAGAAAAATCTAGAATTATACTAATACATACCGTTAAGCTAGCAACTGTCCAAAGGGTCACCTACATGAAATAAATTCAAAAAAATTTCTAATGGCCCCATAAATCCCCTAAGTGCACCAATACCTAAAATAAAAATTAAATAAAATTTATTTCTCCTAATTTGCTCATAATTACTATATTTAAATTAATAATTAATAAAAAAATTAATACGGTTTTTAGGATTAGGGGTTTTATAGTGATGAAGAAGAAATCCACTCATGTCCTCGGGTGCTCCTGGTGTTCACCATCTTAAGACAAAAAGTATGAAAGATCCTGTGGTCCTGCTACAAAATCTGGCCATACAAAACCAGTGGGATCAGACCCCAAAACAGCAAGTACCACAAGGGAGCCAACTTAGGAACTAAAACCATCATACAGACAAATTAGTAAGAAATAGCACAAGGAACAGTTAAATAAGTGTAGCAAGTAAAATAAAAGTTAAACAGTTTTGGAGTATTTAAACAAGGATATATGAAATCAGTACTCAGCTTACAGTTTCCATATCAGTTATTAAATAAATCAGGACAGGACTAGGCTAGAGCAAAAATTAAGCAATCACGGTCAATCATGCCCTATGGCTTGCTATCATTAGATTACTAGGGTTATCACAGTCCTAGTTACTAACACATGCAGTTTAAGATTTCATACAGCCACATACCCTGCAAACTATCCGGGTTATCCAAGCGTAAGGATACATAGAATATATTATATCAGGTATAGTAATTTACAGGTAAATACAACACTCGATGGAGTGCTGGAAGTGTGCTCCTCACGACGGATAGCTCCAAATCCATCAGGTCTCGCTGGAATACCGGGATTGCATGTAGCCAAAAAATCTCTCTAGATGCCTCTAATTCATTATTCTAGTTGTTATCCCTGACAAGTTATTAAAAATTCCTAACCGTGGTGCTCTAGAATTTGCCTTAGACATGATGCAGGACATGACATGACAATAGCTTGACAAGTAAATTTAAATTTAGGACATGAGCAAGCAAATTAACTACGGGATTTTATCGTATCAGTTTAAGCATTTCAGTTCAGGAAATTCTATCATGTCAGAAGTGCGCTTCGTCGAGCCACTATCAGGAATATCGATACAGGTCAGGTTAACTCGATACGACAAGCTATTATCGGGAATATCTATGAAAGTCTAGTGTCGAAAGATCAAGATTAACAGTGTCAATGTTCAATTCTAGCATGTCAGGAGTACGCTTCGTCGAGCCACTATCAGGAGTATCTGTACAGGTCAGGTGTCGGGAGTTCAAGATTAACAGTGTCAATACAATCCATGTTCAGGAAATTCCAGGTTCTGGCAGGTTGTCACAAACCGGGTTATAAGAAATTTAGAGAAAGCTTGCATTCATAACAATTAAAAAGAATAGGCTAAATAATGGAAACAGATAAACCATAAGAGAACAAATCATAAGAAGTTAAGCTACTACAAATATTATAGGCGCATGGGGTAAGCTGGTCGCATACAACAAGCTAGCCGCATGCAAGAGTTGACAGCATGGGAGATAATAAGTTTGCAGTTCTATTATTCATGCAACGGAAACAATAATCTTCTTAGCAACAGGCATTATAAAACTCAGATTCATTATTAAGGCATGCAAGAATCAGAGAACGAAGTTCTGCCCACTCTCCTAGATCAATCGTCTTGTGTTTCGATCGGGAAATCTCCGAGAAGGCTTCCGCTCGAGCCAGCAAAGCGATATCTCTTGTACATAGTGCCTACGCGGAGTGAGGCACTACACTATGGACTGGCCACCAAAGATACTGTATATTATCTACCTTAGTGGAGTACAATATCTGAGCTATTATATTATGCTGAGCCACTGTTTCACTATAGGAACATTGGAACCGCTAATACTGTATTTTTATCGCTGTGATCCTACGAGGAACTGGTGCATCTCGTGTAATACTTGTATATTCATCTATTGTCTAGGTTAGCTCATATTCAGCAATGACGTGATCTGAGGATACCTACTATGCCACTACCAGAATAACACGTATTAGAGACATCCAAAAATGTTGCTAATATGTAAAATAACGTTGCTAAAATAATTTGGCGATATAATTAGCGACATTTTTACGTTATCGTGTATTACATGGTCGCTGACAACAAAAACGTCGCTAGTCATCGTTGTAGTGACGTATATTTACGACGAGAAGATGTCGCAGAATATACGACGATTAGCGACGTGTCATAGTAAATTGGCGACGTAAGATTTGGTCGTAATACGTCGCTATAGTAGCGACATTATGAGCGATGTTTTGCTACAACAATGCTAACATGGCAAGTTTTTCCATGTCAGCATATTAGCGACGTGTAGCAATGTACTAGCGACGTCCAGGGTACCAGGTAAAGATTTTTCGATACTTGTTAGCGACGTAACTGTACGTCAAAGAATGTCGCAAAAAGTCGCTAAATTAAAAAAATTTAAAAATAAAAAAATAGGATGCAGTTTGTAAAATATTTTCCAACAAAATTTTACCTGCAGTTATAAAATCACAGTTTATATAAATAGACCCGGAGCAACCCTCCGCTGAATTCTCTGGGTTCGCCGATGCCATGCCCCAATCTTTCGCAAGGTCGATCATCCCCGCTGAACGTGAATTACCACGTTACAGCGCTCCCGCAGGATAATTATTCTCATCGGGACGTGGTGTCGTGCGAGCCTAAAGTTGCGCTCATACAAGGCGATGACGTCAAACGTCATGGTTATCATAAAAATGACCAAGTTACAGCAAAAATTAAGTATTGTGTACCAAGAACACATCAGAGTTTACGCTGCAAAGCTCAAAAAGGGTCCAAATAAAAATGCCACAAAGGAGAATATCACAAAGGTGATGCAACACTCTTGCTCTTTCTCTTATCTACAAAGATACTTATAGTTTCATATATCATGTCCCGTATATCTAAGCTGAGCCACTACACCTGCGTACCTGAAATAATGCACACAAACGTGGGTCAGTATACAGCTGTACTGGTGAGCGGGGTAACCCACTCGTCTAAACTGACACTAAATAGATTGTGAATATATGGTGATCTTTCTACTTGAATCCTAGATCTATTTCATGGCAGAGGTATAACATATTAAGAAAAACTGTAAAGCAGATTATGCATGCAAGCATTCAACTTAAACAAATATACTAGCAGTTATAACCAACTCAAAGGAAACTAGCATGCAAACCGTTCTACTCAAACCCGAAGCAACGCGTGAACCTATCAAACCATATTGAAAATCAAGCCTCAAAATCTATCCTCAAACCATGCCACAAACCCAGCCTTGCTAATCCAATCATCGCTAAGCACACTCATGCCCGAGGCAAGGTGTCCGCCCACCGTCACCTACATGAATGCACGAACCAAACCAACTCTTATCTATATGAAGGTCATTGGCCAAGCCATAAAGGACTAATCAACTACAGTTTGACCCGATCCAGCGCAGAGTATCTAACCCGCCTGGTCGTCTCGAACCGCCGGCACCGCTCCCAAGGCACATTACTATTTTATTTTCTCCATGGCCGAACGGTCCCAGTACCCCGGAGCCTATCCCGTTCGAGGAAACCAAACCCTGTGCGCAACAGGTTGTCCGTGACCATTACAAACTCCAAGTAGGTATGACGAGAGAATTGAGACTTCTCGCCCCATCAAACAATACTCGCACCGATCCATCCAATTATCCATAACCAATCTCCAACTTATATCCCAAGGCACTATCTTAAGTTATCTCCATTGGCACTATGACGCTTCAATTGGTGAAACACCCCCTCGCTCTGGAAGTTATGTGGCACAATGCCCCAACAGTGGCACAATGCCCTCACCGATGCAGTTGTCCGGTTTCGAACCACAACTTCACACTTTGCTTGACAAAGGGCCCAACTTGATACTCATGCACGGATGCACACTCACTTCACCCGAAGTGCCTCGATTTTCCAACCAAGATGATCCACTCAAGCTTCAACTGCCCAAACGCAAGACCAACTCAAACCACAAATCCTATCCAACCAAACGGTGCACACTCTATGCATGCCACAGTATGGTGATTCTAATGTTCCATTCTAAGTGTTCAAACCATTACGTGTGTTCCATATTATTAGGCATGAAGGAGTAGAGAAGAAGGGACAGAGCCTACTCATCAAGTCTGATTCTGCTAGCACTTTGTATTGTCGATACGGCCGATCCCTTGAATCTGTGGTCCGATGCAAAGCACGATCTACTCAATTGTTATGACCATGCGAGCAGGTCGTGCTCTCCAAATTATCCGACTGATCGGACTAAGAAAGACGGCATTATCGTTCCAATCCCGCAATCTCAGTACTGCTGAGAACGAACACCTGATTCCATCAAACCCGTACGCGATCTATACATGAAATCAACTCAAATCAATACTTGATCCCAAATCCAACAAATCAAAATATAACCAACCATTGTCTCGTTTAATCCGACTCAGCATAATGCACCGTGCAGTTGCGGGATATTACATAATATACCACTTAGAATAAGGTTCGTCCTTGAACCAAAGTAGTATCCATTCCTTTCTCGTATGCCGCTTGACCATTTTATAACTCTGCTCCATGCACTCATATTCTCCTGATCCAGACTCAATATCTCGCATCGCTGAACGCTCGTACACCAATTTTATATTCTCATATCCTCCTTGTAGCTCAATTCGAATTCAATATATCACTTAGTTTGGATCATACACATATTTAAGGCATCCCTAAAGTACATGAATTTCAGTCGAGCTTAGCGATAGCGAATTTAGACAAGTTACAAGGGTATCTTCATATCCGAGATATTCATCGCTTCACTCTAGACTGAACCAATCCTATTTTTCATCTACAACATATTCGTACAAGCGTTATTCTCAATTACGATAATTTTCTACTAACGGTCTTTCCACCTGACTCAAATCAGTTCATGTTCTGACTCAATCCATCTGACTATCTCTGAATCCATACTAGCACCGTCCAAGCTTAACCAACAAAACTCAAGCATGACTCCAATCGCACAATATTCTACAGGCACGATCTCCAACTATCATCTCTTGCTCCGAATGATCATCACAACTGATACTACCCCAGCTAGGCGACTTACCCAAACATTGTACTACACTCTTAGATCAGCTCGGCCCAACACCTCTTCCTCAATATCAATACCTCTCAGGGTGAACATCTATATTGAGGTTCATGTGATCCACGAAGATTTTGCCGCCATGCCATAGTGATAGTGTCACCACGATTCCAACGCGGACACACTCACCACAATTCCTAGGTCACGCATAAAATAGTTTTATGTGCTGGTTCCACTACCTCGAAGCACAGGATATCACCTTCGCCTTCTACATGAGCACATACCGCAAACCAGGTCCAATTTTATCTTGTAGATCTGAGGCACATTTGTCCCTTCTGGTATTGAGAGGATTTGATCTGAACGAGCCGCGTCTTTAACTTCTCAAAGTTAGTTACGCAGTTGTCAATTTATATGAATGTTATTTCCTTCCGGGGAACGACAGTCAGAGATGATGTCATCTTCAAAAATTTATGACTTCGAATCTCATCAGTTGACTTAGGCCATTTTTACCATTGCTTCGATCTTTCGGCTGCATCTTCAGCTGAAGGCTATCCCATGGATCTCTCAAATCTAACACTCAGTCACTTAGGCCTATATCCAACATACACCACTTGCATCCACCCTCGACGCATTCCCAAATATGTCGCCGTAAGGGTAGTTCTAAGGGTCTACTATATTTATTTCGATTTGGCGGTCAAGTCTCTACGGTCAGCTGTCCCGAAGCTACGCTCGATAATTATAAGTCATCATGATAGACAGTTTACTATGAACCGTTATATTTCTCATCTGCAATCTGATTCGAACGAACTTCTAAATTCGATCCGAACGAAGTTCTAAATTTGAGAACTTCATGCACTACCTCTGACGTATCTGTCAACCAAACGCCGCCTAACCACTTAGAGTCTTACTATCTATCCAAGCCACAAATTGTTAAATTGTACTTATTGAAACCATCTTCCATCACTCCAATGTTTTATCCTGAATCCATTAAAATTCTGAACCGCCTTGTTCGACTTCTCACACTACCATTTGTAATATAAGAGCAGATATTAGAAGAGCAAGAAGCAAGGACTTCACTGGACAGACTGGTTGAGAGATAGACCATAGAAAACCAAGGAGCGTTGTATCCAGATCAAGTATAAAAGTAGAATACTGAGCATATCCTGAAACCATAGACTTTCTTTATTTCTTATCCATTCGCCAGCTCCACACTATACGTCCAACTTGCTCGAGCGGCACAGTAATTTGCTTCAATGTTGCTCTCTCATTTAGCTATCTTTAAAATTCCATCCTCCAAAATTCTTGTTCTCGTTCCACTTCCTTAGCACCGTATTGATTATCCCGTGTTCTGATTCGACTATACGCTCTTGATGACTCGTGCACAAGTTCCAACACGATCTTAAAACCATCTCTCCTTCACTAGTTGCCTTGACCCGCCTCAGTACTTCAAGTGTTAACTTTCAATTAGACTCAACATCAACTAGACATGCCTCATGCCAATTTACGTCTTCCGGAGAATTCGTCCACCCTCGTTTCACCGTTTTACCAATTTAGCTTTTGCTAAACTCTGAGTCAAACTCCTCGAGCGCCAATATCTGAAATCCATCAAGTTTGTGCGACTCCACCGTATTACTCCTCCAAACCAAATCGTGTTCCATCTGCAAATCAATTGTTCTTTGTGTTGCCAAAATCCATAGTCCGTGCTCGCTACTCTTCGATACATTCATTGCTCGTACAAGAGTGCACCAACCGTTTATTCCTTATGCTCAACTCTGTCTTTGCATCAATGAATGCTCCACCGAACTTCAAAATTGCGCAAGCGAACTCCGATATTCATCTTTCCATCTGATCGATCTCATCTTGTTTCTAATACTTGGTCCGCATTGATCCTTCGAATTCTAAACACTCGTTCCATTGCTTGTTCTGTTCTCATCCAATAAAACTTCCATTTATACAAGTGTTATACCCCAGTACTGGAATACGGAGACGGACATGGCCAACTATCCCGTACAATGTGCTATACGTCGTACGACAATTACGGCTATATAAGACAAGGGGGTGCATGCTACAATCAAGTCTCATATGGTCAAGAACTTCTATGTCTCAATTATTCTAACATGAAATAGTAAGCAAACAGTAAGCATAGAGCATATATGATAAAGCAATAAGGCGTCACAAACGCTTTTTCAAAATATTCAGGAGAACAGCTATGCAAAATAAGGAGATAGAAAAGTAACAGAAGTACATGACAGTGATCAGCTGCGGTCTGATTTAATACAATCATGTAAGAAAACTAATATCCATACAAGCCGGCTAACAAGTGCCTGTGGCTAAATGCCAAAAAAAAAGTAAATATTCATTGATTAGCAGGGAAGAAGAAAACCCACTCGCTATCTTCTGCGATGCGCCATAAGTAGGGGGGAGGTACGATGGATCCTCGGATGTTGGCTCGAAACCTGGCCATGCAAAACCAGTGGGGTTAGACCCCAAATAGCAAGTACCACAAAGGAAGCACGAAATAGAGAAACAAAATCCAAAAATATATATATATAATAAAATACATAGGTTCGGTGTCGTAACTTAGGTCCATGGCCTATCCTAGTGCAAAGGCCCAACCCTACAACCAAACAAGGACAATGGTTGAACCATTACACTATGATAGTCCATTTCTCTAGGCTACTAACCGAAAAATACAATAACAACCAAGTCCATTTCCTCTATATCGGCCAATCATTTATATGGCTTACTATTTTTGTGGAGTCTGAGGTTATCTCAAAAATAATGCATAATAGGAATCCTCATATCATGCAAGTGCTGAACATGGGCTAACCGAACCAATAGATGTATAAACAAGCACTAACAGGATGCACCAATCCCCCGTGGGGCCACTGCATTAAAAATATGCTATTAGCGGTTCTAGTGTTCCAATAGTAAACAGTGGCTCGGCATAATAATAATAGGTAAGATACTGCACTCCATTAAGGCAGATGATATACAATATCAGCTACAGAGCACTTAGAATGAATCTATGTGGGAAGGTTCGTTGGCATGATCTCGGGATACCGTTCCCTCCAAAATGTTACTACCACTTTTAGTTACTTAATTATCCCTATGTTGTGTTCGAAATCTCAAGTCGTGGTCACATGAGAATTTTTCTTAAAATATTGTACAAAGTATGGGCACGCTATATATGAATCCATGGAAGTCAAATCTGGATTCACCCGAGCGTATATGCAATAGTCAGTCAATCAATATCCTAGCCACACTTTGGTTGTTGACTCGCTTATTATGCCCGTGCTGGAGAAATAATATATATTTATAATATCATGCATTCAGTAATTTTAAGACATTATCGATGCACAACCCAAATATAATCACTTAACACGTGACACGATGTGTCGCACCTCGATGCACATTAAATCATGGACAATAATCAGGCAATAGTGGTATCAGCACGGATACAGTATTCGAGTCCAATTACCAATTATACATTGGGTTACGAAAGAATAAGAAAATATTCAATCAAACAAGTAAGGCCGTATGGGTCTCTAAGCCGTATGGGAAGTCCATGCCGTATATGACTCTAGGCCGCATGTGAAGTCAGGCCGCATGAACCACTTGGCCGCATATAAAGTCAGGTCGCATGAACCACTTCGCCTCATATGAAGTCAGGTCGCATGAACCACTTGGCCTCATATGAAGTCAGGTCGCATGCTCAGGGTTAAAGTCTACTCCTTGGGACAAGTGTTAGAAGTAACGAGCAATAAATAAAGTATCAGTGATGTGACATAAAGTGATAAACGTGACAAGCCATAAAGTGTGTCAGAAAGAAAAGATAAAAATCATAGAAAGATGTGCCAAGGTTTCAGAGTAATACGTCCAAGGGAAAGTGACCGCATGTTGTGCTTGCCGCATGGAGTTCTCCTGGACTTATCGGATTTCTCATTCGTTCAGCGAGTGAAAACACAAGGTGTTCATGGACACTTGTGTAAATAAGCAGCCATGTGTCCAACAAGATGGACACATGCTGTCAGTATGCGACAAGAGTTCAGGCCGCATAAAACTCTCGGGCCGTATAGCACTCTCAGCCGCATAGCTCACTGGCCGCATGTGAACTTCGTCTTCTCCAAACAGCAGGTTCGGCCATGGCTGAAAAACTCTAAAAAACTAAAATCTTGTTTTGCCCATAAAATCCTTATTTTAAGTCCAAATCGGATGAACCAAAACCCAAAAATGCTCTAAATTGAAAGCTCTATCCTGCAGCAAAACCTGGTTTTCTAAAATACATGTTTAATAGATCAAAACTAAAAAAACTCCTAAAACCCATAAAATCCTAAGTTAGAAATATATATCTACACTAATCCATCCATCAAATCAGAAAACTCCAAGTACTAAAAGTTCTTAGAAACACATAGAAAACATAATGAAGCAATAATATGGAGGGTTTTTTTTATTTCTCATGCAAGATGTACTTGCCTATAGAAATGAAGAGAGAAAACTAAAGAGAGAGGAAGAAATGAAGAAGTGAAGAGAGAGAGAGAGAAATATTGGGTTATATATGGTAGGGTTGAACCTAGGTTTCTTAACACTTGAACCAACCCACAAAATAAACCATGAAGAAGTTTAAACCAAATAATGGGTCTAGTCTCCATGCACATGCAACCATGCTAAAATAAAAATATATTCCAAATACGTATATCGGGAACGAGGAGTGACATCTCTATCCACCTTAGAAAAATGTTGTCCTCGAAATTCGAATCCAAGCAATAGCTAGAGAAGTCAGGACAAATACGATACAAATCTACTAGCAACTACACATGCAAGCAATATCATCACAACATACAGGTGATCACCTGATCACAGAATCTGAGATATGAAGACGTAAGAAAGAATATACCTTCTGAATCGAATAGGTGTGGGTACCGGAATCAAATATCGTCCTCGCGTTCCTACGTCAATTTTGCTAGAGAGTGATGGCCCCAAGCAACCCGGACAAGAGAAATAGTCTGATTTTTGAGCACCTTCTCCCTTCGGTCCAATATGGATACAGGTTACTCCTCATAAGATAAGTCGGTACTAATGACTAATTCAGAGTGATCGAGGATATGACTCGAATTAGGAATATACCTACGCAACTGAGACACATGAAATACATCGTGTACCTTACATAGCGAAGACGGAAGGGCATGACGATAAGCAAAATTGCCTACCCGCTTGAGAATATTGAACGGGCCGAAATATCGCGGACTAAGCTTTCCGCGAACCCCGAATCTAATGACTCCATGAGTAGGAGAAATCCGTAAAAATATGTGGTCGTCGACACAAAACTCTAAAGGTCTACGATGCTGATTTACCCAATACCGATGCCTATCTTGTGCAACCAGAAGTTGCTCTCTAATTTGCTTGACAATCTCTACTGTCTGCGTGATCATCTCTGGGCCTAACATCTTCCGCTCAGCAATGTTGTCTCATGCCAATGGTGATCTACACTTCCTGTCGTATAGTGCTTCAAAGGTGTCATCTGAATACGGGCCTGATAACTATTGTTATACGAGAATTCTACCAAGTAAAGTTGATTCTCCCAAGATCCACCAAGGTCTAAGGTACAGACTCGTAGTATATCTTTCAGGGTCTGGATGGTTCTCTCTGATTGTCCGTCTATCTGGGGTGGTAAGTTATGTTGAATCTTAACTTGGTGCCTAAAATCTGATGCAAAATTTTCTAAAAATGCAAAGTGAACCAAGTGTCTCGATCTAACACGATACTCACTGGGACACCGTGTTGTCTCACTATATGTCGCATATATATTTTAGTCAATTATTTTGTAGACTGTACTACTTGAAAAGGAAGAAAGTGAGCTACTTTTGTGAGACGATCCACTATCACCCAAATTTTATCTCGACCAGCCGGTGATATAGGTAAACCAGTCACAAAGTACATTATGATGTGTTCCAACTTCCACTCTGGAATAGGAAGCGGCTGCAATAATCTTATCGGTCTCTGTTGTTCTGCCTTCACTTCTTGACACATCAGACTTCGCGATACGAAGCGTGCTATTTCTCTCTTTATTTCGTTCCACCAAAAAGTGTTGCTTGATAACTTGGTACATTTTTGTGCCTCCCGGATGAATAGAATATTAGAAAATGTGTACTTCAGTCATAACTTCTTGTCGAATATTCTCGCTTGGTATGCATAGATGATTCCTAAACCTTAGAATTTTATCTGCATGTATTGTCAACTCCTTCTAAAGACCTGACTCACATTCTTCTCGTAGCTTTTGAATCTTCGGGTCCTCTGCCTGAGCTAGTTTAATTATATCTACCAAAGTTGATTGAATCTGAAGGCTATCCTAAACTCATGTACTCTGTGGAAGTATTATCTCGATACCCATCTCTCATAAGTCTTCTAGAATATGCTTCTGAGTAGTCAATATAAATTTTCTACCTCTTCTGCTAAGTGCATCAGCTACTACATAAGCCTTGCCTGGATGGTACTGAAGTTCCATGTCATAATCTTTCAATAACTTTAGCCACCTTCTCTGCCGCATGTTCAGGTCCTTCTGCATGAATACATACTTTAAACTCTTATGATCTGTGAATATTTCTACTCGATCGCCATATAAGTAGTGTCTCCATAGCTTAAGTGCAAACACTACTGCAGCTAGCTCCAAATCGTGAGTTGGATAGTTCTTCTCATGATCTCTGAGCTGTCGAGAAGCATACGCTATCACTCTTCCTTGTTGCATCAAAAAACATCCAAGTCCTTTTCCAATATCTCATGTCCATAACAAGCTAGATCATGACCTCTAGCTAGTACAACGAGTCATAATAATATCCATATAATATGCAAGTCTTATGTCACGAATCATGTAAGCCTAGACAGAATCACCATGAATAACTCAAGAAAGATTCTGTCACATAAAATAGTATCAAGTATCCTAGGTTAAGGCGTACTTGGTAAAGCAAGCAAGTAAAAATAGGATCGTGGAATCAACTCTCTAAGTGACGTTACTCGACTTCGCGTACGGTATCGACATCCGAATCTTGTTCGGACGCTAAGCAACGTCTCACGGTCCTAGGGTAAACACACACATCACACATATCAAATAACTATAATAACTAAATAAGATAATAAAGGCAAGAAACTGTGATACATCATGGCAAGGTACACTTGCCTGGGTTCTGAACTCCATCAACTACTCCTAGAAAAATAAAATATGCACGTACACCTCCGGATACTGAAATAAATATTACCATTATTCTCAGAATACTTGAAATAGCTAGGATTGACTACCCATAAGTCCAATTTGGACACAGGGGCAAAATTGACAGTTTTGGGTCAAAGCGGGGTCCAAATGTGGCCCACTTCACACCGTAAAACATGCCAAAGATAAAGTTCTCCAAATTCATCCCACTTAGTATTTGTGAGTCCAGAACGATGATACGAATCCAACAGAACGTCTAGAACTGGATTTCGATGAGCCGATCACGAAATCGCCCGTCATGTGGAACCATGGGGCCCACAAAATAATGTTTCATCAACGTTCTCAGAATCGAATCAAACTTGGATCACAGGACCAGCGTAACGCTACAAATCTGATGGCATAAGTTTTATTGCAAAACGACAAGCACACACAGGACGAGTGTCAGAACAGGCCGATATAGTATTTTTCGACGGATATGCGTTGATTTCGATGTGCACTCACATCCAAATCAAGTTCCGCGAAAGCCCACACGTCCGTGTTGACGATACGCGCCTTTTGATATAACTCGCACACGATGAAGTTGCCTCGTTTGGCGGGATGCACCCCGTATCGTAAGATTTTTGGTATTTTAAAAATAAGTTTTTGGTCATTTTAGAACCCGAATAATTTAACCATTAAAGCAAACTAATAAAAATTAAAAGAACAGTAAAAATCTTGGTTATATTGTGAATAAGTCCCTCCAATTATATTTTGAAAATAATAAACGGGTTGGTGGTAAATTGGGCATGAACAGGGTTACTTGGACTAAAATTCTGAACTATTTTCGAATAGTTTTTTGGCCAACTTCTGGTCGATTTTTTGATCAAACCGGGGTGCCTAAATTTATTCCACTTAAAGGGAATCCTAGAGGGTTAGGTTGTGAACATACCAGCGAAGACGGAACACAAATCGGACGAGCGAGGAGGACGAAGACTGTATGCGAAGGAGGGGCCGGAGATGCTGCTGTTGATGCTGCTGCGGCCGGCTGCTGCTGCTGCCGGCGCCGGCGCGGCGACAGGCGGTCGCCGGCGGCGAGGCTGCAGCTGGGTGATAGGTTAGGGTTAGGGTTTTTATGTTTATATATATATATATATATATATATATATATATATATATATATATATATATATATATATATATATATATGAGGGATGGGGGTGGTTTACTGTATACGTGAAAAAGGGGGAGGGTTAATGGGTTTCGGGTTAGCTAATGGGTAGGGTTAGGTTTAGGATTTTATTTCTTTTAATATATATATATATGGCCACTAAAAATAGTTTTTAGACCACAATAAATTCCAGAAAAATTATACAATACACTAGTAATAGTTGTACACCCAAAAATATATTTTTTGCACAATATTAATAATTAATTAAATACACATAATTATAAATCCATGAATATTATATATTATAATTAGCTAAAAATGATTTTAAAAATTCTCTTAATCACAATAATTTTAGAATACCAAAAATATTAAATTCTAAAAAATCAGGGTGCTTACACAATGCATGATTTAGTTAACTATCAAAATCAAGTTGACTGAGACCGGATGGGCCAACAAAAATTTCTCTTAAAATATCGTACAAAGTACGGGCACGCTAGATACGAATCCATGGAATCCAAATCTGGATTCACCCGAGCGTGTATGCAACATTCAGTCAATCAATATCCTAGCCACGCTTTAGTAGTTGACTCCCTTATTATGCCCATGCTGGGAAAATAATATATATTTATAATATCACGTATTTAGGAATTTAGAGGCATTCTCGATGTACAACCCAAATATAATCACTTAACACGTGACACGATGTGTCGTACCTTGACGTACATTAAATCATGGATAACTATCAAGCAATAGTGGTATCAGCACGGATACAGTATTTGAGTCTAATTACCAATTATTCATTGGGTCACGAAAGAATAAAAAATATTCAATCAAACAAGTAAGGCCGCATGGGTCTATAAGCCGTATGGGAAGTCCAGGCCGCATATAACTCTAGGCCGCATGTGAAGTCAGGCCTCATGCTCAGGGTTAAAGTCTATTCCTTAGGAGAAGTGTTAGAAGTGACGGGCAATGAATGATGTATCAGTGATGTGACATAAAGTGATAGATGTGACAAGCCATAAAGTATGTTAGGAAGAAAAGACAAAAATTATAGAAAGATATTCCAAGGTTTCAGAGTCATGCGTCCAAGGGAAAGTGGCTGCATGCTCTGCTTGCCGCATGGAGTTCGATGCCTCATGGAGGTCTCCTGGATTTAGCGATTTTTTATTTGTTCAGCAAGTGAAAACACAAGGTGTTCAAGGACACTTGTGTAAATAAGCAGTCATGTGTCCAACAAGATTGACACATGCTGTCAATATGCGACAAGAGTTTAGGCCATATAACCCTCTCGGGTAGCATAGCACGCTCAGCCGCATAGCTCACTAGCCGCATGTAAACTTCGTCTTCTCCAAACAGCAGGTTCGACTATGGCGAAAAAACTCCAAAAACTAAAACGTTGTTTTGCCCATAAAATCCTCATTTTAAGTCTAAATCGGGTGAACCAAAAGCCAAAAATGCTCTAAATTGAAAGCACTATCCTGCAGCAAAAACTAGTTTTCTAAAATACATGTTTAATAGATCAAAACCAAAAAAATGTCCTAAAATCCATAAAATCCTAAGTTAGAAATATCGATATACACTAATACATCCATCAAAACAAAAAACTCCAAGTACTAAAAGTGCATAAAAATACATAGAAAACATAATAGAACAATAATATGGAGGTTTCTCTATTTCTCATGCAAGGTGTACTTGTCTATGGAAATGAGGAGAGAAAAATAAAGAGAGAGAAAGAAATAAAGAAGTGAAGAGAGAGAGAGAGAGAGAGAGAGAGAGAGAGAGAGAGAGAGAGAAAATATTGGGTTATATATGGTAGGGTTGAGGGTTGAACCAAGAATTCTCAAGACTTGAACCAACCCGCAAATAAACCATGAACAAGGTTAAACCAAAGAATGGGTCTAGTCTCCATGCACATGCAACCATGCTAAACTAAAAATACGTTCTAAATATGAATATCGGGAATGGGGAGTAACAATAAGTCTGTTCCTGATCGCTCATATTCAACGTATCGAAGAATACCTGAGTCAAATTCTATTGCACCATATACCACTTGGAAATAAAGTTGCACTTGCGCCAGATTTACTCTGTGTCGACGAACGTCTATTCCAACCCAACTATTCTGTGGCGATCATATCCATCTCAACTTAATATTCGTTTGCTCCATGTTTTGATACATAACTCAGCTGATGTGCACAAACCAACTTACATTCCTGTTACCCGTGTCTATTACGGTAATTTCCATTTATGTCTACCCAAAATATTCCAATGTCACGCTCACTATGTGGTATACCATATACCACTCTGAATCAAGTCACCACTGGCATCATAATTCTTTGCACTGATCCAAGATTCGTTTGCACCATCCATTATATATTATCCTGCCATTCATAACTCAAGTTTGACATGAAACTCAGCCAACGTATGAACTATCTAACTCTTCTGTCCATCTCGCTTGGTGCAACTTGTGCCATGTTCTATTCTCAATACTTTTAACTATTTCTCAAATCTTCCGATACTTTTGCTACACGAGCAACCCGTTCAATGATCTCTTCCAAATAACCTAAGTCAATATCCAACTATTCAACACATTCATCGCACGAGCAACTCATGCAACGCGCTCTCTGATATTCCAAGCCACTGATCAAACTCCGTCCAACACCTTCGCTACACAATCAACTCATGCAATATTTTATTCTCATCCGTTATTTTTACTCACGGCATGCCACATAACCAATCTCGTTTGACAACCAACTTCTCCACTGATACCACCAAAATCTTCCCAAATGATAAGCCAAACCAATGTAAGGACACCTCTGAACTTGTTGTACAAATGCAACAACGTCAAACACTTGCTGCACGAATGCAATAACACCAAATGACTTACGGCACGAATACATCAACGCCAAATGATGCTACACGATCTATCGAAAACCAACAAAAGCTAACACAACGATGAACAACATGTACCTACAACCAACAAATATATAAACTATAAAACATCCAATGCGATACCGAGTAGAGCCAAGAGCCAAACGACATACGAAAGCTATTTAGAGTTTGTGATGAACCAAAGGACAAAGTCTGAGGAAATGAACCGGACACTCTGATACCAATTTGTCATGCCCCGATCTCCCATAAGTTCGATCATCCCCGCTGAACATGAATTACCACATTGTAGCGCTCCCGCAGAATAATAGTTCTCATCGGGACGTGATACCGTGCGAGCCTGGAGTTGCGCTCACACAAGGCGATAATGTCAAATATCATGGTTATCATTGAAATGACCAAGTTGTAATAAAAGTTAAGTATTGTGACCAAGCACACATCAGAGTATACGCAGCGAAGCTCTCGAAGGGTCCAAATAAAAATGTCATAAAGGAGAATGCCACAAAGACGATGCAACTCTCTTGCTCTTTCTCTTGCCCACAAAGATACTTACCATTCTATACATCATTTCTCGTATATCTAAGATGAGCCACTACACCTGTGTACCTGAAATAATGCCACAAACATAGGCCAGTACACAGTTGTACTGGTGAGCGGGGTAACCCACTCGTCTAAATTGACACTAAATAGATAGTGAATACAAACAGTTATATAGTGATATTTTGACTTGAATCCTAGATTCATTTTATGGCAGAGGTATGACATATTAAGGAAAACTATAAAACAGGTTAAGCATGCAAGCATTCAACTCAATCAAATATACTATCAGTTATAACCAACTCAAAGGAAACTAGCACGCAAACCATTCAACTCTAACCCGAAGCAACACGTGAACCTATCAAACCATATCAAAAACCAAGCCTCAGAATCTATCCTCAAACCATGCCACAAACCCAACCTTGCTAATCCAATCATTGCTAAGCACACTATTGCCCGAGGCAAGGTGGCTGTCTGCCGCCGCCTACACGAATGCACGAACCAAACCAAACCAACTCTTATCTATATAAAGGTCATTGGCCAAGCCATAAAGGACTAATCAACTGTAGTTTGACCCGATCCAGCGCAGAGTAGCTAGTCCGCCTGGTCATCTTAAACCGCCGACACCGTACCCAAGGCACGTTACTATTTTATTTCCTCCATGGCCGAACGATCCCGGTGCCCCAGAGCCTATCCCGTTTGAGGAAACCAAATCATGTGCACAACAGATTATCCGTGACCAATACAAAATCTAAGTAGGTATAATGAGAGAATCGAGCCTTCTCGTCCCACCAAGCGATACTCGCCCCGATCCATCCAATTATCCATAACCAATCTCTAACTTATATCCCAAGTCACCAACTTAAGTTATCCCTATAGGCACTATGCCGCTTCTCGACACAGTGCTACAATTGGTGCAACACTCCCTTGCTCCGAAAGTTCCATGGCACAATGCCCCAATAGTGGCACAATGCCCTCACCGATACAGTTGTCCAATTTTGAACCATAACTGCACGCTTTGCTTGAGAAAGCACCCAACTTAATACTCATGCATGGATGCATGCTCGTTCGTCCGATCGAAGTGCTTCGATGTTCCAGCCAAGATAATACACTCAAGCTCCAACTGCCCAAACACAAGACCAACTCAAGCCACAAATCCTATACAACCAAACGGTACACACTCTACGCACGCCACAGTATGGTGATTCCAATATTCAAGTCCAAGTATTCAAACCAGTATGTGTGTTCCATATTATTAGGTATATAGGAGTAGAGGAAAAGGGACAGAGTCCACTCACCAAGTCTAATTCTGCTAGCACTTTGCCTTGCCGATACGACCGATCCCTTGAATCCATAGTCCGATGCAAAGCACGATATACTCAATTGTTATGACCGTGTGAGAAGGTCATGCTCTCCAAATTATCTTACCGATAGGACAAATGAAGTCGACATTATCGTCCCAATCCCGCTATCTCAGTACTACTCTGAACGAACACCTGATTTCATCGAACCCGCACGCGATCTGCACATGAATCCAACTCAAATCAATTCTTGCTCCCAAATCCAATAAATTAAACTGTAACCAACCATTGTATCATTTAATGAATATACAATGATAATTAAATTCATGAATATATAGATATAATTATTTGGAAAATATTAACTATTTAACTTACTTGCTAGGCCCGTCCCTCCAAATCTATATCCTCGTCCGGAGGCACGCATGGAGGATCGCTCTGATCATGCGCAGACGGAGTCATCTCAACCTTTTATATCTGCTCCTCTGTCTCCATGGTGCCTTCAGCAAAAGGATGGCTGGACGGGGAGTATTCTCAGGCCTAGAACTATTCGTCCCAAGAGTACTTCCACGTACTGTCGACGGAGTCGGAGATGTAACTGGTCGGTATAGTGGAGTACTTTGCGACGAGGATCCAAAACCAATAGTCGATACCAGAGGAGCACTCCGTCTAGAGGATCTACCTCTGAATGATCTGCGTCATCTTGTCATACCTGATAGTAACATATGATGATAAAATATAGGCACGATCATAGTCATAAGTTGACACCCTAAACTGTTTTACAACACAAATATACATATAACCAAATGCGACACTAGGGCCTGTCATACACATATAACTAAATGCCACACAAATACACACATACAACACTATTTTGGAAGAAAAGTGTGTCTGTGTTAATATATCGTGCCAGCATGTGTGTGTCATATCAGTGTGATTGTGTCCCATCCGTATATGTGTGAATGTGTCATATTATATATGTGACTATGTATGTGTGTACATGTCTGTGTCTGTCTATGTCTGTCTGTGTCGTATCAGATAGGGTTAGATAGGGTTAGGGTTTACCTGTGTCTGTGTCCGTGTCTGTGTCTATGTCATATCTCACAGTATTAATAGAATTTTACAGTAAATAACTAGTAGTGTCACAAGTCTAAATGGATAATGCATTATACAGTCAAAATGCAATATATATCATAAGTCCAAATGGATTTATTTTATTTTCAATCATCTTCAAAAAATTTATCTTCTTCGTCTTCCTCGTCCTCCTCTTTCTCTTCATCTTCCTCTTCCTCCGCATCTTCACTTTCATCTACTTGGTCTTTGTCTTCGTCTTTATCTTCATCTTCGGATAATTCTACCTCTTCTATATTATTAGTCGTGTAATGAGTAACTTTTCTTGAGTCCACATCTACAATATTTGTTACAAGAGGTAGCTCATCCTCCTAATAAGCTATTTTGTCAACGTCAAAGATATTTCTAGCTTTAGTCTTCCATACTGCCTACCAGTCCGACCATGATGTTCTCTGTCTAAGATAAGTTCTGAAGTATACGAGTTGAACCTAACTTGATAGGATAAATGGTTCATAGCCTTGATATCTACGCTTGTAGTTTATATCCACAAGACCATGCTTGTCAATTTTTTAACCTTGATCTTGAATCAGATCGAACTATTCACACTTGAATAACACGAACTTAGTAGTTTCTGTGTCATAATTATATGTCAACTCCACAATCTTTCATAAGATGCCAAAGAAATAATTGTCTGGATCGACGTATTTGTAGTTCGAAGATTTGATACACAAACAACTATTTTTCGTGGAATCAAGATCCGGGAAGTTATCTCTGATCGGAGTATTTGTTGACTTAAACCTAAACCCATTCACACAGTAACTTGGCCATATTTTGACGACAGTAATTGGTCCCTTAGCTAGAGTTCTAATAGATTCAGTCTTGGGTGTTATTAGACGATCGACCTAAATACCAAAGAAGCGATAGTAAATTATTTATTGTGGAAGTGCATACAGAAAATAATTATCGAGCTCCTTACATATACACTCAACAAAGAAGGAAAATGATGTCTCATTTCTTGTTCTACTTCTTCGTATGTTATGTAGGGTCGAACCTACCTCAGCTCATCATTATATGTGCTAAAAATAATGAAGCAACTGCCGATTAGTAGCATAATATTATCTTATACTATTACATTGAGATAACGTAAACATGAATGTATTAATAACTTAACCCTATAGCTTCTCCACTTCATCCTTATCGTAATTGAGTAATATATACAACTAAGCAGCCCTTAGCTCGTCGTCATTCAAATATCTCTTCTTCATTTTCTTCGAAGGCTTTTCGGATGTATTGAATACTTTCAGTATTGCATCATTAGATTCCTGATATCTTTCATCATTTCTTGGACCTCTTATTCTATTAGTTGCAACATAAGATTTGAAATACGTCGAGCAAAAGTTTGTAATCTCTTCGAGAACATAAGCTTCACAAATAGAACCCTCAACCCGTGCCTTATTTTTTACCTTTCTCTTTAGGTGATTCAGATATCGCTCGAACGGGTACATCCACTGATCCGATAACCGACAGGCCCACCAACACGTGTCTCATAAGAAAGATGAATTATTAAATGCTCCATGGAGTCCAAGAATCCAGGAGAAAACACCTTCTCGAGCTTGCACAGTATTACCGCAATGTCCTTCTCTTGCTTTTCTAGACGATCGACGAGCAACTTAGTAGAACAAAGATCTCTGAAGAATATGCCGAGATCTGTCAATGGATCCCAGATAACCTGCGGTAAGAATTCCCAAAATGTAATCAAAATTAACCTCTCTATGAATACATGACAATCGTGGCTCTTCATACCCGTCAGTTTGTTCTCCTTGAGGTTGATGCATCTTTTCAAGTTCGGCACGTACCCGTCTAAAAATTTTAGGCCCTAAATTCACCTACAAAGTCTTCATTTATCCTCCTTCTCCAGTGAGAAAATTATCTTAGGCTGCTTTAACTTTCTATTCCCCTCCTCTATCAAATGCAACGTAGGATATCTATATATTTCTTCTAAGTCCAACTTGGCCTTCGAATTATCTTTCGTCTTCCCCTTTACGTCCATTACAGTATTAATTATGCTGTCAAACACCTTCTTCTCGATATGCATGACATCAAGGTTATGTCTGATCAGATTGGTGCTCCAATATGGCATATCCCAGAATATACTCCTCTTCGTCTAGTTATGAGTGCGATCAAATTCGTCACACTTGTACCCCTTAGCAGGCTCTTCGATAGCACTTGGTAATCTATTACCTATTTTCATATCGTGTATCTGGGCTACCTTGGTGGTGGATTGGCCGTATCCACAACGCCAACACAAAAATTATTCATGTTCCTCCCGTACGGATGATCCTTCGGCAGGATTGTCGATGACAATCGAAGGACGGTTTGCCTCCGTGTTTCCAACGGAAAGCTTTAGTGCGGTCCATGCAATACGGACATAAGAGACGGCCATGAGTAATCCATCCCGATAATATTGCATAGGCCAAAAAGTTATTGATGGTCCATATTAGTGCTGTCCTCATCTAAAAATTCTACTTTCTAGAAATATAGTACGTGTTGGCACCTACTTTCCACAGCTGATTCAACTCATCTATCAACGTCTGTAAATACACATCGATATTTCTCTTCGGATTGTTCAGGCCCGGGATAATAACGGTTATGAACATATACGGAGTCTTCATGCACATCCAAGGCGGTAAATTATACGGAGTGATGATCATAGGCCAACACGAATACTGGGAGCCCGAAAGTTCAAATGGGATAAAACCTTCTAAGGAGAGCCCCAATCTGATATTACGTGGATCCGAAGCAAATTCTAGATACTCTCGATCAAAGTTCTTTCATGCTTCTCCATCGGATGGATGATCCAACACTCCTTTAATCTATTTTTTCCTGTGCCAACTCATATTTTCTATAATCTCCTTTACCATAAACAACCTCTGCAACCGCGGCGTTAAAGGCAAATAGTGCATCGAATCAGTAGGCTTTCTTACACCAACAGACCTCCCTCTACGAGTGGCCTTGTAGCGATCAGCACCACAGAATCTGTAAACATCCAGATTTTTTAAAAATTAAAAATAAATTTTAGGAATTTTCTGAGTTTTTTCAACTAATTAAAATAAATGTTCTTCTGAATTAAATATTTTTAAGTATTAAATTAAATATTAAAATATTATAAAAATAATATTTTTGGTAGTAAAATAAAATATTAGACTTACTGCAATTTTTTTTGAATTTATTGGGCCCCGAAACTATTTTTAAAGACCTAAAAACTAAATTTTTAAATAAACCAAAATAAACCGGATTGAACCAACCGGTTTAATCTTGCACCGAACCGACCCATTATTTAAAACCAAATAGTAGCGGGTCGGATCCATACCCGACCCGTACCCGCGACCCGTACCCAACCCGTACCCTATTGGGTCGGATCTGGACCCGCTTTCAAAACTCGACCCGAACCCGACCCGCCTCTCACCGCTACAGTAATCGAAGGGAAATGAATTTCCCGACCGGTTCCCCCGCGGCCGTTTTACCCCTCCGCCGTCGTTACTCCCCTCGCCGACGGTTACGCCACCGCCCCCGTGGCCGTTACGCCTCCCCGGCCAACGGCAGCTCCGCCTCTCCCACTCCTCTCACCTATAAGAACCCCCCCGAACCCAGCCATCTCCCCACAACCATCCAACCACCTCTCCGACTTTATCTCATCGGCCACTGACTGCAGGTCGTCGACCCGCCGCAGCAACCTCCACTCCGAGCCACCCGCTGTCCCCTAACCACCGCCACAGCCCCGGCCACCCCATCAATACGACTCCCCAGTCACCGCCACGACTCCGTCGTGACCTCGACGGCTCCACTGCCTTGGCCACTTTCTTCTCCGGCCAACCCCGACAACCCTTCGCCGCCGCCAGCGACGATCACCAGCAACCAGCATCCGCCGCCATCCCGCAGATGCCGCGCCGCGCCGCGTGTACATGACGTATAGTCGATTTTGGCATCCTGTTCTGGTGAGCATTTCTCTCTCCTCGCTGCCTCATTTTTTGAACTGTTTGTTGCTACGCATACCCTGCATGACTCTCTCGAACCCCGTATAACTCGTTCAGGGTATCGCGTCCTGTGTCAGTCGAAAACTGTGACGCAAAATCAAGAAAAATGACCCCCAATTTCTAAAAATCAGAAATTGTCCCAAACTCCCTAGTTTACGACCGTTTTACGACCAACCTGTTAAATGTTTTCAAAATTGGTTTAAACAGTTATTTAGACCGTATAACCAAGTTTTAAACCCTATTTTTAGTTTATTTTATTGAGTTGTAGTTTATAATATTTTTTGAGGGTGAAAATAACCAAAATATTAGTTATTAAAAAAACTAATTTTCTCGGAACTGGGTGTGCCCCGCTAAATGAGGCGACTTGGTCGTGTGCAAACTTTACCGAAATATGAGAACTGTCAATACGGACGTGTGGGATTTCGCAGAAGTTGATTTGGATGTGCGTGCACATTGGAATCAACGCGTATCCGTCGACAACACCCCGTATCGGCCCTGTTCTAAAACTCGTTGTAACTTTGTGTACGCTCATCGTTTCAAAAGGAAACTTGCGCCATCGGACTCCTAGTAATACGCTGGTCCTGTGATCCAAGTTTGGTTTGATTCTAAGAACGTTGACAAAATCTTGTATTGTGGGCCCTACGGCTCCACTTGACGGGCGATTTTGTGATCGGCTCATCGGAGTCCAGTTCTGGATATTTTGTTGGATTTATATCATCGTTCTAGACTTGTAGATACTAAGTTTGACGAATTTGGAGAATATTGTCTTTGGCTTATTTTTTGGT
This sequence comes from Iris macrosiphon, assembly GCA_036927795.1. Taxonomy (NCBI): domain Eukaryota; kingdom Viridiplantae; phylum Streptophyta; class Magnoliopsida; order Asparagales; family Iridaceae; genus Iris; species Iris macrosiphon. Next base: position 209,501,307 of record JAYESA010000005.1, on the reverse strand, counting down.
GCGAAGTGGGCTACATGTGGACCACGCTTTGACCAGAAACTGTCACTTTTGCCCCTGTTTCCAAATTGGACTTATGAATAGGAAATTCTAGCTATTTGATATTTTTTGAGCATGATAATAATATTTATTTCAGCAACCGGAGGAATACTTGAAGATTCTGCTGTTTCAGAAGCAACTGTTGGTATCCAAACCCCAGGCAAGTGTACCTTGCCAATCTTGCAGTAATTGCTACATGTTATTCCCTTGATTTAATTATATGATGTATTTGTTCAACCTAGGACCATGTGACATTACTTAACATTCGAATAATATTCGGGTGTCAACATCGCACGCAGAGTTGTGTAACGTCACCTAGAGATGGATATCGAAGCCCTATACATTCTCGTGCTTGCATCATCAAGTACGTCATACCGCAGGACATCTGATACTATTCATGAAACAGAATCTTCATGAGTCATTCATGGTGATTCTGTATAGGCTACAGAAATTGTGACATAGACTTTATATATATCATATGACTTGCTGTATTAGATATGATCTTGCGTGACATGGACATGAGACGTCGTGAACATGAGGCGTGTAATTACATTGGGTGGAGAGAGACACACAGGCTACAGGCTAATTTTATATATATAATTATTATTTTGAGGCAATAGACTCTACATCAGAGCTAGGCACATTACGTGATATTACTGCTACCGGCTCCCCGACACAGAGCTTGTAGTGGTCTCAGCCTGAGTACTAGTGATCTCTCACTTGCATATCACATAGCTGGTTACATAGTATACCCTATTGATGCATTTATTATTGTACTGTATTTATTTTGGCTTGAGTTATTTTGTACCTTGCTATGTCCCCTGAGGACCTGGATCCTGATTATGTCCCCAGGTATAGCAGAGGAGTTCTATCCCGAGGTATACGGGACAGGAGCAGGAGCAAACACTGGAGTTGAACCAATCCCCGAGGATGAGGTGATGGCCAAGGATTTCTCCTGAGTATCTGTTATCTATACTAAGTATTTGCTATTATTAGACTCTTTCATTTCTAGTCTATTGAACAAATGTATCAGACTTATTATCGGGTTGTTCCCCGATATACTTTATTGAGACTTGATGTTGGTTATATTTCATTATGCTGATATTGATCATATTTATCTTCTATGGATGAGATTAGATTATGACATACTTAGTAGACCTTTATTGATGTTTTACAGCTTAAGTATACCTTGATGGGTCCATTAAATTGGGTTTGCCCATTAGAGTGTGCTGCTGGCCATTGCCACGTGTCTAGTCCCTCGGTATTTTGGGACTGGGGCATGACATAGTTTTTTTGGTGGCCTATGCAGGTCCACGACTAAATTATTTCGGTTTCAACTTAGGGACCGAGCAAGCCTGCAATAAGGATAGGATAAGTTTTAGGATATCATCCAATTGAATTGAATCATTTTTTATCTCTATATCGGATTCGAATTAATTGCTTGATTTGCATCATGTTTTGATTCCTCTGTGCGTTCTCTTAGTTTATTTTTAATGCAGAGTAATGGATCCGAGAACCGGTGACGAGAATCCCTTAGGTACACCACACGATGCTGTGGTCACCTATAATGATGGAGTGACACCAGAAAATAGAGGACAATCAGCTCAAAGCGATCAAGCTGGCCAGCATACTTTAAGGTTCCGGCGTGATGACATTCCACCTCCGCTGCAGTTCACTCCACCGATGCCTGTTTTTCTACCAGGGCAAGCCATGGACGGGCAGCAGATATTTCAAATGTTTTATGCAATAATGCAAGCCCAACAGCAGGTTCAACAAGAGGCTCAGCGTCATGAGGCGGAGTACTTGAGGAACAGCCTAGTAACCGCACTGGAGCAGGCGAACCCACCAGCTAGGCGACCATCGGCGGAATCTATCACTGATTTCTGTCAACTGAAGCCCCGTACCTTTTCTGGCAAGGAGGACCCAACTGAAGTTCATGAGTGTCTCACGAACACACAACATCAGTTGGAAGCAGCTGAACTTTCGAGGGAGCGATGAATGACTACCGTCAGGATGCAGTTGACTGACAATGCGCACCATTGGTGGCTATCTGAAGAGAGGAGGCTCGGACATGACCGAGTCACTTGGAAAGAGTTATCTAGGCTCTTCCAGGAGATGTATATCCCAGCTATTGCTCGATCAGAACTTCGAGACAAGTTCAATCACCTTATTCAAGGCAATATAACGGTGGAAGAGTACAATGCGGAGTTCATTCAACTGAGTCACTTCGTCCCCACTCTAATTCCGACGAAAGAGGAGAAGGTGGAGAAGTTCTTCGACGGACTCAGGTTTGAGCTCCAGAGATTGATCGGATCTGTTGCACCTACATCGTATACAGACGTCATTGCTGTAGCACGATGCATGGAGCACATCACTAGGAGAGAGTCCAGCCTGAAGAGACTATTCACATCAGCACCAACCCGAGCACCACACGAGGAGTCTATAAAGCGACCCCAGAGGAATCCACCACAGAGAGCAGCACCAAGAGCCCTATCCCTTCCTACTTGTCACTACTGTGGCAAGTTAGGCCATATCGAAAGGGAGTGCAGACGCAAGTTGGGACTATGCCTGATTTGTGGATCTAACCAACATCCAGCAAAGGACTGCACTGAGCATCGAGAGGGAGCACCAACGGTAGATCGACCAGCTTTACCAGCACCAAGGCCAGCTTATCCAGCATTGGGAGCACCGTAGACGGGAGTTGGAGGAGTCAGACCACCAGCTCCAGGAGGGTATCAACAGAGACCACCTTTGGCACCATAGGCAGCACTATTCCAGCAGACTCGTCAGCAAAGAGGTCCAGCTCAGGGGCGAGGACAGGCATTTGTATTGGCTATTGAGGAGGAAGCTACTGCATGAGAGGTTATAGCAGGTACTATATTAGTAGCTTCATTACCTGCTGCAGCTTTATTTGATTCTGGAGCATCGCATTCATTCATAGCTGCTAGCTTCATAGCCACACCTAGAGTAGCTACCGTACCCCTTTCGAAGACTAAGAGAATTCTTACGGGAGGTGGAATTATCCCAGTTAGTGACATCTGTAGATCTTGTTCGGTAGTAGTCTGTGGAAGAGAGATGCGAGCCCAATTTCTGATCTTTTCCATGCCGGATTATGATGTTGTACTTGGTATGGACTGGTTAAGTCAGTACCATACGACCCTAGATTGTCGGATTGGACGGGTTATATTTAGACCGCCTGGACATCCAGAGTTTGAGTTTCTTCGGAGAGCTATAGAGCAAGGTATTCAGCCTACACTTAGGGTACTATCTGTAGAAGGGGAGTCAGGTTACCCAAGAGTTATATCAGAGTTTGTGGATATAATCCCGATGATCTTCCAGGCTTACCACTTGATCGAAAAATAGAATTCACAATAGACTTAACTCCATGAGCGGAGCCTGTCACTTCATCAGTGTACCGGCTAGCACCTAAGAAGCTGGTGGAATTGAAGGAGCAAGTTAATGATCTTCTGGAGAAGGGTTTTATTCGACCCAGTGTTTCACCATGGGGAGCACCCATACTATTTGTGCCAAAAAAGGATGGGACAGTACGCCTGTGTATTGACTACAGGGCACTGAACGCTGTAACCATTAAGAACCGGTATCCCTTGCCACGCATTGACGACCAATTCGATCAGTTGAGTGGTGCTAGTGTATTCTCAAAGATCGATCTTAGATCCGGTTATCACCAGATTAGAGTGAGAAAGGAGGATATACCGAAGACAGCCTTCAGGACCAAGTATGGACACTATGAGTTCTTAGTTATGCCGTTTGGTTTAACCAACGTGCCAACTGTGTTCATGAGTATGATTAACAGAGTTTTTCATTAGTAATTGGACAAGTTCGTGGTTGTGTTTATTGATGACATTTTAATATATTCCAAGAGCCACGAAGAGCACAAGGAGCATCTCAGAATCGTGCTAGAGACGCTGAGACAGGAGAAGCTATACGCTAAGCTCAGTAAATATGAGTTTTGTATGGATAAGGTGCCTTTCCTAGGATATATCATCTCAAGAGAAGGACTTTTAGTTGATCCAGAGAAGGTTACTGCAATAAAAAAATTTCTACACCTACATCAGTTGCGGAAGTGAGAAGTTTTCTCGGACTTGCTGGATACTACCGGAGGTTCGTAGAGAATTTCTTAAGGATTGCGGAGCCTATGACGTAGTTGACACGTAAGGACCAGGAGTTTGCGTGGACGGAAGATTGTCAGAAGGCCTTTGAAGAGTTGAAGAGGCAATTGACAATAGCACCGGTCTTTTCCTTCAGGATCAGGAGGCTTTGTTGTTTATAGTGATGCGTCAGGCAGTGGACTAGGATGTATTTTGATGCAACATGGCAAAGTTATCGCTTATACATTGAGATAGCTGAAGGTCCATGAGAAGAACTACCCAACGCATGATCTTGAGCTAGTTGCAATAATATTTGCATTAAAGATATGGAGGCACTATATTTATGGAGAGAAGGTAGAGATCTTCACTGATCACAAAAGTTTAAAGTATGTCTATACTCAAAAAGAGCTCAATATGAGACAGAGACGTTGCTTGGAGTTGATGGTCGACTTTGATATAGATCTGCAGTACCATCCGGGCAAGGCGAATGACGTAGCAGACGCACTCAGTAGGAAGCCCACAGCTTATTTCTTGACAATGCAGTCCCAGCTATTAAAGGATCTACAGGAGCTCAAGATAGAGATTGTTTTGCCAAGACAAAGTACCTTGTTGGCGAATCTTGAAGTTAAGTCATCACTTGTGGAGAGGATTAAGGCAACATTACCCACCGATGCTAGATTCGAAGACTTAAAGAGAAGACAGAAGCTGGCATGCAGACGGAACTTCGCATCCATGAGGACGGGACATTAAGGTACAGAAATTGCCTATATGTTCCGAATGGAGAATTGAGACATGAGTTGATGTCTGAAGCACATAGCTCCATGTACTCTATTCATCTGGGAGGAACAAAGATGTACCAAGATTTGAGGCAGTATTATTGGTGGCATGGAATGAAGAGGGAGATTGCACGATTTGTGGCAAAATATTTGGTCTGTCAGCAAGTTAAGGTCGAACATCAGAGAACTGCTGGTATGTTACAGCCGCTTCCCATACCTGAATAGAAGTGGGAACATATAACTATGGATTTCGTTACAGGATTTCCAAGAAGCCCCAGTGGAAAAGATGCAGTATGGGTTATTGTGGATCGACTCACTAAATCGACACATTTTTTGTCGTTTAGAGTTGGACAGTCCACGGAATTACTAGCCGACATGTACATACGACAGATCATAAGATTACATGGAGTACAGGTTAGTATTGTGTCAGATCATGACTCAAGATTTATATCCTATTTTTGGTAAAGCATGCAAGAGAGTCTTGGCACCCGACTCAAGTTCAGCACTGCTTACCATCCACAGACAGATGGTCAATCTGAGCACACGATTCAGATCTTGGAGGATATGTTGCGATCGTGTATGTTAGACTTTAGAGGTTCTTGGGAAGATCATATGCACTTGGTGGATTTCTCTTACAATAACAGCTACCAGGCGAGCATCCAGATGGCACCATTCGAGGCTTTGTATGGCAGAAAGTGCAGATCACCAATATATTGGAGTGATGTTGGCGAGCGTCAGATACTGGGTCCAGAGTTGGTGATGCAGACCCTTGAGAAGGTGAATCAAATTCAGAATCATCTTCGTGCAGCTCAGGACAGACAGAAGCATTGGTCAGATACACACAGACGACCTTTGGAGTTCAAAGAAGAAGAGCACGTATTCTTGAGGATCTCACCTACTCGAGGTACTATTCGATTTGGGAGCAGAGGCAAGCTGAGCCCAAGGTATATTGGACCATTTGATATTCTGGAGCGCATTGGTGAGGTGGCGTATCATCTTGCATTACCTCTATATTTAGAGGGAGTGCATGATGTGTTCCATGTCTCACAGCTGAGGAGGTACGTGACTGACCTAAGCCACGTAGTCGATCATTCTGAGATTACAGTGGGCCCTACCTTGAGATATGAAGAGTAGCGAGTTGGGATACTCGATATCAGTGAGAAGGTATTGTGAGGTCAGACGATTAGACTAGTTCGAGTAGCTTGAAAACATCATTCCCCCGACGAATCTAACTGGGAACGAGAGGATATCATACGCCAGTGTTATCCTCACCTCTTCGAAGATACAGGTATAATCTAAGCATTTCTTTTAGTTACCATATTTTAAATTTTCTTTAGTAGCTAATTCTTTGATTGCGAGGACGCAATCCTCTTAAGGGGGGTAGATTGTAAACACCCAAATTTTTCAAAAAATAAAAATAAATTTTGTAAATTTTCTGAGTTTTTTCAACTAATTAAAATAAATGTTCTTCTGAATTAAATATTTTTAAGTATTAAATTAAATATTATAATATTATGAAAATAATATTTTTGGGTGTAAAATAAAATATTAGACTTACTGCAATTTTTCTGGAATTTATTGGGCCCCAGAACTATTTTTAAAGACCTAAAAACTAAATTTCTAAATAAACCAAAATAAACCAGATTGAACCAACCGGTTTAACCCTGAACCGGTTTAATCCTAAACCGAACTGACCCATAATTTAAAACCAAACAGTAGCGGGTCGGATCCATACCCGACCCGTACCCGCGACCTGTACCCGACCCTAACCATATTGTGTCGGATCTGGACCCGCTTCCAAAACCCGGCCTGAACCTGACCCGCCTCTCACTGCTACAGTAATCGAAGGGAAATGAATTTTTCGACCGGTTTCCCCGCGGCCGTTTCACCCCTCCGCCGCCGTTACTCCCCTCGCTGGCGGTTACGCCACCGCCCCCGCGGACGTTACGCCTCCCCGGCCAACGGCAGCTCCGCCTCTCCCACTCCCTGCGCCTATAAGAACCCCCCGATGTAAACCCCCTCACCCAAAATTAGGTCTACTTAGCATATATAGAGAAACTAGGGCTAATTTGAATCCAAATAGAAATAGGACACGATATTTATTAAATTTTGTATTGTTTATGACACGTAGCGCGCCTTGCCGTTGCTTCGATAATTGGAGCACTACACTAGCCATTGCCTTCCAACGAATTTCATAACCTTGTCCTAGACATGACCACTATCTATTCTGACCCTTGTGTAACTTATATATATGCTTTCTTGTGCTACATTTTAGTCGCACAACATTCGCCGCAGACGTTATCATTTAAATCTAAATAAAATATGACCTTGAACCCTGTGCGTTCCAATCGAAATTGGAGACACAATCTTGACCCATTTTGTACAACCCGAATTTTATTAATATTCTACTCTATATCCTCTACGTCCCTGACACTTGTGTCCCACCTAATTTTAATCCCATGTACTTCTAATTAATTCCATAACACCATGCATGGTATTTTAATTAATTAAAACCCAATTTCCATCCTTGTGTAATTTTTCCAATTATTAGGGGCTTTTATGCAAAAATGCATTGAGGTGTCCCCACCATTTGACAATACATGAAGAAACCCAATTTTCCCTTCACGTGAATTTTCCCATAATTTTTGGAAGGTGCAAACGCGCAACATCGCCCCTTTTTATTTTAATCCAATCCTTGCATTTAAACAATGCAAATTACAGCCTCCCAACATCCCCATGTGAGCCCAAGGCCCATCCCAAGGAGAGTGTTGACCAAGTCAAGTTTTCCTAGGTCAAAAAAACCCCAAATCTCCCATATATAAATGCAACTTTCCTCCTCCTTCCTTATTTTCTAAAACCAAAACCTAAATTTTACTTCTTAGCCGACTCCCATCATCACCCTCACCTTCATCCTCCTTCCCGCCGCTTGCAAACCGACGACAGCCGCCGTGTCCGGCCATCCCGGCCATCACTTCTTAGCCGATCTCCCTCACCCGCCTCGTCCTCCCTCGGAGACCCTACTGCTCAGAGCCGCCTGACTGCACGACACCGCCCAACTTCGACCTCGCCGGATCTCCCTCTCCCCCGGCGACTGAACGTCGACCCGATCCACCCACAACCGCCTGAACTCCACCATTAACACCTCGCCCCTGCCGCCTGAATGCCCCCCGGCCAGAACCATCCGAATCCCGAGCACCATCGTCGTCGTCTCCCATCTCCGGCCCTTCCTGGCCATCCCCCCCCCCCCGCTGCACTCTCGACGAACCCGACCCCGCTGCACCCCGACACCACTGCACCTCCAGCTTCCCTCCCCTTCTCCGGCCGCTTCCCCGGCCAGCCCTTCACCTGAGCAGCCTGCCTCCACCCCCTCCGACTTCTTCCCTGTCCCCGACCACCACCACTGCCCACTGTCATCAGCCTCCGGCCATCCACCATTGTCGTCATCACCACCACCATTAAACTCTAGCACCCCACACCATCGGCACCATCACAAACTCATCCGCTCCCACCTCTCTGTCCTCTCCTCCTCCTCCCCCACTGGCCGGACCTTCCCCCGGGCCGGAGTACAGTCAGCAGCCTTCACCATCACCATCACCATCGCCATAGTCGTCGTCGCCATCACCTTCATCATCATCATCATCCCCTCTCATTATCACCACCATTACCACCACCATCACTATCACCATCACCATCGTCATCATTATCTTCGTCATCACCTTCACCATTACCATCTTCATCGTCGTCGGAGTCATCACCACCATCATCGTAGCCATCGTCGTCATTATCATCGTCGTTATCATCATCGTCTCACCTTAATCATCGTCGTATCATCATCAACACCCCATCACAATCATCATCTCATTAACACCTCATCACCATTAATACTATCATTAAACACCATTACCATTATCAACATCTTATCCTAGTCATCACCATCAGCCCAATCATCGTCCTTGTCATCACCATTGTCCACGACATCGTCCCCGTCGTCATCATCACCTCCATAGTCATCGTCGTTATCATCGCCATCGTCACCGACATTGTTACCATCCCTATCATTATGATCGTCCAACATTATCATCATTCATCCTCATCCATGTAATTATCATCATCTCATCATTGTCGTCATCATCATCATTAGTCATTATCACCCTTAACCATCACCCTTAGAAACCTTAATCATCGTCATAACCCTTGTCATCGTCGACAACATAGACCCGTCACCCTTGCCAGACAAATCACAGCAGACACCCCCGATTTCTGTACCTACGTACGCTGACCCCGAGGATCTATTAGATTGGTTCTACGCGACTTCTGGAGCTGCTTATTGGACTACGCAGCCTTCTTGCCAGGCAAGTATACCTTGCCTTTGTTGTACTGTTTAAATTCAGTTATATTATTAGTTGCATGTTTATTATTTTAGATTATATAACTGTGTGCGTCCGAGAGAGACTCGGGTGCAGTCAACGGAGGCGTTGACGTTAGGACTTATGTCTAACCTAGTGTCTAGTAGACCCACCTAAAGTTGTGGAGTTATCGGTATAACTCCCTAGGCCTTGACACATTTCTTACACGTGTTGTGAGTCTCATGTAGGGCACGGACCTGCATATGTGGTTGGCCACCTGTACGTGTAGGCGTACAACGGATAGGGTATAACTGCTAATAGTGTTGCATATTAGAAGACTTAGCAGTTATTAGTAGGCGGAGCATAGACTGTCGTGATACGATGGCCCAATCCTTGTCCTTGTTTGGTTGTAAGGTTAGGCTATTGTCCTAGCGATAGTTATGAGCCAGAGTTATGACGCCCCAGCGTAGTAGCTGAAGCATGTTGTGGATACAACATGCATAGATCATTAGGCGGGGAGGACGACTAGTAGGCGTATGGGACACCCACCTCCTTTATACAGATACCGCACTCGACGGAGTGATACGAACGTTATTATTTATACAGATACCACGTTCCCTAGAGTGTTGGACGTTACTTAGTAATTTTACAGATACCTCATTCTTCGGAATGATGGACGTTACAGATACCACACTCTAGAGAACGTTGGACGTTATTATATTCCTACGCCCGTGCTATAGGGGGCATATGTGGCATATACTAGCCAGTTGTCACGATTGGTAAATTACGTCAGCATATGTCTAGCCTACACTTTTCCATACTGTCATACCCCAGTCCCAAAATAAGTAGGACTAGGAATACGTAACACGCCCAGTCGTATGTATACGAACTCCAATATATGGAAATCATATACACACGTACGTTGTATATGAATATGCAATCCATCAGTGGTAATATACTGTCACAATAAGTCACACACAATCTATATCTCATCCACAGCACAAATAATAAGTCTGAATAGTAACTGAAATATCAAAGATAAGCATCAAGTCTGATAGTCTGGTGAAACAAATCTACTACAAAATGACTATACTGAAGTAGTAACAAAATCTCTGAACAGTGGAAATAATCACATCTACTCTGAGGATAAGACCTCCTCAGTCAGGTAAGTAGAGTCAGATCTAGGTCCGTACTCCTGTGGATACTCCTGCTCGTCCATATCTGGAAAGGGACTAGGTCCTCAGAGGAACGTAACAAGATACATATAAACATGCCAATAAAGTACTGAAATATAAACATCCAATGGGTCGCCTAACCGTCTAAGTGAAATGCAACTTGAGGACAACTTTGGCGTATGGAAAATGTAGGCTAGACATATGCTGACGTAATTCACCAATCGTGACAACTGGCTAGTATATGCCACATATGCCCCCAGTACATGGGCGTATGTAAATAATAACGTCCTACAGCTCCGAAGAACAGGGAATCTGCATAGTATATAACGTCCATACCACTCCATCGAGTGTGGAATCCGTAGTAAAGGAAGTGGGGTATCCCATACGCCTACTAGTAGTCCTCCCCGCCCAATGCTCTAAGCATGCCACATCTATGACACGATTTGGTTCATAGCCTATTTTTAGTACAATAGCTCAATCCTACAACCAAACAAGGACAAGGATTGGACCACCGTACTATAATAGGTTATGTCCATAGACCACTAATAACTGCTAAGTCCTCTAGCATACAAAGTTTATATCAGCAGTTATCCCTAACGTACGGCTCATACGTACAGGAGGCCAGACCTGTCATGCAATTCATGATCTATATGAGACTCATAACTCGTGTAACAACTGTGTCCGGCCAATGAACCTACTGATGCTCCATAATACTGGGGTGGCCTCATAAAGTAGGTCCAAAATCTACATAAATAAACATCTATATAAGCAGAATTAAATATGCATGTATCAGCTGGAATGTAAATAATAGTACAATGGTAAGGTATACTTGCCGAGCAAAGGTTCTGTAAAGTGCAACGTCCAATATTATATTTAGGTTTTTGGTGTAAAGAGTGGGATTAGTTTGAGAGAGTTGTAATATATATATAGGGTCAAGAGGCGGTGGGGATACTTAGTCTCAAGACTACTGCTGCTGATGTTTCTTTCTTTCATTGGTTTTGGTTTCGGTTGGGGTGATTTTAGTAATAATAGATTAAGAGGCGGTGGAATGAGGCGGTGGTGTTGCTGCCGATATTTTTCTTTACGCGCGAAGAAAGGGAAGCAAGGTTGGCTTTTGCTACTGCTGCTGCTTGATATTTATCTCCTCCTAACGGGTCCGGGTTCAAGCGGGTAGGGTAGGCTAAGGGGTTAACAGTTTTGGGTTGGGATCCAATAGGACTTTTATATATATATATATATATATATATATATATATATATATATATATATATATATATATATATATATATATATATATATATATTTCTATTCATAAAAAATTCTATGAATTATATTGGTGCACACCATTAAGCCAGCAACTGTCCAAAGGGTCTCCTACATGGAATAAATTAGAAAAAATTTACAAAGGCTCCATAAATCCCCTAATTGCACAAACACCTCAAATAAAAATTAAATAAAATCTATTCCCTTTATTTAGCCCATAACTATTATAAATAAATTAAATAATTAATAATAGAGAAATACGGTTTTTTAGATTAGGGGTCTTATATTCTATCCAACTTATAAAAATTTCGTCCTCGAAATTAAAATAGGGTAGGGGGTCTCTCTATCTAATCTCTCTTGATCACAATTCAAAGGAATTCACCTCATGTTTAATAATGCAATGTCTACCCAACTTATAATTTATCCATCTATCACTTAAGGCTATACATCTAAGAAAACGATTCCTCGAATCATTTAATCATGTTATTCAATCCTCAAAGTTTACACAGAATATATCTCCTATGATATACCTTTAGGTACGGGAAGTAATCATCAAATAATGTGATAGGCCTATGGGGTATCTCTAGTACTAACTGTATATCATATTTATACTAAGCACGAGGTTTTGTCTTTCCGAAGTAAGGGAAGACGAAGAGCAATAATAAAGAATTCCAGGCGAAGGTGATAGAATACAAGTACGAGGTTCAAGGAGTTTTAAAGAATTCAATTGGGAATCGTCAATGTGGTTGCGGGTTGAAATCATATTTTGGTAATTCTGATTCACATGCTCGTATCGGTATAGTATAATTATATAATTGATACGATATGCCAGACACATCTAGGAACAAGTATATTTGTCTACTAATTACTACATATTTCAATCTACGTAAAGTAGTATTGCAAAAGGGCGAACCAAGCGCACTATGTCTAGCTAGACCATAATACACTGATTCTGATTAGATAATTTGTATTAGTGTGGTTGATCAGGCCCCAATAACACATATGTCATGAACAAGCTTGATAAAATATTAAGCTTTGCAAAACTAGGCTGTAACAGCAGTATAAGTTAAGGTAGTACCGAGAATATAAGTACACTGGATTATGATGAGAGAAGTTACAAAATAGTTCAAGTTTATAAAGAAGATAAGACTTATCCAGTCTTTACAGTTGTTATACCAACTCCTGTAACGACATGACCAAGAAAAAAACTCTGTCCAAGAAGAACTCACATTTACTGAGCTGGTTTTAGTGCTAGAAGTGCTAGCCTCTGTGATGGCGGTAGAAGTGTCAATGCTTGTTGCATAGGATAGTCTTTCATCATATGTTGTCCGGAACCACACCTCATACATTATCCTAAGCGAGTTCGACAGTCCCTTCTAATATGTCCGTATTTCCCACAATGATGGCAGTGGAGCTTTTCTGGGATCTGGTATGGTCCTGCTCGGTGTTGGTACTGCTGTTACTGAGCTAAAGGATGTTTGGTAGGTCATCCTTGTTGTGTCCTCAGCTGACCTCTCTTTTCTTTGCTGATGGTTTCTTACAATCTGGCTTATGTCAGTAATTCGACGTAAGAGATTCGGGACTGGGAGCTAGTATAGTGTTGTAGCTCCTGAGTTAGTCCACGATAAAACCTCTTAGCCTTAGCCAAGTCATCTGGTATCAAGGCAGCGCCATATTTACTGAGGCAACTAAACTCAGCATCATACTCTTCCACTATTCTGCTCTCCTGCTCCAGGTGGAGAAACTGATCGTACAATGCATCTCTGATGGTGTCCGGAAAGTACTTCTTTTCAAAGCACTCCAGGAACTGCTCCCAAGTCTGGTATGTACCCAACTGGTGCTCCATGGATTCCCACCAGTGATGAGCATTACCATCTAAAAGCGTCCTTACACCTGTCATCCATAGGTCTGCAGGTAGCTGTGATGCCTCTAATAATTTTTGAGTGTGAGTGATCCAGTTGGTAGTCTCCTCTGGACTCTCAATGCCTTTGTACGGCTTCGATCCCATCTGGATAAAGTCTTTTACTGAACCAACTTTAGCTCGAGGTACTGGAGCTAGTGCTTGAGCTGGTACAGTAGTCTTTGCAGCCATCCTTTCAAGTGCTGCTAGGAACTCTTGTCTCTGTTATGCTGCTTGCTGCCTCTGTTCCTGCATCATTATCTTGAAGAATTGGAACAGTTGGGCCTGGCCATCCTGTGGTGTCAATGATACTAGAAGGTTCCCATTAGGTGGAACGGGAAGATCAGATGGAACTGGATTGTGAATCTGTCCATCTGGTCCCGGAAGTCTAGGAATTATTGAGGTCTCTCCTTGAGTCTGACCATTGACTCCAGGAGTTGTGTCACCATCTGTGACAGTACATCCCTTCTGCATATCCATCTCTCTGCAGGTGATGTACACAACGTTTAAAAGAAGTACAGGAATTAAAACAGGATGCAAGTATTAAATAGGATATAGAAGCATAAAATATGCTGGGAATTTTTCGCGTATTTTACAGTCAAAATTCCCTATCATACATGAAGTCTTTCCCTGCGTAAAACAGGGCTTCAAGGTAGTTGGCGTAAAACAGATTGTTAAGCTTCCTGCGTAAAGCAGAGCTTCAGGATAGTTTGGCGTAAGGTAGAGAATCAGAATTGTCCGCGTAAAGTAGAGAAGCGTAAAGAAGAGAATCAAAAACTGTTGGCGTAAAATAAGACTTCAGAGCTATCTGGCGTAAAGGTAGGGATTCAAGTTGTTTGGCGTAAAGTAGAGGTTCAACTATCTGGCATAAAGTAAAGGTTCAAAGAAGTTGGCGTAAAACATGGCTTCAAAGCTAACCGCGTAAAAGTCTGCTATACTTCCTGCGTAAAGTCTACGTAAAATCTACGCATAAAATCTGTGTAAAAAAATTTGCGCGTAAAATATATGCTGCGTAAGTCTACGCGTAAAATTTCTACGCGCGTAAAGTCTAAAATAAAAAGTATGCTTAAACAGTCTGCGTACAAAAGTTTCATGCGTAAAGTTTGAGCGTAAAAGGTCTGCGCGTAAAATCTTTTATTATTCTTCTGGCGTAGAGTCTGCTCGCGTAAAATCTGAAATACGTTGCAGCGTAAAGTTGTACGAGGAACTTGATAAATTTGTCAGACAAATCAGTGATCCTGACATCTGACAAAAGTACTTGCACGATGATCGAGAGGACGGCTGTGATGATGATTTTGCACAGAGACCCAGGTTATCATTTAGTGACAAGTTATTTTTACGCGTGTAAGAGGAAGAAAATGAGTCTTCTGAATTACGCTGCCTATTCTACATGGACAGGAATGAGCTTTTACGCTCAAGTCCGAAATGAGTTTTTACGCTCAAGACATAAATAAATTTTTTTACACTCAAGATAAGACAAAATCAGACCCCACGTCAGAAGCTATTTCTGCACAGGACTCTGGGCATATCTTCTGCATTAAATGCACGACATTCCATTCTCTTATAAAATTGGTCATGTCTGGGAAAGCTAAGATTGTGACAAATACGCTTACATCACCATCCTTACATTTTACGCCAATCTTATTTTACGCTGGTTATCTATATTTCAGGAATCATCAAGTTTACGCAGGGATAGTCACCTACGTGGCTTGCATGTCATGATCTTATAAAGGGATAAGTGTCATACGCAGATTGAACGCATGGATATCAGTTTGTCATAACCGCAGTGTAAAGTAGGCAATCTTTTGCATAGTTTGACTTTTACGCCAATAAGCTGGTCATTTGGCTTTTACGCCAACTAGGCAGTCTTTTGGCTTTTACGCCAACAACAGTCACTTGGCTTTTACGCCAACAAGGGTAAAGGGTCTGGTCACAGGGTAAAGGGTTCTTGACGTAAACTTTGTTTATCCAAAATATCGGATGGTTGAAAGGAAGAATGAGGTTTTAGTCAAGTATGGATGAGATCCTTATACTCTACTCCTATACGCAGGTTTGTTTGGTACAGTTACGTAACCAAGATAATATATTCTTGACCTGCATGGGCCACCACCAAAAATATGTCACGCCCCAGTCCCAAAATACGTAGGACTAGGAATACGTAACACGCTCAGCCGTATGTATACGAACTCCAATATATGGAAATCATATACACACGTACGTTGTATATGAATATGCAATCCACCAGTGGTAATACACTGTCACACCAAGTCACACAATCTATATCTTATCCACAGCACAAATAATAAGTCTGAATAGTAACTGAAATATCAAAGATAAGCATCAAGTCTGATAGTCTGGTGGAAACAAATCCACTACAAAACGACTATACTGAAGTAGTAACAAAATCTCTAAATAGTAGAAATAATCATAGCTACTCTGAGGATAAGACCTCCTCAGTCAGGTAAGTAGAGTCAGATCCAGGTCCGTACTCCTGTGGATACTCCTGCTCGTCCATATCTGGAAAAGGGACCAGGTCCTCAGAGGGACGTAACAAGATACATATAAACATGCCAATAAAGTACTGAAATATAAACATCCAATGGGTCGCCTAACCGTCTAAGTGAAATGCAACTTGAGGACAACTTTGGCGTATGGAAAGTGTAGGCTAGACATATGCTGACGTAATTCACCAATCGTGACAACTGGCTAGTATATGCCACATATGCCCCCCAGTACAGGGGAGCATGTAAATAATAGCGTCCTACAGCTCCGAAGAACAGGGAATCTGCATAGTATATAACGTCCATACCACTCCATCGAGTGTGAAATCTGTAGTAAAGGAAGTGGGGTATCCCATACGCCTACTAGTAGTCTTCCCCGCCCAATGCTCTAAGCATGCCACATCCATGACACGATTTAGTTAATAGCCTATTTTTAGTACAATAGCTCAATCCTACAACCAAACAAGGACAAGGATTGGACCACCGTACTATAATATGTTATGTCCATAGACCACTAATAACTGCTAACTCCTCTAGCATACAAAGTTTCTATCAGCAGTTATCCCTAACGCACGGCTCATACGTACAGAAGGCAGACCTGTCACGCAGTCCGTGATCTATATGAGACTCACAGCTCGTGTAACAACTGTGTCCGGCCAATGAACCTACTGATGCTCCATAATACTGGGGTGGTCTTATAAAGTAGGTCCAAAATCTACCTAAATAAATATCTATATAAGCATAATTAAACATGCATGTATCAGCTGGAATATAAATAATAGTACAATGGCAAGGTATACTTGCCGAGCAAAGGTTCTGTAAAGTGCAACGTCCAATATTGTGTTTAGGTTTTTGGTGTAAAGAGTGGGATTAGTTTGAGAAAGTTGTAATATATATATAGGGTCAAGAGACGGTGGGGATACTTAGTCTCAAGACTACTGCTGTTGCTGTTTCTTTCTTTCATTGGTTTTGGTTTCGGTTGGGGAGATTTTAGTAATAATAGATTAAGATGCGGTGGAATGAGGCGGTGGTGTTGCTGCCGATATTTTTCTTTACGCGCGGAGAAGGGGAAGCAAGGTTGGCTTTTGCTACTGCTGCTGCTTGATATTTATCTCCTCCTAACGGGTCCGGGTTCAAGCGGGTAGGGTAGGCTAAAGGGTTAACGGTTTCGGGTAGGGATCCAATAGGACTTATATATATATATATATATATATATATATATATATATATATATATATATATATATACACACATTTCTATTCACAAAAAATTCTAAGAATTATATTGGTGCACACCATTAAGCCAGCAACTGTCCAAAGGATCTCCTACATGGAATAAATTATAAAAAATTTATAAAGGCTCCATAAATCCCCTAATTGCACAAACACCTCAAATAAAAATTAAATAAAATCTATTCCCTTTATTTAGCCCATAACTATTATAAATAAATTAAATAATTAATAATAGAGAAATATGATTTTCAAGATTAGGGGTCTTACACATACACCCAAAGTTGTCCTCAAGTTGTATTTCCCTTAGATGGTTAGGTCACCCTTGAGTTTTTCTATTATTTACTTTATGGCATATTTTTATGTATCTTGTTATGTCCCTCTGAGGACCTGGTCCCTTTCCAGGTGTATTGTTTATGAGTATTTGCAGGAGCGCAGATCCGGACTGGCTACTTATATTGCGAGAGGTCTACTCTTCGAGCCTCGTGATTGTTAGAGGTTGTATTTATATTGTATTTATCTTGTTTATTCTTCATTCTAGTTCGACAGTAGATTTGTTTCCATCCGACTGTCATCTTTAGATACTTTATATTAAGATCTAGTTATAGATATTGGTTATTTATTTACATATGATTTATGTGGATGAGATTTAGTTATTCCTGTGACATATGTGTTTACCACTTGTGAATTGTTATTCATATTACAGCATACGTGTGTTATGGTTTCCATATATTGGAGTGACATATTCATACGGCTGACATACTTACGTGTCCTAGTCCTACGTATTTTTGGGACTGGGACATGACATGTTTTTAGTGGTGGCCCATGTAGGTCAAGAGCATATTGTCTCGGTTACGTTACTGTGCCGAGCAAGCCTGCACCTAGGATTAGAAAATAGGATCTCATCCACAATTGACTATGACTTATCTTCCTTCCAGCCTGTTTTATTTACATAATTGCATCCTGCTTGATTCATGTGCTCCCCTAATAGTTCCTTGAGTTAGCCCCTGCTAGAATATAGGAATCCCTGTTGATAGGATGATAATTAGGGTAACACACCTACTGAGAATACAGCTAGACATTGACACCTCACTAAGTTTAGAATATCTAGTGAACCCTAGCATCCCTCATCCATAGATCGGTTTACCATTAACCCTTGAGATAATTATGAATGACTTAAGGATAGTATAGACACTACTAGGGTTAGTTATAAATTTAACCATACTGTTTTACCCTAGCGTTAAGGAACCAATAGAAATCTAAGGTAGAATGTTAGGACCAACCCTAACTTTTATAGGAAGATATTATTATAGAACTATACATTTAGATTCTTGTCTAGATATTAGCAGACAGTACCCTAGGAAGCCGAGAGGAATTAATATAGTATTTTCTCGATCATACCTTGAATACCGAAAATTGCATATTACCTTCCCTTTAAGAAACCATGATGCTATCTAGAGCCCTCTATTTTACATTTTATATCTTGTCCCTCTGCAACCATAGCGCTCGCTATTTTGCGACGACTAATTATGGTTTTTCTTCTTCACCTTTCAACTAGTGCCACCTGACACTTCTGATTGTAGGCCAGGTAAATTCTCTCATGTTAAGGATATGTAGTTTGCTAGGATTATAGTTGCCAATGTTAAACTTTGAAAAGTTGTGTTGATAGTTAGAATTTGATAGTTTTGAGTTATTCTTGTAGATTGTAACTTGATGATTACCCTTAGTTTTAAATCGCGTAATTCGTATCCATAACCTAATATAGGTATATCCTCTTTTCACTCAAGAACCAGTAGCTCTTCTATTCTTATTATTGACACTTGTCATATGAGCACTATGATTAAAGACTTAAGATGACCATTACCTATATAATGCAATAGGATGATTTTCTCGTAAACCCCAACAAGAGTTATGCTTTATTTGCAAGGATAATATTATTTTGTAGAACCCCTTAAGACTGTCCCAGTATTAGTTTATTTTCTGGGTAGTATGCCTCACAACCTAGTGACACATAGTCCTCTCGACATGTTATTTTAGTATAATTGAATGACATTAACTATATGCTCGCATAAGACAATAGTGTTTATCCCGACTGTGACATTTAAAGGCCCATACCCCTATTTTTATCGACTAACAGCTTAGACAAGGTGTTAGTACTACAACTGTAGAGACTGTAGAGTCTTATTTTTGTTTTATTTATGAACTTGAATTATTTGTACCTTATTTCATCATGATCTAGCGCATTTATATTTTATATACTACCTTGACTTATGCTGCTATTTTATAGCCTAGTTTTGCAAGCTCATTCTTTATCAAGCTTGTTCACGATATATGTATTAGTGGATGCATATATTAATACATTTCAGACTCAGTGTATTAAGGTCTAGCTAACCTTGGTACGCTTGGTTCGCCCTTCGCATAACTACTTTACGTGGATTAAGATATATAGTGTCCAGTGGACGAATGTACTTGCCCTCTAGGCATGCCTGAGCATATCGTATCAGTTACATAACTGTACTGATATGAGCATATGAATAAGAAATTACCAAATAGGATTTCAATCCACAACTGCCTTGACAATTCCTATTGAATTCTTTAAACGCCTTGATTCCCATACTTCTATTCTATTACCTCTCTCTTGAACTCTTTATTATTGATCTCTGTCTTCCCTTATTTCGGAAAGACGAAACCTCGTGCTTGGTATAAGTTTGATATACAGATAGTACTAGGTGTACCCATAGGCCAATCGTATTATTTGGTGACTATCTTTTATAATTGATTAAGGGCCTATCATATATGATATAATTGGTGTTAAAGTTTTGAGGATTGAATAACATGAGTAAATAAATTAAGGAATATTTTCCTTAAGTGTATCACCTTATATGATAGATGGATAAATTCTAAGTTGGGAAGAAGTCGCATTGTTAGTTTGAGGTTAAATTCTTTTAGATTATGATCAAGTAGGATCAAATTGAGAGATCAAGTCATTTTAAATATGGAGAATTTTAGAAGAAGGAGTTAGAGGATGAGTAGTTAATGAATTATGAAACCTTAATAGTGAGGACCAAATAATTATACTTTAAGCGCATGATTTAAAGTTGAATGTTGAAGATTGAATCGTCGATTTAAACCTTGAGGATGAATATAATTCTAGGCTTGAACAATTGGTGAAGTAGATATAAAATTTTACAAATTGAGGCCTTAAATTAAAAGTTAAATGTTGATTGTGGGATTACCTATTTGAAAATATTGAGGATATAAATTAAATTTATAAATTGAAGAGTACGAAATTCACAAGTTGATAATAGAAATAATAATTGATTATAATTGATTGCTAGAGAAAATTTTGATAGTTGAAGATTGCGATGTAAATTTTGATATGGGATGTCATAGAGGTTTGAATTAGATTGGATGTGAATTATTTAAATTAAGAATCGAGAAGACAGCGTGATGTGTTGACGTTCGATTTAAACAATGGTTAAATTTGAAAAGGATTACGATAGATTTGAATAGGTCAATTTTGGAAGTGATTGTGATTTAACCTGCCTTACGTACGCAAGTAAAGGATTTAAACCAATTATGCCTTATTTTAATTTTGAGGACAAAATTATTTTTAAGTTGGGTAGATTGTAAACCACCTCACCCAAAATTAGGTCTACTTGGCATATATATAGAGAAACTAGGGCTAATTTGAATCCAAATAGAAATAGGACACGGTATTTATTAAATTTCGTATTGTTTATGACACTTAGCGCGCCTTGCCATTGCTTCGATAATTGGAGCACTATACTAGCCATTGCCTTCCAACGAATTTCACAACCTTGTCCTAGAGACCACCATCTATTCTGACCCTTGTGTAACTTATAGATATGCTTTCCTGTGCTACATTTTAGTCGCACAACATTCGCCGCAGACGTTATCATTTAAATCTAAATAAAATATGACCTTGTACCCCTGTGCGTTTCAATCAAAATTGGAGACACAATCTTGACCCATTTTGTGCAACCCAAATTTTATTAATATTCTACTATGTATCCTCTACGTCCCTGACACTTGTGTCTTACCTAATTTTAATCCCATGTACTTCTAATTAATTCCAGAACACCATGCACGGTATTTTAATTAATTAAAACCCAATTTCCATTCTTGTGCAATTTTTCTAATTATTGGGGCTTCTATACAAAAACGCATTGAGGTGTCCCCACCATTGGACAATACATGAAGAAACCCAATTTTTTCTTCACGTGAATTTTCCTATAATTTTTGGAAGGTGCAAACGCGCAATATCGTCCCTTTTTTATTTTAATCCAATCCTTGCATTTAAATAATGCAAATTGTAGCCTCCCAACATCCCCATGTGAGCCCAAGGCCCATCCCAAGGAGAGTGTTGACCAAGTCAAGTTTTCCTAGGTCAACAAAACCCCAAATCCCCCATATATAAATGCAACTTTCCTCCTCCTTCCTTATTTTCTAAAACCAAAACCTAAAATTTACTTCTTAGCCGACTCCCATCATCACCCTCACCTTCATCCTCCTTCCCGACGCTTGCAAACCGACGACAGCCGCCGTGTCCGGCCATCCCGACCCGCCTCGATCTCCCTCACCCGCCTCGTCCTCCGCCGGAGACCCTACTGCTCAGAGCCGCCTGACTGCACGACACCGCCCAACTTCGACCTCACCGGATCTTCCTCTCCCCTGGCGACTGAACGTCGACCCGATCCACCCACCGCCGCCTGAACTCCACCATTAACACCTCGCCCCTGCCGCCTGAATGCCCCCTCGCCAGAACCGTCCGGATCCCGTGCACCATCGTCGTCGTCTCCTATCTTTGGCCCTTCCTGGCTATCCCCCCCCCCCCGCTGCACTCTCGACGAACCCGACCCCGCTGTACCCCGACACCACTACACCTCCAGCTTTCCTCCCCTTCTCCGGCCGTTTCCCCGGCCAACCCTTCACCTGAGCAGCCTGCCTCCACCCCCTCCAACTTCTTCCCTGTCCCCGACCACCACCACTGCCCACTGTCATCAGCCTCCGGCCATCCACCATTGTCGTCATCACCACCACCATTAAACTCCAGCACCCCACACCACCGGCACCACCATGAACTCATCCTCTTCCACCTCCCTGTCCTCTCCTTCTCCTCCCCCACTGGCCGGACCTCCCCTCCGGTCGGAGTACAGTTAGCAGCCTTCACCATCACCATCGCCATAGTCGTCGTCGTTATCACCTTCATCATCATCATCATCCCCTCTCATTATCACCACCATTACCACCACCATCACCATCGTCATCATTGTCTTCGTCATCACCTTCACCATCACCATCGTCATCATCATCGTAGTTATCACCACCATCATCGTAGCCATCATCGTCATTATCATCGTCGTTACAATCATCGTCTCACCTTAATCATCGTCGTATCATCATCAATACCCCATCACCATCATCATCTCATTAACACCTCATCACTATTAATACTATCATTAAACACCATTACCATTATTAACATCTCATCCTAGTCATCACCATCAGCCC
Organism: Iris macrosiphon; assembly: GCA_036927795.1. Classification (NCBI taxonomy): domain Eukaryota; kingdom Viridiplantae; phylum Streptophyta; class Magnoliopsida; order Asparagales; family Iridaceae; genus Iris; species Iris macrosiphon. Next base: position 209,478,437 of record JAYESA010000005.1, on the reverse strand, counting down.
AATCATCGTCCTTATCATCACTATTGTCCACGTCATCGTCCCCGTCGTCATCATCACCTCCATTGTCATCGTCGTTATCATCGCCATCGTCACCGACATCGTTACCATCCATATCATCATGATCGTCCAATATTATCATCATCCATTCTCATCCATGTAATCATCATCATCTCATCAATGTCGTCATCATCATCATTTGTCATTATCATCCTTAACCATCACCCTTAGCAACCTCAATCATCGTCATAACCCTTGTCATCGTCGACAACATAGACCCGTCACCCTTGCCAGACAAACTGTAGCAGACACCCCCAATTTTTGTACCTGCGCACGCTGACCCCGAGGATCTATTGGATTGGTTCTACGCGACTTTCGGAGCTATTTTTTGGGACTACGCAGCCTTCTTGCCAGGCAAGTATACCTTGCCTTTGTTGTACTATTTAAATTCAGTTATATTGTTAGTTGCATATTTATTATTTTAGATTATATAACTGTGCGCGTCCGAGAGAGACTCGAATACAGTCAACGGAGGCGTTGACGTTAGGACTTATGTCTGACCTAGTGTCTAGTATACCCACCTAAAGTTGTGGAGTTATCAGTATAACTCCCTAGGCCTTGACATATTTCTTACACGTGTTATAAGTCTCATGTAGGGCACGGACCTGCGTATGTGGTTGGCCACATATACGTGTAGGCGTGCAACAGATAGGGTATAACTGCTAATAGTATTGCATGTTAGAAGACTTAGCAGTTATTAATAGGCGGAGCATAGACTGTCATGATACGATGGCCGAATCCTTGTCCTTGTTTGGTTGTAAGGTTGGGCTATTGTCCTAGCGATATAGAATGAGCCAGAGTTACGACGCCCCGGCGTAGTAGCTGAAGCGTGTTATGGATACAACATGCATAGATCATTGGGCGGGGAGGACGACTAGTAGGCGTATGGGACACCCACCTCCTTTATACAGATACCACACTCGACGGAGTAATACGGACGTTATTATTTATACAGATACCACGTTCCCTAGAGTGTTGGACGTTACTTGGTGATTTTACAGATACCTCATTCTACGGAATGATGGACGTTACAGATACCACACTCTAGAGAACGTTGGACGTTATTATATTCATGCGCCCGTGTTATAGGGGGCATATGTGGCATATACTAGCCAGTTGTCACGATTGATGAATTACGTCAGCATATGTCTAGCCTACACTTTTCCATACACCCAAAGTTGTCCTCAAGTTGCATTTCACTTAGATGGTTAGGTCACCCTTGAGTTTTTACAGTATTTACTTTATGGCATATTTTTATGTATCTTGTTATGTCCCTCTAAGGACTTGGTCCCTTTCCAGGTGTATTGTTCATGAGTATTTGCAGGAGCGCAGATCCGGACTTGCTACTTATATTGTGAGAGGTCTACTCTTCGAGCCTCGTTATTGTTAGAGGTTGTATTTATATTGTATTTGTCTTGTTTATTCTTCATTCTAGTTCGGCAGTAAATTTGTTTCCATCCGACTGTCATCTTTAGATACTTTATATTGAGATCTAGTTATAGATATTGGTTATTCATTTACATATAATTTCTGTGGATGAGATTTAGTTATGCCTGTGACATATGTGTTTACCACTTGTGAATTGTTATTCATATTACAGCGTACGTGTGTTATGGTTTCCATATATTGGAGTGCCATATTCATACGGCTTGCATGCTTACGTGTCCTAGTACTACATATTTTTGGGACTGGAGCGTGACACCCGAACCCAGCCATCTCCCCACAACCATCCAACCACCTCTCCGACTTCATCTCACCGGCCACCGACTGCAAGTCGTCGACCGGCCGTAGCAACCTCCACCCCGAGCCACCCGCTGTCCCCTAACCACCGCCACTGCCCCGGCCACCCCATCACCACGACTCCCCAGTCACCGCTACGACTCCGTCGTGACCTCGACGACTTCGTTGCCTCCGCCACTTTCTCCTCCAGCCAACCCCGACAACCCTCCGTCGCCGCCAGCGACGATCACCAGCAGCCAACATCCGCCGCCATCCCGCAGACGCTGTGTCGTACCACGTGTATATGACGTATAATCGATTCTGATGTCCTGTTCTGGTGTGCATTTCTCTCTCCTTGCCGCCTTATTTTTCGAACTGTCTGTTGCTACGTGTACCCTGCGTGACCCTCTCGAACCCCGTATAACTCGTTCGGGGTATCGCGTCTTGTATCGGTCGCAAACTGTAACGCAAAATCAGGAAAAATGACCCCCAATTTCTGAAAATCAGAAATTGTCCCGAACTCCCCAGTTCACGACCGTTTTGCGACCAACCTGTTAAATATTTTCAAAATTGGTTTAAAAAGTTATTTATACCGTATAACCAAGTTTTAAACCATATTTTTAGTTTATTTTATTGAGCTGTAGTTTGTAATATTTTCGAGGGTAAAAATGACCAAAATATTGGTTATTAAAAAAAACCTAATTTTCCTGGAACTGGGTACGTCCCGCTAAACGAGGCGACTTGGTCGTGTGCGAACTTCATCAAAAGGTGCGCACTGTCAATACGGACGTGTAGGATTTTGCAGAAGTTGATTTGGATGTGCGTGCACACCGAAATCAACGCGTATCCATCGACAACATCCCGTATCGTCCCTGTTCTGAAACTCGTTGTAACTTTGTGTACGTTCGTTGTTTCGAAATGAAACTTACGCCATCGGACTCGTAACAATATGTTGGTCATGTAACCCAAGTTTGGTTCAATTCTGAGAACGTTGACAAAATCCCGTATCGTGGGCCCCACGGCTCCACTTGACAGGCAATTTTGTGATCGGCTCATCGAAATCCAGTTCTGGACATTTCGTTGGATTCGTATCATTGTTCTGGACTTGTAGACACTAAGTTTGACGAATTTGGAAAATATTGTCTCTGGCACCTTTTTTGGTGTGAAGTGGGCCACATGTGGACCCCACTTTGACCAGAAACTGTCACTTTTATCCCTGTGTCCAAATTGGACTTATGAACAGGCAATTCTAGCTATTTGATATTTTCTGAGCATGATGGTAATGTTTATTTCAGCAACAGGAGGAATACTTGAAGATCCCGCTATTTCAGAAGCAACTGTTGGTATCCAAACTCCAGGCAAGTGTACTTTACGAATCTTACAGTAATTACTACATGTTATTCCCTTGATTTAATTATATGATGTATTTGTTCAACCTAGGACCGTGTGACATTACTTAACGTCCGAATAATATTCGGGTGTCAACGTCGTACGCGGAGTTGTGTAACGTCACCTAAAGATGGATATCGAAACCCTATACATTCTCGTGCTTGCATCATGAAGTACGTCATACCGCAGGACACCTGACACTATTCATGAAATAGAATCCTCCTAAGTCATTCATGGTGATTCTGTATAGGCTACAGGAATTGTGACATAGACTTTATATATATCATATGACTTGTTGCATTAGATATGATCTTGCGTGACATGGACATGAGATGTCGTGAACATGAGACGTGTGATTACATTAGGTAGTAAGAGACACACAGGCTACAGGATAATTTTATATATATATTTATTATTATGAGGCCGTAGACTCTACATCAGAGCTAGGCACATTACGTGATATTACTGCTACCGGCTCCCCGACACAGAGCTTGTAGTAGTCTCAGCCTGAGTACTAGTGATGCTCTCACATGCATATCACATAGTTGGTTAAATAGTATACCCTATTGATGCATTTATTATTGTACTGTATTTATTTTGGCTTGAGTTATTTTGTACCTTGCTATGTCCCCTGAGGACCTGGAACCGGATTATGTCCCCAGGTATAGCAGAGGAGTTCTATCCCGAGGTATACGGGACAGGAGCAGAAGCAGGAACAGGAGCAGACACTGGAGCTGAACCGATCCCCGAGGACGAGGTGATGGCCGAGGATTTCTCCTGAGTATCTGTTATCTATACTCAGTATTTGTTATTATTAGACTCTTTCATTTCTGGTTTGTTGAACCATTATATCAGACTTATTATCGGGTTGTTCCCCGATATACTTTATTGAGACTTGATGTTGGTTATATTTTATTATGCTGATATTGATCATATTTATCTTCTATGGATAAAATTAGATTGTGACATGTTTAGTAGACCTTTATTGATGTTTTACAGCTTAAGTACACCTTGATGGATCCATTAAATTGGGTTTGTCCATTAGAGTGTGCTGCAAGCCATTGCCACGTGTCTAGTCTCTCGGTATTTTGGGGCTGGGGCGTGACAGAATCTGCAAGTATCTTCATCCTTGTCATCTTTGTAGTACAACATGCACCTGTTGTGACATGCATCAATTTTCTCGTATTCCATCCAGAGCGATCTCACCATCCTCTTAGATCGGTAGAAGTCTTTAGGAAACTTAGCACCCTCCGACAAGATCTCTATAATCAACTCCATCAGTCGTTTATAGCATTCTTGCGACATGTTAAAATCAGACTTGATGCTCGATAATCTTATAACTACCTCCAACGGTGAATGATCCTTACAACCAGGATATAATGGAGTCCTTGCATTCTCCAGTAACTCCATGAACTTTGCAGTATCGCCATTCGGTGCCTTCTAAGCTGCATCATAATTATACGGATTAAAACAAGGTCTAGCAGCGTCAAAAAACATGTTCACACACCCGTCGTCATCGTCAGTATGGTCGTGGACATCCATATACGACTCCACATAAGGCTCCAACTCCGATGCTAAAGACATAAATTCTACGTGTGAGGTCCACTGATAGTAACTCGGCGTAAAATCCCTCGAGTCCAAATGGATGCAAAGATGTATACATATGTTCATCAAAGTAACAACTCTGATTGATGCGTGAGTATTTAAGTTGTGATGCGTGAGTATCCATATCGTGATTCATGAGTATCCGTATAATAAGTAAATATATAAGTTTGATATTGATTTCCAAATCTAGTAGACATGTAGACAACTCTGATTTGAGGATACGGGTGATATCATGAGTTTGATATTGCTTTTCGTCTTATAAAAACTTACTTGTATCCAAGGTATCCACACTTGACATTTACACTTCACACATAAACACTCTAGGTACTACCCATACCCAAACACAAAATCTTGACTAAAATACATACCAAATTTTTTTGCTACTTAACTATGACATTAACCCACAATACCCAAGATGACATTAACCCATAATACCCACACTAACCCATAACACCCAATATCTTGACTAAAACATATACTCAAATACCTTGCTACTTAACTATGACATTAACTATGACATAGACCAAATACCAAACTCGACACCTATCTATACTTGATACTCTAGTTGCAACTCTTATGAATACTCAACCTGACAAATAACTCTATTACCCAACTATCTCTATACCCATATGAAACTCACCCACACTCACATAATTGACACTAAGATACACTAATGTATCACGCACATAGGAGTTGACACTCACTGATACACACACACACACACACACACACACACACACACACAAATGCACACTAGGCACTAGGATACATAACATTACCATTACCCATGTGACACTATATTATATATATATATATATATATATATATATATATATATATATATAATGTGATCTTATTACGAAACATGTTAACTAAATTACCTATACTAGTTCCCTAATGATAATGTCTTAATCATTAAATCACTATCTCTTATTTATCAACTAAATCACATTAATACTAAATCATGTCTAACAATTGTAGGATAACTAGCAGGAGATCTCTATAAAAATTATGAACTATATTGGGGATCATAACTCAAGTATCACACACATACCAAAGGTTATACCCAAGTAATGTAGGATTTCGCTCAAATCTAATTCTAACATCAAACCAAACTAATACATATAGCATTAACATAAAAACTATAATAAATGTAGCACTAAATTTCCACACACACAGGTACACAAATACGCACACACATGATATATATATATATATATATATATATATATATATATATATATATATATATAAGAACACATACACACATGATACACACACACAAAGAGAGGACACAAACACACACACACACACACACACACACACACACATACGCACACAGGACACACACACACATATATAGAGGATACATGATACACAGACACCGAGGACACAAACACACACACAAATATATGATAGAGAGAGGGGTGTGTCACCTCTGGTTCGAGTAGGAGGAGTATGTCGTATAAATATATATGTGCCTGTGTGTGTGTATGTCTCATACGTGTCATCATCTAGCTAAGAGAGAGAGGGGGGGTTAGGGTTTACCTGACCGCGTGCGGAGGGTGGTCGACCGTGGAGAGGATGAGGCACCGAAGGCAGCGTCGGTGTGGCACGCTGGAGGGGAGCCGAAGGTAGTCGCGGGGGATCGCATGGGAGCACGGTCACGAGGGGTGGGGGTTCAAAATTTTGGGAGTTTTGGAAAGGAAAAAATAAAATCTGAACCCTATATGAAAAGATTTTACCGAAGTCTCAAACAGACGACACTAAACGTCACAGTAAATAAAAATTAGCGGCGTATTATAAGTTGCCAAATGTCACTATTTTTAAAATTTTAAAATAACTTAGCGACGTATATTAAACGACATCACTGAACGTCGCTGTTTTTTCAAAATATAGCGATGTTCAGGGACTCTAGCGACGTCTATTCCGTCAATACTGAAAGTAGTCGCTGAAAGTCGTTAAACGTCGATATTTTTGACGTATTGCGACATCTTTTTTGCAGTCGCTAAATTTATGAAAATTATCGACGTTATTTTTTGATATCGCTAATAACGCCTCTAATTGGCCAAATTTTGGTAGTGTGCATTATTCTGAGATAACCTCAGACTCCACAAATAGCAAGTCGTATAAGTGATTGACCGATTTTATTAATTGGATTTGGTTGTGATTGTATTATTCTGTTAGTAGCCTAAGAAAATGGACTATCATAGTGTGATGGATTCAACCGTTGTACTTATTGGTTGTAGGGTTGGGCCTTTGTGCTAGAATATGTCATGGACCTACGCCTACGCTACAACGCAGAACTATTATATATTGCTTTGGGTTTTGTTCTTTTTCGTGCTTTCTTTGTGGTACTTGCTATTTGTGGTCTAATTTTACTGGTTTATAAGGCCAGGTTTTGAGCCAACACCAGAGGATCCAGCGTACTTATCTCTGACTAATGATGTGTACCATGAACATGGCCGTCGAGGATAACTAGTGGGTTCTTTTATTTACTGCTTGTCTTTTGTAAACTATATTATTTTGGGCGTTTAGCCAACCGGTGCATGTTAGCCGATAAATCTGGACACTAGTCCCTTACATGACTGTGTATATTCAGACTGCAGCTAACTCACTGTTATTTTAATCTTGCATCTGGCACATCATTATGTATCACCAGATCTCTAAAGAATATTCTGATGTAGCATTTGTGATGCATTACTGCTTATTCTGAAGTGTTATATATTATTGTTTCTTGTTTCAATGATTGAGACATATAAGTTCTTGACCCTAGTAGACTTGATTGTAGCATGCACCCCCTTGTCTAGTTACAGCCGTGATCGTCGTACGACATATAGTACCTTGTACGGGATAACTGGCCATGTCTGTCTCCTTATTTAGGTACTGGGGCGTGACATAATAATGTTCCAGATGCAAGATCAAAATATACACCATATGTTTCATGCGTCTCTGGCCCCATGCGTCCTAAACACCATGCGTCCCATGGGTCTCTGGCCCCATACGTCCTAACTCCATGCATTACATGCGTCTCTGGCCCCATGCGTCCCAAACACCATGCGTCCCAAGTATCTCATACTCCATGCGTTTAATATAACAGTTCTCCTCAAGTCAAGATTTTTTTTGTTATAACTGGGAAGATTCTCTATAGGCCAAGTGTCAAGTTGACCAAGTCATGCACACTAAGTATGAGAACCGACCAAATTTTTAGCAACAGCAGATCCCAACAATGACTCCACGTGGCAACTTGACCGTGACATGTGTCCATGTTTGCAATTATATCTTGTTGAGGATGGACACGTAGCAACTCCAGCATCCATGCATGCATAGCACGTACGCGCATAGGCCCGTCAGCATGACAACTATAAATAGCAGATTTGTAAACCCACTAAGGACGTACATAGAGGGGAGAGAAAAATGTGAAAAAATCATCCTCGTTCCCTCGTCGAACCGTCAACGGAGTAAAGGAGTCACTGCAGTACTCGATCTCCATCGTTACACTCCCCAGAATCAAAAATATTGTACTTAGATTTTATGTTTAGGATTTCTCTGTACTCTTTTGTTTGTTAAGCAAAAAAAATTGTTCAAACTTTACATCAATAACAAACAACCGTCTTGGGTCTCCATTACTGGGAAGTTCCCAAACTGGAGAGATAACATGTTGACAGCAATTGTCTTGCCCTCAAAGTCTAGGGTGAGAGATTTGGAATCGAGCAGACGCTGGATATATTATTTCAACACGTAGCAATCCCGTGTTGGATGGTTGACAAACCGATGGTAGTAGCAGTATTTGGGATTATCGACCTGGTCTGCCTCATTAGGGTGTTTGATGTCAGGAAGCTAGAGCTTATTGCCTTTTATCAGCACATCAAAGATTTCCATCACGTTATCGTCGTCGAAAGAGTAAGTCTCCTTTGGTCTTGGAGCTTCGGCAGTTTTTTTATCTGTCGATGAGGGCTTTTTGGACACGTTGACGGTAAGGGCCTACTTCCCTTTGCCGTCACGGTCACTATTGTTGTTGTTGTTATTTTTGTTGTAAGGGTGCTTTCCCCTGTCATCAGCAATGGGGATATATATTTTCAGCAATCGGGCATCCTTCATATTTTTCTCAGCAGCGATGGCACTTATGATGATTGTCGTCCAATATTTGAATTGAGTGGCCCATGTCCAGAGTCTTACTGCCTGAAGTAGATTTCTCCAACACATGTCTATTATTGTAGACTCAGGATTGTCAGAAGGGTAGTAGTTTTAGTGCAGCTTTTATGTACCGCTCTATATATTCCCGTACAGGCTATTTTTCTCTCTGAGTGATGTCCATCAGAGAGAACATCGTCATATCATTTATTCTATCATAGAATTGGACAAGAAAGATGCAATTGTCTTGAAGATGCAATTATCTTGAAGACTGTAAAACTAATCGAAGGCTACCCCGAACAATGCCCCGGCGAAGGATCTTAGTAAGAAAAGCGTTACTGCGGGGTAGATTCCCCATTATCGTCTCAAAAATAGCTCATGTATTGACAGGGAGATATTTTTCGGTCAAATGGAGTCATAGAGAAGGGCTTGTACTTTGGCGGGTATGGTACATCTTTCTACTAGAGAGGATATGGTTGTCGTACCCCCAGCTCGCGTAGTGTATCCTAATTGCCCATTGGGTCCAGGCGGGTTCGAAGTTCTCGTATTTCCTGCTGGCCTCCCGGGACTCATTTGCTGTAGGCGGAGCAGATGATCCTGGTAGAGTATGATTGTCATCAGCAGGTGGGGCAATTACGTTTGAGTCCCCATTGGTCCCAGGGTCCTGGCTTGCTTGCGTAGAGGTCCACTGTGGTTGTGAGACCATGTTTGCCTTGATTTCTAGCATTGTCAGGGTCAAGGCATGTATTGAGGCGCTCATGATGTGCATCATTGCCTCCAAAGTATCGAGGCATTGGCGATCGCTAGTGCTTTCAATATCCTCCCCGACCATGTATAATATCCTTACATGAGGAGAGACAGATGGGACGATAGATCTCTCACTATTCGTCTCAGACTCTTGCGTTAAGCAGTCCTCGAGGAAAGTTGGCAACATCGCCTCTTCCTCGGATTCTGGAGGAATACTACCCCCAGTGTCAGAAGGTGCTTCAATTTGACGAGGGTGCCTACCCCCAGTAGTCTCAGTGTCTGTTCTTTGAGAATCATCCCCCCCGGAACAATGGGTTGTCATAAAGCTCCGGAGGATTTCTACTCCCAGCTTGCAGAGTAATCTGGGGTCTTGAGAGAATACCACCCCCAGTTATTGCCATTTTTGACTTTGAGCGGGTGCCTAGGAAAACTCCTTCTGTAGGTATCGCTTCTTGCCTCCGGCCCCTCGACATGCTAGCGGAGAGTGGAGGGTTGGAGATGTTGGACTTCCGGCCTCCCCTTGTAGAAAGGGGACTTCCAAGTGGAGTAACATGAGGCGAAGGACAACTCCTCCTCCTCTGGTATTTGCACATATTCTTCGGGACACTGCCGGATAGGTGCTCTTGGTTGCAGTCATTGAAATGCTGACTGCCTGTTTGCAGGTACCGCTGCTTTGACAAGCAGCAGTTGATGATAATGTGGGCACAGTAGTATCCAGGAGGGGATATCTCACATGCCGTGGTTGCCTCCCTGGCTTTGCGGTTGTGATTGATCACTTAACGCAGGTCAGGCGAGGGATGATTCACCTTTACACCCTCCTTATGAGCACTACAGAACCGAGCGCATGGGTGTGTAGGTGTTATGTTTTCTCCCTGACCTAGGGTTCGTACATGAACTTTTCCTAAGTCATCAGTAAAAGACTTCTGGGACTGACCATGTCCGCTTGCCGCTGCGGGCTGGGTGCATGGGTTGGTCTTGTATAGATTTCCATCGGGAACACGCATAACAGTTAGCGGCGCACGCTAACTGTCGGCAAACTGAGCAGTTACATGGGTTGGTAGGCCCACCCTGCCCTAGACTTCCTTGTCTTAGTATGTACTGGTGCATAGTACGAGGAGTCCAAGTTTGAGTTATCTCCTTTTTCAGCATGGCACATGGAGTCAGAGACGCATGAGATTCTGTCGAAGACAACTCTTATTGGCATCAGGGCCGCATGCAGCTGCCCTCCTGTGCATGGAGTTCAATGATATATGCTTCTTCTTCTACGTCCCTTGTTATGGGCGCAGGGACTGTGCATCAATACCCAAGCTTCCGGCATCGTAGTATTTTTCTCTGTCAGAGCTCAAGTGCTTAACAGTCTTCTCCTCAGACACGACAGCCGCATGGACAGAAAAGGCTTGGATAGACGCATGATGTGCGTCCTTAGCAACAGAGAGAGACAGGGAGCGCATGCTCTGCAGTTGGACAAGACACAACGGCCTTTTCTACCCATGTCCTGCGGGTCTTCTTAGGCTTTGGTAGCCTTGGCGAAGGACTCGTGCTACCTTCAGAAAGCATTTATTCAAAACCCTGCTGGTCGAAGCATACAACCAGCATCTTCTAGGTTGAATCCAGTTTTGCCGCATTGGACTACGTCACTACCTTCTCATCAGAGGAGAAGGACATCCCCTGTAGAGTCGCCACCTTATTTGACATTGATATAAAGTTTGAACAAACTTTATTGTTTAACAAACAGAAAAGTACAAAGAAATCCTAGACAGAAAATCTAAGTATAATATTTTTAATCCTGGAGAATGTGATGATGGAGATCGAGTACTACAGTGACTCTTTTACTCCGTTGATGGTCCGATGAGGGAATCAGAATGCTTTCTTCTATTCTATCTTTTGTGCCTATCTGTGTGTCTCTCTATGCCTCTGTAGTGGGTATAAAACTCCACTATTTATAGCCATCTTGCTGACTGGCTATATGTGCCTCATATGCCTCTGTTTGGTGGTCGTATGGGGCTCCTTCAACATAATACGATTGTAATTGTAGACGTATATCACGGACGGACTGTCATGTATCCCATGTTGGGATATGTTGTTGATAAAATCTTGGTTGGGCAACGGGATCATTTTCATCCCATTATCTGCGTAACTTGGTCAACTGGACACGTGGTTAACATTGATTGTATGAGGATCTTTTCAGTTATAACGGAAGGATCCTGCAAGCTGAATGTCGCATAGAGTCTTGGCCGTATATGTGTTCTCGTCTGGCCTAGGTTGGCCGCATGATGGCGAGGACGCATACGTTCTCTCGTCTAGCCTGGGTCAGATGGACACTTTGGCCGCAAAATAATGAGGACACATAGAGTCATGGCCGCATACGAGCAAATATGTGGCGTTGTACGTCCTACAAAGTTATTAATGTGCTGACGTGACCTTCTGTCTTTTTGTGTGCCACCGCCTCTTTCACGATCCACTAAGAGATCAAGGTAATAAGTACTATGTCAGAACTTTCTGACATGCATTGAATGTTGTGTCAGGGGATCTTATGCGGCCCATATTTTTGTGGTTGTTCAAGCCGCATGGAGACTTTTGCAGACTATGCGGCTTATCTTTATTTTGAGAATGCATGGGTTGTATGCAGCATGCCTTCATTTTGAGGGTACATGCCTTCAGATTTTCTATGCTTCTATAGTCATGATATGTATGGCTAGATTTGGTAATTTGTGCGTTTTGGTGTCTCTTGTGTCAATTCCTTATATTTTTTTACTTGATCTAATTATTCTATGGAATTTATGTTAATTCTATATATATATATATATATATATATATATTGGTGTTTCAAATTGTTATTGGTGGTTGTTCTTTGGTATCAAGGTGTATTAGTGTTTCATGAGAGATATTGTGGATACTTGAGTGTATTATGGAGGGTTTTGGTACCAATTGGTATTGGTTTTGGTACCATTAGAGTGTATTATTTGTGCATGCGTTGGTATTATGACACCAAGTTAGTACCATGGTGTATAAGAGTTGTATATAAGCATACGTGTGTGTTGATGAGTGGAGGTAGTGTCATAATGTATCTAGAGACATTGGTGATTGTGTATCCAATTGGTAGATGGTACGTTAGAGTGTTAAAATCAACGCAAAATCTTAAGAAATAGTGCTCAATAATTAAGATAGGATAACATGCATTAACGTTATTCCGGTAACCACTTTTTTTTTTCTCTAACCCTAACCCCAACTATCCTAGCTTTTGAACTTGATAACCTAAACTTTGATATGCATCAACTTGATACCCTAAAAAAAAAATTACCCCTGCTCATCCAGGCCCCCCCCCAGGCTTCCCCACCACCCCCTCTCCCGACTGCACCACCCATGCCCCTCCCCCCTCTCTCTCTCCGTGCGCGTTGGCATTGTTGCTGATGTTAATACTATCGATGTTGAGTCCGGAGATAGAGGGATTTGGCAGACGGGTGAGGTGTGAGGATTGGGTAGCCGGGTGGGGTGGTATAGGGGAGGGGGTGCAGCCAGGGGGTGGTGGGGGGGAGAGGGGATAATTTTGGCCTTTTTATTTTTGTGCATCAAGTCAAAAATATTTAATATTTGATAGTATCAAGTTATTGAATAAAAAAGTTTAGGACAACAAGTTCATAAATAGAATAGTTGAGGGTATCAAGTTGCAACTTTATAGTACTATAAAACTTGAGCTACAAATTGCTATGCAAAATAGACTTTCAAATGAAGTATGGTCTTGGTCAATGCTAAAGATTTTTGCCAAGTCAATGCAAAATCATAAGAAATAGTGCTCAATAATTAAGATAGGATAAGCAATGACGTTATTCCAGTAACCACTTTTCTCTTTGTTTCTCTTTAACCCTAAATCTAAATTTTCCATCAAACTTCTCCCTCATATTTTTTTGCAAATCTATATGAAGTCAATACTTCCTCTTTTTCTCTGTCAGGTACGACTAGATTTACTGAAATCCGATATTTATGTACATATACGTCAACCCGATATCTGATATCTACCACATTGCTTCAAGTACTTCAAGGAATATCTAGTTAGTATGTTCCAAGTAGACAACCAGTAGTTAAAGGAATCATTTGTTAGTCCGGAGGCTTAACCAAAGATAAATGAACAGGAACAAAGGTTATCGCCTCTGCTAATTCCTAAAGATGAAGGCGAGATCAAGGGTTCACCCACAGGGTTCCTTCTTTGACTATTACCGATTATAACTACCAAACAAGATTACAATAATCAGAAAAAATAATTCCTTCTAGATCACAGAACTCAAGAACCAAACAACGTTCTTCCTTGCAAATGCAATTATAATTGGGACAGAACATAAACAAATAGAAGAAGAGAGAAGAAGATAGAATAAAAAATTATTCTTCCTAGGATGGTGAAGACCAATGTTGCTCAAAGCAAGATTCGCCCTTTATCGATGATCTGCTCCCAGGAGCCAGCAAGTTCACAAGAGAACTTCTGGGTCGCTCGTAGTCACCTCTATGTGTGACTCGAACAGACTCCCTGGACTCCTCTTCTATCAATTTTTTGGTGTATCTCCAAAAGGAGGTCTGAGGACTCTATTTATAGAGAAGGGTGGAAACCCATCTCCACTCCTAGCCGACGTGGGACTAAAATACCAACTCCTAAAATAAGGATTAATATTCTAAATCCATCAATTAATAGAGTCACATGCAATCAGCGCTGCCCGCATATGCGTGCAACAACACAGCAACACATGCGCGTAGACTCACAGACATGCAGCAATGCATAGCCGCATATGTCGGACATGCACGTATTTGTGCATAACAGCGCATAACCGTGCATATCGCACATACGCAGCAGCCATGCATGGAACCTACATAGCCCGAGTCCGAGACCGAGATCGAGTCCGAGTTTGAGTCCAAGTCGCTAAGCACCATTGGGACTTAGCTCCTAAGAGAATTTTCCCAAAAGAGTGACAAATGGTATAAATGCTTTCTTTGAGGAGTTATTCCTTTTTCCTCCTAGGAAAATACCCTCACATGACACCCATATGTGTTCTACCATACCCCATTGTCATGCCCCAGTCCCAAAATATCGAGGGACCGGACGCGTGGCAAAGGCCAGCAACACACACCGCTGGACAAACCCAATTTAATGGATCCATCGGGGCATGCTTAAGCTGTAATACAATAATAAGTAGGTCCACTGATATGAGTCATTTGTTGTTATGATGGACAAACCCAATTTAATGGATCCTTCTGATGGGCTTGCATCATCGCATAGAATATTCGAAACATTTATTGTTCGTCCATAGCCTGTCCTTGGGGAACGGTAGGCATCGGTGGAGCTAACTGCGTTGATGGTGGAACGTCATCTTCCGGGATTCTCGAGGCATGCTGACTTGCTTGCTGTGATGATGGACCTTCACTAACTGGTGTCACTTCATCTCTGTTGGTTATCACAGCACCTTGTGGTATTTCTGGATGAGTCTCGTTGTTTGATCGTGAATCCATAACTCTGCAACCAAAATAAACGATAAGAGCCGCATAAGAATCAAGGCAGGATGCAAGTCAAGAATTTAAATTCGAATCTGATATAGATATCAAGAACGTTTCAAGCAAGTGGATGAGATCCTAGAACTTATCCTATTCTTATTGCAGGCTTGCTCGGTCCCTAAGTTGAAACCGAATAATTTAGTCATAGACCTGCATAGGCCACCACAAAAACTATGTCACGCCCCAGTCCCAAAATATCGAGGGACCGGACGCGTGGCAAAGGCCAACAACACACACCGATGGACAAATCCAATTTAATGGATCCATCGGGGCATGCTTAAGCTGTAATACAACAATAAGTAGGTCCAATGATATGAGTCATTGTCTATACTAATCTCATCCACAACAGATAATCACAGATCAAATGCCAGAATAATATAAATAAATAAACTGACAAATCACAATAAAAAGTGTCTCAGAGAACAATCCGAGAACATGTCTGATACATCAAATGAAATAGACTGGAAAGAGAATAACTAGAAACAGAAATAAAAGAAAATCTCACGCCAATACTCAGAAGAAGTCCTCGGGTATGAACTCGTCCTCAGATGTCGGTACAGCTCCTGTATCTGCTCCTGTTCCTGCTTCTACTCCTGATAAAGCTCATGTACTGTATAACTCTAAGTGGATCTCCTCTGCTAGTCCTGAGGACAAAGTCCGGATCCAGGTCCTCAGGGGACAGCAAGGTACAGAAAATACAAGCCAAAATAAATGCAGTGCAGCAGAAGATGTAATAAATAGGGTAAGCTATATAACCATCTATGTGAAAATGCAAGTGAGAGCATCACTAGTACTCAGGCTGAGCCGCTACAAGCTCTGTGTCGGGGAGCCGGTAGCGTTAATAACACGTAATGGGCCAAGCTCTGCTCGAGAGTCTTGTGCCTCACAATAATAGGGGTTTATATATATATATGATCAGCCTGTAGTCTGTGTGTCTCTCCCCACCCCATGTAATCACACGTCTTATGTCCACGATGCACCATGTCCATGTCACGCACAATCATATCTAATGCAACAAGTCATATAGTAACTAGGAATATAATGTCAATGTCAAATCCTACATCCTATACAGAATTACCATGAATATCTCAGAAAGATCCTGTCCATGAATAGTGTCAAGTGTCCTGGGTATAATGTACTTGATATGACAAGTACGAGAATATAAAAGGGTCACGAATGTCCATCTCTAGATGACATACACAATACCGCGTACGGTGTTGGCACCTGACTAATAATCGGACGCTAAGTATGTCACACGGTCCTAGGTCAAGCATGCACAGCAATATCAATAAAGCAGAAAATATGCAACAAGAACTCCAAGTTGGCAAGGTATGCTTGCCCACTGAATATAAACAAGTCAAGGAAATAAGTAGCAAAGCTGCAGGGTTTGGCAAGGTACACTTGCCTGGGGTCCTGGCTCCAACTGTAGCTCTGGTCTCAGTGTGATCTGCAGGTACTTCTCCGGTTGCTGAAAAAACATCACCATTAGATTCATAAAATATCAAATAGCTAGAAACGCCTGTCCTTGAGTCCAATTTGGACACAAGGGCAAAAATGACATTTCCGGGCCAAAGTGGGGTCCACATGTGGGCCACTTTGTACCGAAAAGCGTGTCAGGGTCTAAGGTCTCCAAATTGGTCAAACTTAGTGTCAACAGGTCAGGAACGATGATACGAACCCAACGGAACTTTCAGAATTGGATTCCGATGAGCCGGTCACAAAATCGCCCGTCGGGTGGAACCTGTGGGGCCTACGACACACGATTTTGTCAACGTTCTCAGAATCGAACCAAACTTGGCTCACAGGACCAGCGTATCGCTACGAGTCCGATGGTGCAAGTTTCGTCTCGATCCGACGTGTGTACACAAAGTTACAGCGTGTTCCAGAACCGACGGATATGGGGCGATGTCCGCGGATACGCACTGATTCCGGTGTGCACGCACATCCGAATCGACTTCTGCGAAATCCTACACGTCCGTATCAACGTCGCGCACGTTTTGGTAAAGACCGCGCGCGACCAAGTCGTCCCGTTTGGCGGGACGTACCCAGTTCCGGGGTGAATCGGGTCGTTGGTGGCGAGGCTGAGTTGGGCAGGGGACGGCGGCGCTCGAGGGCAGAGCGGGGAGTTCTGCCGGTGGTGGTCTTCGGCTGGGCAGCGGAGGAAGGGAGAAGGGAAGGCGGCTGGCCGTAGGCCTTGGCGGAGAAGCTGCTGCTCGGGGCGGCGGGGCGATTGTCGACGAGGGACTCTGCGGTGGCGCGGGCGGACTCGGGTGGAGGAAGGAGGCGGAGATGAGGGAGCCGGGCTGCGGGTTCTGGCGGTCTCGAGGCGGGGCTGGGCGGAGAGCGAGGCGGAGACGGGCAGCTAGGGGTTCGACGCTGGGGTAGGCGGAAAGGTGGCTAGGTCTTCGGCGGCGAGGGAAGTTTGGCCGGAGAAGGAAGGGAAGATGGTGGCAGGCGTCGAAGGGAGAAGGAGGTGATGGCTAGGGCTGGTTAGGGTGGCGCTCGGCTAGGGTTCAGGGAATCTTGGTTGGGGGAGAGGATGATGGAGAGGAGGATGATAGGGGGCAGTCGGCGGAGGCCTAGGGTTCAGGCGAGCAGGTCAGAGGGGATGACGGCGCTGGGATGGTCGGGAGAGGATGCTGCTGCGAGGCGCATCTAGGGTTCAGGTCAGCGGTCGATTAGGGTTAGGGTTAGGGTTAGGTTAGAAAATTTGGGGGAATTTGGGATTAGGGATTTTTCCTTTTCTTTTTCTTTCTTTGTGGAAAAAACTTAGGGAAAATATGTATTTATACAAACCGAAATTGGACTAGGGTTAGACCTAGGATTCGGGCTGGGTCAATGCTCCTCGGGCTTGGCTTCGGCTCTCATGGGGATGTCGGGCGTTTGGCACGGGTTTAATTCGGTAAAAAATCTACATGGGTCTTCAGGGCTTTAAACGGGTTTCCGGAGTCCAATAAATCCGCAAAAAATTATCCTGTGTCCGGTTTCCCATTTTACACCATAAAATATTATTTCCATAATATTTTAATATGAATTAACCAAAATTAAAAATCCTTTAATTACCAACGCCTAGGTTTTTAATCATCAGAAAAATCCTAAAAAAATTCCAGAAAAATCCTCAATTAATAATTCTGAAATTTAGGGGGCTTACAATCTACCCAACTTATAAATATTTCGTCCTCGAAATTAAAATATGGTAGGGTGCTCTCTATCCAATCTCACTTGACTACAGTCTATAGGATTCTTCTCAAGTGACTTTGCGGTCTCTACCCAACTTAGAATTTACCCATCTATCATCTAAGGCTATATATCCAATAAAGCTATGCCCCAACTTATTTAATCACGTTATTGAATCCTCAAGTCTTTAACACCAAATATATCACCTATGATATTCCCTTAATCATATATCAAAGGGTCATCAATAATGCGACCGGCCTGTGGGGTATGTCTAGTACTATCTACATATCATCTTATACCAAGCATGAGGGTTCGTCTTTCCGAAATAAGAAAGACGGAGATCAATAATAAAGAGTTCAAGTGTGAGGTAAATAGAATAGAAGTATCAGGATCAAGGCGTTTAACGAATTCAAATGGGATTTGTCAAGACAATTGTGGATTGAAATCCTATTCTGGTAATCCTTTGTTCGCATGCTCGTATTAGTACAGTTATGTAACTGATACGATATGCGCAGACATATCTAGAGGGCAAGTATACTAGTCAACTATATATCGCAATCCACGTGAAGTAGTCGTGCGAAGAGCGAACCAAAATGCATTAAGGTTGATCAGACCGTAATACACTGATTCTGAATAGACAATTGTATTAGTATGTCGACCCAATAATACATATGTCATGAACAAGCTCGATAAAAGGATAAGCTTGCAAAACTAGGCTGTAACAGCAGCATAAGTCAAGGTAGTACAAATATAAGTACGCTAGATGATGATGAAAGGAGGTACAACTTAATTCAAGCTCACAAAGACAAAAACAAAATAAGCAATAATAAAAGACTCTACAATCTCTACGGTTATCAATTATAAGCAAATTCAAAATTACATAGGTTAAGTCTGAGGTCACGAACCAATAGGCACGAGATAAAACAAATCTAGAAACAGAAAACTACGAAAAATTACGCGCATTAGCTACTCCATGAGTCTGTGCGTCCTCTAAAGTCATTGCTGGAGCTTGTCCGCGTCTTCGTAGTCGATTCCTCTGCTGTTGTTGAGCTTGCTGGAAGAGTGTTGTTTGTGGTGCCAAGGGTGGCCTCGGCTGATTCCCTCCTGGGGCATGTGGTAGAACTCCTTCAACTTCCGTTGGCAGTATTTCCAATGCGTAATGCTTGTCTGTTTACCCTTGGTGCTCCTTCTCGACGCTCAGGGCATTCCTTTATTAGATGCTGACTGGATCCGCAAGCTAAACATAATTTCCTTTTGCGTCTGCACTCGTTCTCTATATGGCCTCGCTTGCGACAATGCTGACAGACAGGTAGTACTGGCGGAGGTGCTTCTGGTGGCTGGTGCATGTGAGACTTCTTTGCAACTTCTTCCTGTAGTGCTCCGGGTGGTGCTGATGTGGCTGGTTGATGAATCATCACTGCTTTCTCTTGATGTTTAGGGCAATCCCTTACCGACTGCTTTTTGGATCCGCAGGATAAACATAGTCCCAATCTGCGTCGACATTCTTTAGCGAAATGGCCTACTTTGCCACAGTGGTGACAAGTAGGAAGAACTAAGGCTCTGGGTGCTGCTCTTGGTGGTGGATACATCTGTGGTCGCTTTGCTGCTCTTTCCTGTTGTGCTTGGTCTGGTGCTGATGCATACGGCCGCTTCTGGCTGGACCCTATCCTTGTGTCGCACTCCATGGGTCTTGCTGTAGTAAGAACATGCTCGTCTAAGGTAGTTGCAGCGGGGCTGATTAACTTCCGTAACTCTGAGCTGAATCTGTCGATGAACTTCTCTACTTGGTTTTGCTGAGCTTCTTTCTGAACCTTCTGATGGGCTTGCATCATCGCGTAGAATATTCGAAATATTTGTTGTTCGTCCATAGCCTGCCCTTGGGGAACGGTAGGCATCGGTGGAGCTAACTGCGTTGATGGTGGAACGTCATCTTCCGGGATATCGAGGCATGCTGACTTGCTTGCTGTGATGATGGACCTTCACTAACTGGTGTCACTTCATCTCTGTTGGTTATCACAGCACCTTGTGGTATTTCTGGATGAGTCTCGTTGTTTGATCGTGAATCCATAACTCTGCAACCAAAATAAACGATAAGAGCCGCATAAGAATCAAGGCAGGATGCAAGTCAAGAATTTAAATTCGAATCTGATATAGATATCAAGAACGTTTCAAGCAAGTGGATGAGATCCTAGAACTTATCCTATTCTTATTGCAGGATTGCTCGGTCCCTAAGTTGAAACCGAACAATTTAGTCGTAGACCTGCATGGGCCACCACAAAAACTATGTCACGCCCCAGTCCCAAAATATCGAGGGACCGGACGCGTGGCAAAGGCCAGCAACACACACCGATGGACAAACCCAATTTAATGGATCCATCGGGGCATGCTTAAGCTGTAATACAACAATAAGTAGGTCCAATGATATGAGTCATTGTCTATACTAATCTCATCCACAACAGATAATCATAGATCAAATGCCAGAATAATGTAAATAAATAAACTGATAAATCACAATAAAAAGTGTCTCAGAGAATAATCCGAGAACATGTCTGATACATCAAATGAAATAGACTGGAAAGAGAATAACTAGAAACAGAAATAAAAGAAAATCTCACGCCAATACTCAGGAGAAGTCCTCGGGTATGAACTCGTCCTCAGATGTCGGTACAGCTCCTGTATCTGCTCCTGTTCCTGCTTCTACTCCTGATAAAGCTCATGTACTGTATAACTCTAAGTGGATCTCCTCTGCTAGTCCTGGGGACAAAGTCCGGATCCAGGTCCTCAGGGGACAGCAAGGTACAGAAAATACAAGCCAAAATAAATGCAGTGCAGCAGAAGATGTAATAAATAGGGTAAGCTATATAACCATCTATGTGAAAATACAAGTGAGAGCATCACTAGTACTCAGGCTGAGCCGCTACAAGCTCTGTGTCGGGGAGCCGGTAGCGGTAATAACACGTAATGGGCCAAGCTCTGCTCGAGAGTCTTGTGCCTCACAATAATAGGGGTTTATATATATATATGATCAGCCTATAGTCTGTGTGTCTCTCCCCACCCCATGTAATCACACGTCTCATGTCCACGATGCACCATGTCCATGTCACGCACAATCATATCTAATGCAACAAGTCATATAGTAACTAGGAATATAATGTTAATGTCAAATCCTACATCCTATACAGAATCACCATGAATATCTCAGAAAGATCCTGTCCATGAATAGTGTTAAGTGTCCTGGGTATAATGTACTTGATATGACAAGTACGAGAATATAAAGGGGTCACGAATGTCCATCTCTAGATGACATACACAATACCGCGTACGGTGTTGGCACCCGACTAATAATCGGACGCTAAGTATGTCACACGGTCCTAGGTCAAGCATGCACAGCAATATCAATAAAGCAGAAAATATACAACAAGAACTCCAAGTTGGCAAGGTATGCTTGCCCACTGAATATAAACAAGTCAAGGAAATAAGTAGCAAAGCTGCAGGGTTTGGCAAGGTACACTTGCCTGGGGTCCTGGCTCCAACTGTAGCTCTGGTCTCAGTGTGATCTGCAGGTACTTCTCCGGTTGCTGAAAAAACATCACCATTAGATTCATAAAATATCAAATAGCTAGAAACGCCTGTCCTTGAGTCCAATTTGGACACAAGGGCAAAAATGACATTTCCGGGCCAAAGCGGGGTCCACATGTGGGCCACTTTGTACCGAAAAGCGTGTCAGGGTCTAAGGTCTCCAAATTGGTCAAACTTAGTGTCAACAGGTCAGTAACGATGATACGAACCCAACGGAACTTTCAGAATTGGATTCCGATGAGCCGGTCACAAAATCGCCCGTCGGGTGGAACCTGTGGGGCCCACGACACACGATTTTGTCAACGTTCTCAGAATCGAACCAAACTTGGCTCACAGGACCAGCGTATCGCTACGAGTCCGATGGCGCAAGTTTTGTCTCGATCCGACGTGTGTACACAAAGTTACAGCGTGTTCCAGAACCGACGGATACGGTTGATGTCTGCGGATACGCACTGATTCCGGTGTGCACGCACATCCGAATCGACTTCTGCGAAATCTCACACGTCCGTATCAACGTCGCGCACGTTTTGGTAAAGACCGCGCGCGACCAAGTCGTCCTGTTTGGCGGGGCGTACCCAGTTCCGGGGTGAATCGGGTCGTTGGTGGCGAGGCTGAGTTGGGCAGGGGACGGCGGCGCTCGAGGGCAGAGCGGGGAGTTCTGCGGGTGGTGGTCTTCGGCTGGGCAGCGGAGGAAGGGAGAAGGGAAGGCGGCTGGCCGGAGGCCTTGGCGGAGAAGCTGCTGCTCGGGGCGGCGGGGCGATTGTCAACGAGGGACTCTGCGGTGGCGCGGGCGGACTCGGGTGGAGGAAGGAGGCGGAGATGAGGGAGCCGGGCTGCGGGTTCTGGCGGTCTCGAGGCAGGGCTGGGCGGAGAGCGAGGCGGAGACGGGCAGCTAGGGGTTCGACGCTGGGGTAGGCGGAAAGGTGGCTAGGTCTTCGGCGGCGAGGGAAGTTTGGCCGGAGAAGGAAGGGAAGATGGTGGCAGGCGTCGAAGGGAGAAGGAGGTGATGGCTAGGGCTGGTTAGGGTGGCGCTCGGCTAGGGTTCAGGGAATCTTGGTTGGGGGAGAGGATGATGGAGAGGAGGATGATAGGGGGCAGTCGGCGGAGGCCTAGGGTTCAGGCGAGCAGGTCAGAGGGGATGACGGCGCTGGGATGGTCGGGAGAGGATGCTGCTGCGAGGCGCATCTAGGGTTCAGGTCAGCGGTCGATTAGGGTTAGGGTTAGGGTTAGGGTTAGGTTAGAAAATTTGGGGGAATTTGGGATTAGGGATTTTTCCTTTTCTTTTTCTTTCTTTGTGGAGAAAACTTAGGGAAAATATGTATTTATACAAACCGAAATTGGACTAGGGTTAGACCTAGGATTCGGGCTGGGTCAATGCTCCTCGGGCTTGGCTTCGGCTCTCATGGGGATGTCGGGCGTTTGGCACGGGTTTAATTCGGTAAAAAATCTACATGGGTCTTCAGGGCTTTAAACGGGTTTCCGGAGTCCAATAAATCCGCAGAAAATTACCCTGTGTCCGGTTTCCTATTTTACACCATAAAATATTATTTCCATAATATTTTAATATGAATTAACCAAAATTAAAAATCCTTTAATTACCAACGCCTAGGTTTTTAATCATCAGAAAAATCCTAAAAAAATTCCAGAAAAATCCCCAATTAATAATTCTGAAATTTAGGGGGCTTACAATCTACCCAACTTATAAATATTTTGTCCTCGAAATTAAAATATGGTAGGGTGCTCTCTATCCAATCTCACTTGACTACAGTCTATAGGATTCTTCTCAAGTGACTTTGCGGTCTCTACCCAACTTAGAATTTACCCATCTATCATCTAAGGCTATACATCCAATAAAGCTATGCCCCAACTTATTTAATCACGTTATTGAATCCTCAAGTCTTTAATACCAAATATATCACCTATGATATTCCCTTAATCATATATCAAAGGGTCATCAATAATGCGATCGGCCTGTGGGGTATGTCTAGTACTATCTACATATCATCTTATACCAAGCATGAGGGTTCGTCTTTCCGAAATAAGAAAGACGGAGATCAATAATAAAGAGTTCAAGTGTGAGGTAAATAGAATAGAAGTATCAGGATCAAGGCGTTTAACGAATTCAAATGGGATTTGTCAAGACAATTGTGGATTGAAATCCTATTCTGGTAATCCTTTGTTCGCATGCTCGTATTAGTACAGTTATGTAACTGATACGATATGCGCAGACATATCTAGAGGGCAAGTATACTAGTCAACTATATATCTCAATCCACGTGAAGTAGTCGCGCGAAGAGCGAACCAAAATGCATTAAGGTTGATCAGACCGTAATACACTGATTCTGAATAGACAATTGTATTAGTATGTCGACCCAATAATACATATGTCATGAACAAGCTCGATAAAAGGATAAGCTTGCAAAACTAGGCTGTAACAGCAGCATAAGTCAAGGTAGTACAAATATAAGTACGCTAGATGATGATGAAAGGAGGTACAACTTAATTCAAGCTCACAAAGACAAAAACAAAATAAGCAATAATAAAAGACTCTACAATCTCTACGGTTATCAATTATAAGCAAGTTCAAAATTACATAGGTTAAGTCTGAGGTCACGAACCAATAGGCACGAGATAAAACAAATCTAGAAACAGAAAACTACGAAAAATTACGCACATTAGCTACTCCATGAGTCTGTGCGTCCTCTAAAGTCATTGCTGGAGCTTGTCCGCGTCTTCGTAGTCGATTCCTCTGCTGTTGTTGAGCTTGCTGAAAGAGTGTTGTTTGTGGTGCCAAGGGTGGCCTCGGCTGATTCCCTCCTGGGGCATGTGGTAGAACTCCTTCAACTTCCGTTGGCAGTATTTCCAATGCTGGAGAGGCTGGCCTTTGTGCTGATAATGCTTGTCTGTTTACCCTTGGTGCTCCTTCTCGACGCTCGGGGCATTCCTTTATTAGATGCTGACTGGATCCGCAAGCTAAACATAATTTCCTTTTGCGTCTGCACTCGTTCTCTATATGGCCTCGCTTGCGACAATGCTGACAGACAGGTAGTACTTGCGGAGGTGCTTCTGGTGACTGGTGCATGTAAGACTTCTTTGCAACTTCTTCCTGTAGTGCTCCGGTTGGTGCTGATGTGGCTGGTTGATGAATCATCACTGCTTTCTCTTGATGTTCAGGGCAATCCCTTACCGACTGCTTTTTGGATCCGCAGGATAAACATAGTCCCAATCTGCATCGACATTCTTTAGCGAAATGGCCTACTTTGCCACAGTGGTGACAAGTAGGAAGAACTAAGGCTCTGGGTGCTGCTCTTGGTGGTGGATACATCTGTGGTCGCTTTGCTGCTCTTTCCTGTTGTGCTTGGTCTGGTGCTGATGCATACGGCCGCTTCTGGCTGGACCCTATCCTTGTGTCGCACTCCATGGGTCTTGCTGTAGTAAGAACATGCTCGTCTAAGGTAGTTGCAGCGGGGCTGATTAACTTCCGTAACTCTGAGCTGAATCTGTCGATGAACTTCTCTACTTGGTTTTGCTGAGCTTCTTCCTGAACCTTCTGATGGGCTTGCATCATCGCGTAGAATATTCAAAACATTTGTTGTTTGTCCATAGCCAGCCCTTGGGGAACGGTAGGCATCGGTGGAGCTAACTGCGTTGATGGTGGAACGTCATCTTCCGGGATTCTCGAGGCATGCTGACTTGCTTGCTGTGATGATGGACCTTCACTAACTGGTGTTACTTCATCTCTGTTGGTTATCACAGCACCTTGTGGTATTTCTGGATGAGTCTCGTTGTTTGATCGTGAATCCATAACTCTGCAACCAAAATAAACGATAAGAGCCGCATAAGAATCAAGGCAGGATGCAAGTCAAGAATTTAAATTCGAATCTGATATAGATATCAAGAACGTTTCAAGCAAGTGGATGAGATCCTAGAACTTATCCTATTCTTATTGCAGGATTGCTCGGTCCCTAAGTTGAAACCGAACAATTTAGTCGTAGACCTGCATGGGCCACCACAAAAACCATGTCACGCCCCAGTCCCAAAATATCGAGGGACCGGACGCGTGGCAAAGGCCAGCAACACACACCGATGGACAAACCCAATTTAATGGATCCATCGGGGCATGCTTAAGCTGTAATACAACAATAAGTCGGTCCAATGATATGAGTCATTGTCTATACTAATCTCATCCACAACAGATAATCACAGATCAAATGCCAGAATAATGTAAATAAATAAACTGACAAATTACAATAAAAAGTGTCTCAGAGAACAATCCGAGAACATGTCTGATACATCAAATGAAATAGACTGGAAAGAGAATAACTAGAAACAGAAATAAAAGAAAATCTCACGCCAATACTCAGGAGAAGTCCTCGGGTATGAACTCGTCCTCAGATGTCGGTACAGCTCCTGTATCTGCTCCTGTTCCTGCTTCTACTCCTGATAAAGCTCATGTACTGTATAACTCTAAGTGGATCTCCTCTGCTAGTCCTGGGGACAAAGTCCGGATCCAGGTCCTCAGGGGACAGCAAGGTACAGAAAATACAAGCCAAAATAAATGCAGTACAGCAGAAGATGTAATAAATAGGGTAAGCTATATAACCATCTATGTGAAAATGCAAGTGAGAGCATCACTAGTACTCAGGCTGAGCCGCTACAAGCTCTGTGTCGGGGAGCCGATAGCGGTAATAACACGTAATGGGCCAAGCTCTGCTCGAGAGTCTTGTGCCTCACAATAATAGGGGTTTATATATATATATGATCAGCCTGTAGTCTGTGTGTCTCTCCCCACCCCATGTAATCACACGTCTCATGTCCACGATGCACCATGTCCATGTCACGCACAATCATATCTAATGCAATAAGTCATATAGTAACTAGGAATATAATGTCAATGTCAAATCCTACATCCTATACAGAATCACCATGAATATCTCAGAAAGATCCTGTCCATGAATAGTGTCAAGTGTCCTGGGTATAATGTACTTGATATGACAAGTACGAGAATATAAAGGGGTCACGAATGTCCATCTCTAGATGACATACATAATACCGCGTACGGTGTTGGCACCCGACTAATAATCGGACGCTAAGTATGTCACACGGTCCTAGGTCAAGCATGCACAGCAATATCAATAAAGCAGAAAATATGCAACAAGAACTCCAAGTTAGCAAGGTATGCTTGCCCACTGAATATAAACAAGTCAAGGAAATAAGTAGCAAAGCTGCAGGGTTTGGCAAGGTACACTTGCCTGGGGTCCTGGCTCCAACTGTAGCTCTGGTCTCAGTGTGATCTGCAGGTACTTCTCCGGTTGCTGAAAAAACATCACCATTAGATTCATAAAATATCAAATAGCTAGAAACGCCTGTCCTTGAGTCCAATTTGGACACAAGGACAAAAATGACATTTCTGGGCCAAAGCGGGGTCCACATGTGGGCCACTTTGTACCGAAAAGCGTGTCAGGGTCTAAGGTCTCCAAATCGGTCAAACTTAGTGTCAACAGGTCAGGAACGATGATACGAACCCAACGGAACTTCCAGAATTGGATTCCGATGAGCCGGTCACAAAATCGCCCGTCGGATGGAACCTGTGGGGCCCACGACACACGATTTTGTCAACGTTCTCAGAATCAAACCAAACTTGGCTCACAGGACCAGCGTATCGCTATGAGTCCGATGGCGCAATATTCGTCTCGATCCGACGTGTGTACACAAAGTTACAGCGTATTCCAGAACCGACGAATACGGGGCGATGTCCGCGGATACGCACTGATTCCGGTGTGCACGCACATCCGAATCGACTTCTGCAAAATCCCACACGTCCGTATCAACGTCGCGCACGTTTTGGTAAAGACCGCGCGCGACCAAGTCATCCCGTTTGGCGGGGCGTACCCAGTTCCGGGGTGAATCGGGTCGTTGGTGGCGAGGCTGAGTTGGGCAGGGGACGGCGACGCTCGAGGGCAGAACGGGGAGTTCTGCGGGTGGTGGTCTTCGGCTGGGCAGCGGAGGAAGGGAGAAGGGAAGGCAGCTGGCCGGAGGCCTTGGCGGAGAAGCTGCTGCTCGGGGCGGCGGGGCGATTGTCGACGAGGGACTCTGCGGTGGCACGGGCGGACTCGGGTGGAGGAAGGAGGCGGAGATGAGGGAGCCGGGCTGCGGGTTCTGGCGGTCTCGAGGCGGGGCTGGGCGGAGAGCGAGGCGGAGACGGGCAGCTAGGGGTTCGACGCTGGGGTAGGCGGAAAGGTGGCTAGGTCTTCGGCGACGAGGGAAGTTTGGCCGGAGAAGGAAGGGAAGATGGTGGCAGGCGTCGAAGGGAGAAGGAGGTGATGGCTAGGGCTGGTTAGGGTGGCGCTCGGCTAGGGTTCAGGGAATCTTGGTTGGGGGAGAGGATGATGGAGAGGAGGATGATAGGGGGCAGTCGGCGGAGGCCTAGGGTTCAGGCGAGCAGGTTGGAGGGGATGACGGCGCTGGGATGGTCGGGAGAGGATGCTGCTGCGAGGCGCATCTAGGGTTCAGGTCAGCGGTCGATTAGGGTTAGGGTTAGGGTTAGGTTAAAAAATTTGGGGGAATTTGGGATTAGGGATTTTTCCTTTTCTTTTTCTTTCTTTGTGGAGAAAACTTAGGGAAAATATGTATTTATACAAACCGAAATTGGACTAGGGTTAGACCTAGGATTCGGGCTGGGTCAATGCTCCTCGGGCTTGGCTTCGGCTCTCATGGGGATGTCGGGCGTTTGGCACGGGTTTAATTCGATAAAAAATCTACATGGGTCTTCAGGGCTTTAAACGGGTTTCCGGAGTCCAATAAATCTGCAGAAAATTACCCTGTGTCCGGTTTCCCATTTTACACCATAAAATATTATTTCTATAATATTTTAATATGAATTAACCAAAATTAAAAATCCTTTAATTACCAACGCCTAGGTTTTTAATCATCAGAAAAATCCTAAAAAATTCCAGAAAAATCCCCAATTAATAATTCTGAAATTTAGGGGGCTTACACCCATGTGCACACCTTAACAGATACAAAGTATTATATTGAGATACTCACTTGGTGGTGTAGCCAATGTGGGACTATCTTTCACTAGTCTAAAGGCAAAATACCAACAATCTCCCACATATCTCAATATATGGGTTGAGCGTTCCCTACAGTGATTATCCATCATGTATTAGGATAGATTTCACTAACGACTTGAATCTTTCTGCATGGGTCAAATAACGGTACGATACAAGAACGGACTAAGCCTTGAAATCTATACCATAGCTGTATTTTTTCCACTCACATAATGACATCAACTGTGCTTATGGTTGTACATTAAAGTCCATGTGTTCGCCTGGTTTTGGTGTATGTATATTGGGTGTCTATAAGCTTACCCTCATGAGATGGCCTATATCTCTTTACATATACTCTAGATGAGTTCTTTTAACGAGTCTTGGCATGAAGTCTTGTGCTTCCTTGCGGTGCTACGCAACTATGACACTGCCCAGAGCCGAGGCTATACCTCATCGTGGTGTCATACCACTGTTGCATGAGGTTTCAAGCCTCTTTGCAGTGTCATACTACCCAGCATGAAGCCTTGTGCTTCCTTGCGGTATTAGGCCGTTGTAACATGGCTCGCGTAGCCGAGACTTTACATCTTTTACCTCTTGGTGCTGTCACCCCACTGTAACATGAGGTCACCGGCCTCTTTGTAGTACTTCCTAACACTCTTTATTCTACAATATTAGGCTACCTGCCTATGTGCGGTGCTACGCTACTGTGTGGCCCGAAGCCGAGGCTTTACCCTCTCGAGGTACCTCATATGCCGTCATCCCACTGTAGCATGGAGTACTATGCTCCTTTGTAGTGTTGTGCTACCCGTGCTTCTTGTAAAGCATGCCAGACATTCAAAATGCTCGAGAACTCATTAAGGCGTCTAAGCCATCCTCCCACAAAACTTGTTTTATACAAATAACAAATAGTAGACAACAGTGGTTCTGGGTCCGTAATCCCTCAATGTCTCAAAGGACTACCCACTGTTCCTGATATACTCCCAGTCAATGATCCTTATTTGAACCAAAAGTGAGATGCCTAGTAGATTTTTCTTTGAACTAATAGCATAAAAATTTATGGTAGAATTACAAAGATACGATATCATAATGTCTTCAAGTCCATTTTGACTGTTGTGTCCTCGACTAGCTGGCGCTTGAGACCCTTGGTGAACGGATCCGTCAGATTCTCCTGGCTCCTAACATCAATCATGGCAATGATTCTAGTCTTGATAAGATCGTTCACTGCCATGTTTCTCAGTCGCACAGTCATCTTCTTACCATTGAAGAGATTATTTGATGCCACCGTTGTAGTCACCTGGTTGTCGTAGTAAGTTGGTACAGCCGGAATCTATGCACCAACCACTGAAAGATTACACATGAGCTCCCAAATCTATTCTACTTCATGTATTGTAGCCACCAGTGCATAGAACTCAGATTCCATTGAGGAATGAGATATCATAATCTACTTCTTCGACTTCCACGATATAGCAGCTCCACCCATGGAAAAGACGTATCCTTATGTGGACCTTTCGATATCTACTTCTAAGCACCAGCTTGCATCACTGAAGCCTTCCACTACTATCGAATAACCGTTGTAGTGTAGTGCATACTTCTGAGTCCTTTTGAGATATCTCATCACTTCCTTCCCAGCTTTTCAGTGCTCCACATCTAGATTGCTTGTAAACCGAGTCAGCATCTCCACGGCAAAAGTTATGTCAGGCCTTGTGGTAGTTATTACATACATCAAACTTCCGATGGCGCTTGAATACTCTAGCTGTCTAACGCTTTTTCTTAGATTTGGCTTCAGCTTCTTGTCACACATGTACGGAGTATCGATCCCCGAAAGATCCTGATATCCATAGCGTGTGAGCATCTTCTTAATATAATAAGATTGTGACAACGTCGCTCCACTGTCCATCCGGATGATCTTTACCCCCAAAATAATATCAGTTCCCCCTAAGTCCTTCATATTGAACTTAGATGTGAGAAACTTCTTTGTCTCAGTGACACGTGCTAGATCCGTACCTAGGATTAGCATATCGTCCACGTACAGACAAACGATAAATTCTCTCCCGTCAGCGAATATTGTATAGACACACTTGTCTGTCTCACTGACCCTATAGCCGTTTGATGTTATAACTTTATCAAACTTCTCATGCCATATCTTGGAAGCTTGCTTCAGACCATATAATAATTCACCAACTTGCAGACTTTGTCTTCAAGGACCTTGACGACAAATTCTTCTGGCTGTTGCATGTAAATCTCTTCGGTCAACTCTCCATTCAGGCATGCTGTTTTAACATCCATCTGATGTATAACTAGCTTGCGAATTATGCTCAGATTAATCAGTATCTTGATGGTTGTCATCCGCACTACTGGAGAATATGTGTCAAAGTAGTCGATCCCCTTCTTTTGAGAAAACCTCTAGGCTACCAGCCTTGCCTTGAACTTATCAACAGTTTCATCGGCCTTCATCTTCTTCTTGAAGATCCACTTGCATCCAATTGGTTTAGCTCCTTCAGGCATATCAACCAATACCCAAGTGTTGTTGGAGGTTATTGAGTCATACTCATCATTGATAGGCTCCCTCCAGAAGACAGTATCTCGGGTCTTCATCGTCTCATCATAGGTAAGCGGATCTATTTTCACATGATAGGTAACAAAATCATCTTCGAATTCCTTCTATCTCTTCACTCACTTAGTTATTGGTTCTGTAAGTTCTGGTTCGAACGTTGTCTCTGCAATGACAACTTCTTATTGGACTATATCTTTATTGGAAGCGTTAGCCTCCTGTGCACTCATATTATTCTCCGAAATGTCTGCAATAACAACGTTCTAGTGCCTTGCAAATTTATATTTAAAGAATTCTGCGTCATGAAATTTAATGATATGATTTGATTCAATATCAAGAAACCTCCAAGCATTACTCTTCTCTACATATCCCAGGAAGATAGTCTTCGTAGTCCTCGTACCCAGTTCTGAATCTTCAAGTCTGGAAGCTTCACATACGCCAAATACCCCTACACTCGAATGACATTCAAGTTGGGTCTGACCTTGAACCAGAGTTCATGAGGAGTGACATCAGAATTTGCGTATGGCACTCTGTTCAAAATGAAAGTAGCCGTAAGCACAGCTTTTCCCTAGAAGCAATTTGGACGACCCGCAGTCAACAACAATAAATTTAACAGCTATGTCAATGTCATGTTCTTCCTTTCAGCTACTTCATTTGATTAAGAAGAAAATGGAGCAGTTATCTCATTGAAAATTTTATGTTCTTTGCAGAACGATGCAAATTCAATAGACTTTTACTCCCCGCCTCAATCACTTCTGATTCTCTTGAGTTGTTGCCATGTATAACGTTCAGCCTCAGCCCTGAACTTCTTGAACTTCTCGAATGCTTCATCTTTTAACTTGAGCAGATAAATAAGTGCGTACTTCGAGTAGTCGTCGATGAATGTAATAAAATATTTTATCTTGGCCTTTGTGGAGAACTGTTTGAAGTCACAGATATCTTAGTATACCAACTCTAGAAGATCTGTGCTTCGGTTAACCCACTTGAACAATTTTTTTGTGATTTTTGTCTACGCACAGACCTCATACTTCTCTACCTCCTTACCCTCCTAGACTAAACATTTTGTTTTTCTTTTACAATAAATATGTCCTAGTCTATTGTGCCATAATTCAAGAGGATAGCCAGAAGAAGAGACTGCATTAACATTATTAGCAGGAGTTACAAGCTGAAGTTTGAATATCCCTTCAGTGAAGAATGCTTTCTTAAAGTATGTTACTTTGTAAGACATCACCATCTACCCAGTATTGATCTCCATCCTCAAGCCTGCGTTGCAGAACAGACTTTCTGAGACCAGGTTCTTGACAATCACCGGTACGTGCTTCACATCTTGAAGCGTCAGCGACTTTTCCCAAGTCAGGTTCACATCTTGAAGTAATCACCGGTGCCAAGTACTTCAGCTTGTGTCTGGTTCACCACCATAACCTTCTCATATATAGACTTAGAGGTGGTGAACAACTCCTTCTTTGAGCAAACATGGCAGGATGTGCCAGTGTCCACCCACCAGTTAGTGTCGACACCAACCGAGATAACCTACGCAATCATAGCAACCTTGTTAGGCTCATCTTACTCTGTCTATTTGGGCTTAGATCTGCAGTCTTTTCGGTAGTGGCCCTTCTTGACATAATTGAAGCAAGTCACATCTGACTTGGGCTTTGGCTTGAACGAAGCCGACTTTACCTTCAAATGGTTGAAGTCCTTCTTATTGTGAGAAGCCTTCTGCTTCCCCTTGGAGTAACCAGCATGCACCAAGTTGGCCTTGGCCAACTGCTTAGACAGCTTGTCCACTTTATTTTGAGCCATTAACTCATCTTCAACGTGGATGTAATGTAGTAGAAGATCAAGATTGACATCAATCTTCTTCCAGTGCATGTCCGAAATAAAGTTGCTCCAACCAGGCGGGAGCTTTACGATAATACCCCCACGACAAAAGCGTCGAACATGGTCATGTCACCATCCTCAAGTTTTTGACGTAACTTGAGAAATTCTTTAACTTGAGGCAATATCGTCTTGTCGTCCTCAAATTGCATCTTCCAGACCTTTTTGGTCACATAGATCTTGTTGCGGTTCTCATCCGCCTTGTAATACTTTTTAATGACTCCCAGATAACCTTTGCATGGTCCATTTTGCTGTATGACCCCGCCAGAGTATCTTTTATGCAATTCAGAATCAACAACTTGCATAGGTTGTTGTCTCTCCTCCGCTTATTCCGTGTAGTAGTTGTAGTAGCAATCGCCCGAACAGTAACACTATCACCCTCCGAAATAATAGGCTCAGGATCTGTCAACACGTAATCCACGTTTACGAGTTGAAGATTAAGGCTGACATTTCTATTCCAAATGTTGTAATGCTCCCCGTCAAACTTCTCAAGTTTGTTAAACGTATGTCGAGAAGACTTGTATGATTGTTCGCCATCTTACTCGGATCTTGCTTTGAGGTTGTTAGTCCCGAGACTTAACCAAAGATGGACGAACAGGAATAGAGGTTATCACATCTGCTAATTCCTGAAGATGGAGGCGAGATCAAGGGTTCACCCACAGAGTTCCCCTCTCTGACTATTATTACAACTACCAAACCATATTACAATAATCAGAAAAAATAACTCATTCTAGATCATAGAACTCAAGAACCAAATCACATTCTTTCTTGCAAACGCAGTTACAATTGGGACAGAACATTTACAACTAGAAGAAGAAAGAAGAAGATAGAATAAAAAATTATTCTTGCTTAGGTGGTGAAGACCACTGTTGCTCAAAGCAAGATTCGTCCTCTATCGACGATCTGCTCGCAGGAGCCAGCAAGTTCACAAGAGAACTTCTGGAACGCTCGTAGTCACCTCTGTGTGTGACTCGAAAGGACTCCCTGGACTCCTCTTCTATCAATTTTTTGGTGTGTCTCCAAAAGGAGGCCCGAGGACTCTATTTATAGAGAAATAGGGATTGATATTCTAAATCCCGCCATCAACGGAGTCACGTGCAATCAACGCAGCCCGCGCATGCGTGCAAAAACACAATAGCACATGCGCGCAGACTCGCGGACATGCAGCTACGTATAGCCGCATATACTGCACATGCACGTATATGTGCATAACAGCTCATAACCGTGCATATCGCGCATACGCAGCAACCACACATGCAACCTGCATAGTCCAAGACCGAGTCTGAGTCGCTAAGCCCCATTAGGACTTAGTTCCTAAGAAAAAATTTCCAAGAGTGACAAAATAACATAAATACTTTCTTTGAGGAGTTATTCCTTTTTTTCTCCTAGGAAAATACC
Source organism: Iris macrosiphon (assembly GCA_036927795.1). NCBI lineage: Eukaryota > Viridiplantae > Streptophyta > Magnoliopsida > Asparagales > Iridaceae > Iris > Iris macrosiphon. The sequence goes on along the minus strand of JAYESA010000005.1, from coordinate 209,443,622 downwards.
CCTACATGACACTCACTTGTGTCCCACCATACCCCTTGTGCACACCTCAACACATATAAAGTATTATATTGAGATATCCACTTAGTGGTGTAGCCAATGTGAGACTATCTTTCACTAGTCCAAAAGGCAAAACACCAACATCAATAAGATTACGAGTGCAATTACTAAGATTGTTTTAAGTTGTGTGTTTGGATAATTAGATATTCAACTAATAGATTCATAGGATTCCTTCAGTCAAGAAATAGTTCAATAAGTCAAAATCAGTGAAGAGTAACAAATACGCCCACTAAAATTGGTTTTAGTTTGCTTTAACTTGAAAAAGTAGATATGCAGAGGATAGCTGCATATTTTCTAAAAAATAAAAATAAAAAATAAATAGGATATAGTTCAACATCTTTAGCATAAACCAATGTATTCACAACAAGAAATCTCTAATTTTTATTTTTATTTCGATATCATTTTGTTTCATGAAAGGTTAGTTTAACTGTATTTTCTGCATCATCCAAGCCTTCTTTTATCGAAATGTAGTCGACTATGGAACATAAAAAAGCTCTTACAATAGATAAGAAAATCTGAAGAGACTAAACAAAAATCAGACATTTTTCAGTTTCAAACCAACTGTAGCAAGATGGATATAGTAAGGAAAGTGGAGATGAAATCTATATCACCTTACTAATAGTAATGTACATGACAAGGTGCAGATTCCAAGTATGTTACCATATCCTATGTATGTATCCGTATTGACACGTATCCTACAGATTCTTCCTTGACTCTATTGTCGGATAAGGGGCACTTATATGTAGAACCCAAAATTGGTTGAAAATAATATGGATAGTTGTGATCATTAAGATATGAGAAAGTAATATTTTCTTAAAATATATCCTAGTAAACATTTGGAACATATTTAATGTCAAAAATATAAAAAATTATTGTTTTAATATATATATATATATATATGTCGATATTTGAATCCGTGTGCAAATGCACAAAAATAGCATAATGTGAGAAACTCGAGCAGAAAATATTGGAATTGTGGTACACCAGCTGGATAAAAAAAATTAAATTGAAAAGAAAAAAAAACGGTTTTTTCGTATAAAGTAATAAAATTATAAAAAAAGGGAAAAGTTGGGAGTAATTGCAGTGAGGAGGACTACACGCCAACTGAGGGGCGCACTCCTCGAGAGGCCGCTCGCCAACTGAGTTGGCGGGTCACACGCCACGTGAGACTGCTCGCCAACTGAATTGGCGGGGCGCAGTCTACGAGAGACCGCTTGCCAACTCAGTTGGCGGGCTACTGTCTCTCCTCTCTCCAACGCCTGACTCCTCCCCTTCCTCGGAGACCACCCACCCACGATCGCTCCCCTTCTCTCGGAGACCCCCCCCCCCCCCCCATCCCCTCAACTTCCCTCAATCCCCTCCCCTTCCCTCCCTATAAACACCCCCCACTACCGAATCCTCCTCACACATTCTTCTCATCCTCCTCCTCCTCCTTACAACAATTCTCTTCCTCCTCCTTACTCACAGCAATCATCTTCTTCCTCCTCCTCCTACTCACATCTTATAATCAATATTTTTGGAGATGGCTACCCACAATGACGGTCGTATTCCTGGCGGACCGACTACCCAGCTTATTATTAAGCAACGTTAAGACCACATTTCTAGTCAGATATTTACTAGCGAGGTAATTTTTAAAATTACAAGTTTTCAACTTTAGTAATTTACACACAAAATATAATGTATATATTTTTTTATAGTTATACGACCATGATCTTGGTTTACGAACCCGGATCCATGTACATTGGCGGACCGAAAGAAATTATCGTACGTGGGAGCTAAATTCGGTCCAAAAGGCTTTGGTGGAATCCTTTGGATTCCACTAAATAGATCGTGTTAGATATTTAATCCACGATCTTCATTTAGTTGTAAGTCTTACGGAGCGTTGGTGGCCCGAACGTAACACTTTCCAACTCTCATTCGGCGAGATGACGATCACCCTTTTTGATGTGGCAAATATACTAGGGTTACCTATTAAAGGTAACACTATATATTTTGATCCTCACTTAAAGGGATCTGATTTGATCAGGAGGTATCTCGGTGTTAGCCCTCCATCAGGTATAAAAGACGGTAATTTTGTGAAGTTTACATGGCTCCGTAGCAACTTCATGGACCTACATCACACTATTGACGGGGTGGTTGATGTAGATGAAATGCGAGTATGTATTTTTATTAGTAAATTTGTTTATGACTTAATTTAGTGGTGCAATTCTATATAACACTTAATATATCCAGGTCATTTGTTGCACTAGAGCGTATCTGCTCTGTTTATGTGGTGCAATTCTATTTCCCGATGCATCAGAAAATATGGTAAATGTGCAGCTTCTACCATTCTTGGATGATTTGACAAAACCTACTGAGCATGCATGGGGAGCTGCTACTCTTGCATTTTTATACGCCAATCTGACAGAATTTGTGAGATCCAATCGCAAGAGTATTTGTGGATGTATTTCACTGATTCATGTATGAATGAAAGACCTTAAAAAGTTAGAGTATTTCCAGTCATATTTTAATTTTATACGCAAATTTTGTTTGTACTAATGTCATATTTTTGTTTTATAGTTCTGGTCCTACGAGCACTTCTATATTGGTAGGCCTGTTACCAGCATTCTCAGTGATGTTGGAGTATTTTCAGTTGCTATGCGCTGGCCTAAGATGTAGTGGATTATCAACACTACCAATACAGGAGTGTATCACTTTATCGTAGCCAATTTGATACACTGCAGTATCATGAGGTAATTTTTAAATATGCAATAAATATCTTTAAATTATTTATGTTTTGATCGTAGATAAACATCACATCTAATTGATACAATATATTTAAACAGGTTACCTGGTTACCTTACTCACTTGAACCTGATGCTCCAAAAATCAAGAGGACATCATATGCATTTACTTTACACAGATCTCATATTATATATGATCGGTTCACCATGTACCATCCGGCAGACCGTGTTTTTCGGCAATTCGGAATGAGTCCAATAATTCCCGATGATCCATCGACAGTCGGTTATGAGGCATCAAATGCATTACAACGAATCATTGGTCTCGTTGCTGACTGGAATAATCGGTTCGAGAATTATAGTGTGAGGGACATGTCTCCCAGACTAAATTCTGCTGAGGAATGTAAGTTATAAGTTACTCATTATTCGTATTAATTTAGTGTAAATAGTTTGCTAAAATTATGTTTATATTTTGCAGACATGGGTAGCCTGGACTATAGACAATGGTGGGGATGCCCTCTTATGAGCAACCGAGTATACCACTATGAGGAGCAAAGGTTCAAGAGTAGATCCGTAGACGATTCTACTCTGCGTGCTTTTGCCGATGGAATGCATGATTTGGTATGACTTCATTATACTTTCAAAAATACATATACATAGATATGATAAATATATTAATTTACAAGTTTCAAATTTCAGAGTGGTGTATACCGACAACATTTACAACGACCTCATATGGAGGAACTTGTGACTCGTCGTCTTATGGAGGTACTTGTGACTCGTGTTGAGCATCTGGGTATTGGACGGGAACCGAAAATGCCTCCAGTACAATCCCGTCTTCCACCGGACTATCCGACCGGCTTAGTACGACAGAGACACTCTCGTCGTCGTCGGAGGGATACTGCAGAGGACCATTATGCTGGAGCGGGCCCGAGTGACCAGTATGCTAGAGCGGGCCCGAGTGACCAGTATGCTGGAGGGAGCCCGAGTTACCAGTATGCTGGAGCGGGCCCGAGTTACCAGTATGCTGGAGCGGGCCCGAGTTACCAGTATGCTGGAGCGGGTCCGAGTTACCAGACTGCTGGAGATGAAAGCTACCAGATATTCACACAATTTTTTTCGACTCCATCAGCACCGTTGCCTACCCAAACTCAACAAGACGAGGACGAGGATGAGTAGATTTGTAATGGTTTTTTATTATAATATTTGGGTATTGAACATTGTATGATTACAATATTTGTAACATTGTATGATTGCAATATTTGTATGATTTGTAATAGTTTTTTATTACAATATTTGGGTATTGAACAATTCTATTTTACTCTCTCGGTTGACTAGTACATCTTCTTCGGTTGTGTCCCATAGCACCACAATTACTGCAACGTAGATCTCTTGCCGATGAATCCCGGGGTTTGATGTGGTTCTTCTTTGGTCTTTCGGCTTTGCGTCTTACATCTGGCACCCCAATTTGTCCTCTTACCAAAGGAGCTTGGATCTTGTAGGGAACTGGAATTGGCTCCATTTTTTGTGCGTATACACTTTTCAAGGTTTCCGTCGAAAATACTGCAGGATAAAAATTATAAATACTAATATTGCAATATCTACAAACAAAACATGCATGTATACATGGTATATAAGTATGGTACCATCTAAAACATGTACAAGATCTGTCAGTTATATTAACAATATAGGTTCTACTTGTTGCCCGGTCTATTATTTCAAACTTATAACAATCAATAGCTAATATTTCTAGGTGATTCTTCTCTTTGATAATAGAAGCCATGTTCTTTAACATCTTCGGACAATAATCTGTGTCTATATTTTCAGCATTCTTTCTACAATTGTCATGAAGTGTAATAATCTTGGCTCTAATACCATCGAGAAGTATTGTTATTGGCTTATCTCGTAATTTCTTAATCCAGCTATTGAAACATTCAGCAAGATTAGAAGTGTTAATATCTAATCTAGGACAAGTAGCATACGTTGTTATCCAATGTTCAAATCGACGACTTTCAACGTTTACACCAATAAGCCAATCGTACAAAATTATGTTCTCGGCTTTAATTATATCAAACACACTCTCTGCATCCGTTTTATTATATGATCTAGCAAGCGAGTCTAACAAGTGTTGAAATACTTGTTCTTTGGTAACTTTTTTCATGTTTTGTTTAAAATGTTGAATACAAAAAAAATGAGGAGATGCAGGAAAAATAGCACGAACAGCATTTATTAATCCCTTTTGCTTGTCAGATATAAATGAAATTGTACTCCAATCATTAAAACAACTTTCAAAAGATATTTTAAGAGAATTTAAAAACCAAGACCAAGAATCACTATTCTCACCTTCAGCAACAGCATAAGCTATAGGATATAATTGATAGTTAGGATCGTGAGCACAAGCAATAAATAAGATACCTTGATATTTAGACGAAAGAAATGTAGCATCAGTACTAATAATTGGTAAACATTCCCTTAAAAATCCATTAATACATGACTTAAAACAAATAAAAATTCGTTGGAAGCTATTGTTTTCGGCAGTTTTAATAAAACATGTACTACCTGGATTTGTCTCCATAATTCTATAACAATACTCCTCAAGACTAGCGTATGCCTCATCATAACTACCATTAATTTCAGCTAATGTTGTCTCTCGGGCTCTCCAGGCTTTGGAATAACTAACTTGTATACGGTGCTCCCTATATATATATCTTTAACAATTTGTGATGGACTGTATGACTGGTTATCTCTAATAATGTCAATTATCATGGTCTTAATCCATGAAGCGGTAGCTAGTCGATGACGTCCTGTACTAAGTCTTCCTAAACAAGAATGACGATTTTCTAATGTACTAACTTTAACTATATCGCCATTTCCAATAGATTTGACATATACTCTCCAATTACAATTCGGTTGATCACAACTATATATAATTCCACGAGCATTATTCATAACACTAGCTGAACAACTAAAATTATATTTAATTGCTAAATTACTTATAAAGCTTCTAAAGTGAGAACGACTAGGAAATGATTGTCCCTTAAATACTTCATCAGTGATAGCTTTTACAACATCATCATCTACCGTATAATCTACATTTTCAACTAAATCATCACTATTTTCATCGTCGTTGTCACTATCATCATCATGGTTAGATTCATCTGATAAATGACCTTCTTGGATAAATGAATATTTGTTGAGAAGAACTAGCACCCGAACTAACATGCTGATATTCAGAAAAATATTCATTATTTCTACTATCTAAGGTTGTTGCTACTTTAATAACATATATTTTTATATACCGTGATTGTGAATTAATCTCAAGAATATAATTCCATGCATCTTCACTATGTATCAAAAAATAATTAGAACAAAAAATAGACTTCAGAATAAAATCATAATGAATAGAACAACGTTCAATAATATGATTACGTATATTTTCAAAACTAATATTCTGATAAGTTAAAAAAATTATACTTTCTCCTCCTTCGTAATTTAACCCATTTACTTTACCGCCGTGCGAGCATACAATTCTTACACTACGATCCATGACGGTTGAGAACTTTTGCTACAGAAAACTCAAATGAACTTTAGCTGCAGGCAAAACTTTGACTGAAGCTTTGCTAGTGGCAGAGAGACAGAGAGAGTGTTGGAGACTTTGCATGAGGGAATAGAGGAAATAGAGTGAGTGTGAGATGATTTGGTTGAGATAGGAAATATATAGAGGGAGAGTGTTGAATGTAATAGCCGTTGTGCAACGGCTACTTCCAAGAACGGATCCTTACTCGCCAACTCAGTTGGCGAGCAGAGTGCAATGGTCACTGCCCGTAGAATCCAACTCAGCATAACTCGCCAACTGAGTTGGCTAGCGGCCTCTCGAGGAGTGCGCCCCGCCAACTCAGTTGGCGAGCTACTCTCGGCCACAGCACCCCGCCAACTGAGTTGGCGGGTCATCCTCCTCCACAGAATTTCATCAAACATTTCTCTTTTCCTATAATTTTAAATAAATTTATTACTTTATACGAAAAAATCCGAAAAATATATATATAGATAGAAGAAATTGGTGAAAGAAAAGATCGACAAAAAAGAAATTTTATAATAACACTAAGTTTATAATATTCGTTGTATAAAAATGGGAAAGAGCACCCTTATTTAATAGGACTCTTGGATGAATCTATGCATTTATTAAAATATAGCTATTGATCATTCTAAACTATTTTACAACTATAATATTAGGACATCTCTAAAAGATTGATATTTTAAAATTATCAAGAACATTCTAGGTATAAAACATGGGCTAATTGGTGTTTAGTTCCTGAATTTTCTACCAGCTTAGAGTTTAAGCCCTGACATATCCAATTGGAAAGCTTGGACCCTGAATTTTTATTTTTTATTTTATTTTTTTCATTATACCCTCATTTACAACATGTGTTGCTTGTTTACCTTATACTCATGTTTAGGGCATAATGGACACACACACAAAAAGTAACCCAAAAAAAAATACAAAGTACGAATTTTTCAATTGGACATGTCAAAACTTAAACTCTAAGTTATATAAAATCCAGGGTCTAAACACTAATTATCCCATAAAACATTCTAGAAATTGAACTAAACACAACTAAAATGACCCAATAAACAAAGTCTAATGGTAGTGGACCAACTAGATTAGTTGGATTAGAAAATATAGGCAAAAAATCAAATTTTTTTTCAACAAAAGTATAAATAAGACGAGTAATAAAGTAGAAGGTAGCCACATATATTAAGCATACACGACTGATAAAAGTGTACAATTATAGAAAATCAAGATACCTTATGAGTAAAGGAGTTGTTTGGTTCGGCAAAGTATGACAAAATAAAAAATTTAAAAAATCGACATTTTGCGTACGCATTGTTGCAAAGTGCGACGAAGTAAAAAATCTTTCATTTGGATGCTTTGCAGAAGTTGGATGTTGAAGCGAATTGGAAAGATATTTATAGTTATTAGGGTTTATAAAGGGCTTGTTTGATTCGACAAATTGAAAAATTTAAAAATCGACATTTTGCATACGCATATTATTTTACTTACTTTGTTTGGGTACTTTGAATAAATGGAGGTTAGAAGTAAAAAATCTAAAGATTTGATATTTGGATGATTGTTGAAGTGAGTTGGAAAATGTAACTTTTTATACTTCCTATGTTTGGTTTGAAATAAAATGGTAATTGAAAAGTGATATGGTTTGCTAATTTTTCTAATTCTTGTTAACTTTTAATTACTACACAATTATTAAGACAATAAATTATTAAAATAAACTAGCCAATATAATAATTGATCAAATTAGTAATTAAAACAAAAGAAAAAAAAATTGCAAATTTTCTTCGGATGTCAAAATCCGGATTTCCGCAAATCTGGATTTCTCAGTGACATGATTTCCTCCCATTCATGTCACTTCATCTTAATTTTCCCTAATCCCTCTTCTGAACCAAACACATGAAGTGGACAAGAGAATGAGAAATCCTCTTCTCTCCACTTCACTTCCCAAATCTAGGAGCATTGACCTTCGGTAAAATTTCAGTTACTATAGTATTTATTTTCACTCTTTATTTCTTTCAGAATTATCTTCTTGTACTTGGGTCTTTCGTAAAGCATGTAAATATAAACTTTATCGAGAGCCCACTTGTCATACACCAGTTGTATCAAAACTTTGATATAGTCGACTGTATCAAAGTCTTACACCAACAACCCCCACCCAACTTATTAATCTGAAAACTAACTTGAGAAGTAATCTAATCCAATAGGAAAAGCTTGTTATTATCAGCTTGAACAGGATCAGCTGATAACTCTTTAGACAGTATAGGTGAGTATTCCTCTACCCTAGCAATATAAATCACATTCTATTAGTGTATGAGAATGGCAAGTAATGATAAGCCAAAAAAAATGAGAATGGCAAGCAATGATAAGCCATCCCTTCTTCTTTTTTAACAAATAAACAAAAATAAGCCAAAGCTGCTTAATCATGTGGAAAGTAGCTAGCAACAGATAACTAGCCAGAGGAAAGAACCAGTAAAATTTGTTGCAACTAATTTAATTAACAGCTAGTAGTAGCAAAGTAAAAGTATTTATACAAACAAAAACAATGGGCTTTGTCGCCTTTGTTCCAAAAGAATAAATTAAATCACCATCAAGCATGGTTCAAATGAGTACAGACCTCTAGCTTTCATTACCTCCATTTGTCACAGCTCCCTTCAATAAATTTCTTTGGTTGAACCTTCCTTCAGTTAACATCACGTGATGATCAGCAGTAATGTTTGATCTAATTTGAAAGCAGTTCTTTCCAGATGTTGCATTGAGACGAGTGAAATAGATCAAACAATCAATATTGTTCATAGCACAACCGAAACCATAGGGATGAGGATGTCATACAAATTTCTCTGTTACTTCAAAGATGTTAATAATGTTGAACCCCTGATTCTGATTAGATGGATCTGCACCAGTATGCCTTTTTCCACCTTCCAATCAAGTATTCATGGACTCGGATTTCAAAGGTCAGGCTTTCAGCATTAAGCTTTGCGAACTATAACATGACGTTCTCTCTTGTACTCCACCTCATCCCTCTGGTGCATAATCAGTAGAGCTCTCCTTACCTGGAATATACAATAAATTTTGCGTAAACACGCTAGATTCAGAAGACGGCCATTAAAACCAAAACTAATGGGATCAAGTAATAATAGATCCTCACAATGGACTCATTCAATCCCATCCTGGTAAGGTCATCAATTAAACGTCGTTCAGAAAGATGACTTCCAATACCCATTCTTCTCTTTATGTGAGTCTCCGCTTGCTGTTGAGAAAATAAGAAACGAGTCAGTTTCCTGAATGCAGACTTAAGTCAGTTTCCTGAATGTAAAGAGTTCTGCCTCGACCTTGATCTCATTTGCAATTTCAGGAGTTAAATTCAAGTGTTCAGTGATTCCTGACCGAGCAGCATCCAATGTGGAAACATTGAACAATCTAAATGCCTCTTCAACATGCTCTTGTGTAGCTACGAGTGTCCTGAAATTCAACAGTTGCTCAAATATAAATGATGGCAATCTAGATCCATAACTTACCGATATGCTAGCTCACTAAAATTCTAAAGTCAGTATAGCATTTCCAACAAGCCATAAAACACCAAAACGTAAGTTCAGTCCGATGAAAAAGGTTGGAAAGTGTAGCAGTAACACTTACAGTCTCATCCTTGCAAGAGACTCGCTCAACCTTATTATAGCTTCTAGTTGCCTCACAGTAATAGGAACTGCAGCAGACCTCCCAGTCTCATGAGCTTGCTGCCTCATTTTCTACAATGTAAAACAAGAGAGGTATTAGCCAAACTATAGAGAATATTAAAGTTATCATGAACCAGAGGGTTAGTATATACACTGATATAAATTGTGAGTATACCTGCCTGATCTCCACATATTTGTTCGTCAAAATTTCAGCAGCCTTTTCTGATAGCCTTGGCTGACAGCTAACCCGGCAGTATTCGATATATCTGAAATTAATTAGGAACTACGTGTTATGTTTCTGCAATGTTTTTTTTCTAGAACCTTCTATAACTGTAACATTATGAACATGGGACAGAACTGCAACACAAACCTTTTGAGCCAGTTTCCGCCTTCTACGGAATCAGTGTTTTTGGAGGCTACAGCACCACTGGCATGAACTTTGATGATGTGGCTAGCAATTCTCTGAACATAAAGCTTAGAAGTTAAGCTCCCATGGCTTGTCGAGCAAAATTGAAAGGGCTTGATTTATTAATACCTTATCTTGATCATACATTCTAATATCTTTCACAATGAATATCAGATCAAATCTAGATAGAATTGTTGTTTGTAAATCAATGTTATCTTGTGCTGTCTGCAAGAAAATAACTTTTGTTAGAAATTTATAACAGAACGCCGAGATTTCCTATTGCAGCAACTCATGGCTCAGACCTTGAGATCATCATAACGCCCTGACGGAGGGTTAGCAGCTGCAAGAACAGATGTTCTCGAATTCAATACTGTTGTTATCCCTGCTTTGGCAATGGATATAGTTTGTTGTTCCATGGCTTCATGAATGGCAACTCTGAAGACAAAAAGTGGTCATTTCTCATGTGCCAAAATGAGACGGGAATCCAAATAAACTAGTATCGCATTATAACATTATGAAATGTAGTGATGGATGAGTAAGTAACTTCTCATAATTCATCCCAATGCCTTTTTACCTGTCTTCAGGCCTCATTTTATCAAACTCGTCAATACAAACCACTCCCCCATCCGCCAAGACCATGGCCCCTCCTTCGAGATAAAATTCACGCTGAAATCATTGAATAATTTGATGAAATTATGTCAGATATTGGAAATTATTTGCCTAGTGCAGTCAGTGGAATTCCAGTAGAGAGCATAGGAAAGTAAGTGCGATAACAATCTCATGTAGGCCTCTGTTAGGTTCAGATACTCACAGAACTGTTGTCACGAATCACTGAGGCTGTAAGACCAGCAGCTGAAGAACCTTTTCCTGAAGTATAAACAGCAATAGGAGCCGTCTTCTCCACAAATTTGAGGAACTTCACAAGAAGAAGAAATGTCATCAAATAATATAACTTGTAAGTAACAGGGACTTGAAAAAACGGGTAACAAAGCTGACATAGATGTCAAAGGAAAGAAGAAATAGGTAAGCTAGTCAGCAATAGAGGTTTCAGAACTCCATGGTTGTATTATAGCTTTAGAACAGGTGACCTAAATATGGCTTTGTTCAAAGCAATATGGTGATTTTACTTGATGTAATCAAATGTATAACAGACATTTCATAATGAACATGGCATTCTATTAAATCTTTTCTTAGTGAAACTACACGATGGATACATTGCAGCCGCTAAAGTAATTATAGATTGGCTGAAATAACTTGAAAGGTCTACCAAAAACAGATACTACATAGTATCATTCTCACTTTCTTGATCAATCTTTAATAACATTTACTTGGATCACATCTACATAACAATTAGCAGTCTCCATAGGGAGAGTGACACTGTGATGAGCACTCTTGATATTATGAGTTGGCATTTGGAAAACCAACCTGAGATTTTGCAGTGGACGGATCACCCAAAAGCAAGACGTGGATATCTCCTCTCAACCGCACACCATCTGGTAATCTCTGTCATATTAACATAATGATGACCAGTATTTGAGAATTATCCTATTTCTTTTTGTTTTTCAAGGAAAATGTCAGAATTTCAGCATAAACTTGCAGGGAATAAAGTTGTGCGCAATAGCATACCTTCTTTGATCCACTAAATAGTAAACAAGCTACGGCTTTCTTGACATCTGCATGGCCATATATAGAAGGAGCAATCATGGAGCATATCTTAGCATAAGCATCAGGTCTCTGAGCAAACTCTTTAAATTCTAACTCCTGCATGCAAAGTGAAAATTATGGCATCTTTATCAAGAAATTAGTATGCCATAATCAGGCTAAGCAATTTCTCGTCAAAAGGGAGCTTACCTCGTCTAACGTGAAGGTGGAAGGACCACTCGAATTTGTTTCACGAGTTAGTTCCACCCCTACAACCCTAATATAAGGTTGCTTAACTCCGACTGCTCCCTTTTGGCTGCAAACAACATAAAATATCAATTTCAACATTAACAACAAATTATATCCATTGCATATACAAGTAATTGGAATATTTTAGGATTCTCTTTCTATTTCTCAAAAGGCAGAATAGTCTTTCCGGATATGCTCGAATAAGTAAAGAGAACCCAAATATTTCTCCAATCATTAAATGTAAACATTTGCTTTGAGAAGAATTCATTACGAGGCAGAAGCTTGGAAAACACTATAGATTCCCATGACTGTCAATCTCGTGCCAGGAACAATTGTTTGAACTAGGTGCCGGTCCACCGAGAGAAGTATATTCCGAGGTAACTCCCCAGTCGGAACATCCTACACGATCATATACAAAAAAACCTAATTTCAGTACACTCAGAGTTTAAACATGTCATTGGAACATAGTCTCACAAAATCTTCATTCAGAAAAGAGAGAGAGAGAGAGAGAGAGAGAGAGAGAGAGAGAGAGAGAGTCACCAACCTCTGGATTTTCCTGCAGTTTAAGTGTTTGCAAATCAACATATTTGCTCTTGTCTGGCACAACCACCCAAGGATCCAATGGGCAGGGCTCTTCCCCAGGCTAAACAAAAACATAGAGCAGAGGATCAATAAGTTATAACCCACAAAGAAAACAGACTTATACAAATCTATCCTGAATCAAAAAACAACCTGAGCTTGATGATCACAAGATCTTGGAACAATAGCACCCCCAAGTCCTGGTCGACAAGCGACCATCTTAATACTCTTACAGTTCTTACACATCAAGGTCACATAAGTTGCCTTTGCCTTCACTCTCGAAGTGCAATAGTGATGCCAGCAATCTTTACAAGTTTCGACATGTACTCAGCCTGAAAACCGCAATATTAGTTTGCCATACATCTCATCAAGTAAGAGAACAGAAAACAAAACAGGATAAAAGCTTACCCCAGTAGATCGCATCGAAACAGAACTCTCTTTGGAAGAGAGAAATATCTGGACATCTCCAGTGATGGGCTCCTCTAGTTCACCGCCCACTTCACTAGCAACCTTCGTTCTCAGGCTGGCCAGAACCTCGGCAGCAGCAGTTTCAAACTGGAAAACGGAAATGGAGACGCCATCATGAAACCTATATGCTAGACAATCTAAATTGTGGGAGTAATCAATGCCTAGAGGGAGGCAAAAGGAACTTCTAAAATCACAGGTTTCCAAATTTATGAATTGTTCGGCACATGAGAGACTGCACAGTACAAACTCTATAGTCCAGAGGAAATGCCCTTTATTTATTCTTAAGATAAAACGGTGTGGCTTAAATCCCGCCCCCCCCCCCCCTCCTTTTTGGAAATGCCCTTTATGAAACCTTAAAAAAATAAGTATTAAAACTTTAATGCCCAAATGTACAAAATGAAATTGAAAAACTGGCAAAAAGTAGCAAAGTTCTAATCATGGCAAAGATCAATTGTATCTATGAGAAATCAGGTACAGAAACCCCTAGAACTCGTGCAAAATGGCCTCTAAGAGATGCTACGCATCTCTGAAACAGTACAAGTTCGGAAAAAATACACCTTTATAGCCCAAGTAGCAAAATCCCTAAAAGTAGAAGAAATTGTTGAAAGTGCCCAAAGTGTACCAACAAACTCTTAGATGTATGAGTGCTGCAGAATACAAAACCTAGGAGTTTTGGGAAAATCGCCATTATGAAACCACCAATACCAATAAGACAATGATTCCATATAAATGACCGTTCAACGGAAGATGAATTGCCTCTATGAAACCCTAGATACCTTTGAAAACAGGAAAATGATAGGATCGGCTCCTGGAATTTGCATATTGGAAGCACCCCTATTAAATTTAGTCATGCTGCAAGAAATTGAAGCTAACACAGAGGATTGAAAGAGAATTTAAGAATTTATTTAGCCCATAATTAGGGTTTAGAACTTGAAAAGGAGAAGAGAATGAAGTGGAGCTCCTGGAGATTAAACTCACAGAAGAATCCAACTGTTTTCATTGACCCACATTCCTCTATTTATCAGAGTATCAGAAGAAGTGAGAAAAATTACAATAGTGACCCTAAGTTAACCGTTTCACTAAGTAGTGGGCCACCCTTATCCTTTTGCCAGCTCCATGCTTCATCCTCCAATCAAAGACTTCCATGTGCCAATCACACCCCTACATTGGTGAGAATAAGAACTGAGAATTCAAACTGAAGAAGAATAAGATGAGAGAGAAACTAAACTTGCTTTCGAAATTCTAAGACATTGTTGCCCCTTCTGTGCCAGTGTCTTCCTCTTAATCCTTTTCATCATGACTTTCAAGTTCATCAGTGTCAGAAGTTCATCAGTGTCAGAAACAAGCATGAACACCCTTTTCTCCTTACACTTAGAGGCTGTTTGGATAGTAGTAACTTCTCGAAAGTGTAAAAGTGGCAATTACTGCATGTTGACTTGCAGTGCACTTGCAGCATGTATGACTTTCCAAAATGTGCTTCGATAGAGTTTTTTTTGTCTCCTGAAAGTGAGGATGATTACTTTCAATGTTTGGATAGAAGTAACTACTGTTCATCACCCCCGGATAATAATAAAAAAACCCAAAGTTACAGACCGTGTCCACCTCTCCACCACTACTCAAAAAAAAAAAATAGAGCTTTCCACCTCTCCACCATTCTCCGTCTTTCCACCATTCTCCACCACTACTTTCCACCTCTCCGACTAACGCCGAAGCCACGATGTCCACCGTTGACCACCGTTCTCTTCCGACGACCAACGACTGGACCGATCTCCTCCAGATCCGGACCATCACGCCATCGGCCTCGCCATCCGTGCTGTCGTCAGGAGATGCCAGCAGCACCGACCGGTAGTTCTGACCCAGCACCGCTTCGAAGATCTGGCCGCGTGGCTCGTCGAGGGTGGCAATGTGGCTCGTCGACGGTGGCCGCGTGGCTCGACGAACTCGTCGTGGTGGTCGAGTGGCTCGTTAAGCTCGTCGTTATCGTCTTCTTCTTCCTCCAGACTCAAAGAAACCACTTGCAACACAGTTGCGGATGTTTTGGGGTGTAGGTGAAAATTGAACAAGGGAGGGGGACAGCAAGTGGAAAATGTCAGAGACAAGACACTTGCAAGCCACTTGCAATGCACAACCAAACAGTGAAACCCAGGTTTTCAGCTGCCAGTTGCAGCAGAAACTGCTAGTTGCAGCAGAAACTGCTAGTTGCAGCAGAGTTCCCTCCATCCAAACAGGCCCGTATAGCCCTTTTTCCACTTCTCATCACATAAGAAATTTAGTCCTTGATATTTTCCTCCTCATAATCTCACTTAGGGGATATAGTTGGATTGCACAACTGGATTTATGCTCATAACACCTCTGTGTCTCAGCAGGACACACATTGTGGTCGGATGGATTATTAAGGGTACAAAAGCACTATGGCTTCTTCTGAGGGTTATTATTTTTTTACTCTTGGAGCTTAGCAACCCCCATAGCAATAACCCGGGTGACTGGCCTGATAAGCTGGACCTGTACCTGATCTTATCCTTAAGCCCTCCTACACAGTGACTAATAAGGTAATCCTCATTTAGCCCATCAATCTTCTTATTCACCCTTTGGAATCGTTGGTTGTATTCCTTTACATTCCCCCTTGTTTCAAAAGCTTGAATTCTATCGCATTATCTGTATACTGTGATGGTCCAAACTCTTGCTTGATAGCTACACAAAACTCCTCCCAGGACATTTTTCCTCTTCACCTAGTCAAAGCAGTCAAACCAGTAAGCAACAGCTCCTTTGAGCTGGACTGAACAAACCTTCGCCTTCTCCTTCTGGAACTTTCTAGAATTGAAGGAAGTGATTCAACCTCAACAATTACTCAACTTCCCCTTCCCCATCATATGTGGGTAATTCCAGCTTGAAATAGTGATTTCGTAAGAAATTACCACTCACATTTGAGGCTATTTGAGATTTGATTCTTTCAGTTTTGGGAATTTGTTTCGATTTCTCTTTAGTCTCCTCCCTGTAATCGAATGGGGTCGACTCCCTATCTAGGGTTTCTTTCCCCCATTTTTCAAAAATAAAATGGGTGCTTTTTGGTCAAGTTTTCCAATGACGCAGCAGAGTCTCAGATTCTTCGGGAAGGACCACCATGGATCTATGAAGGACGACTTATCATGTTGAAGAGATGGGCACCTTTGATCTCGCTGGAAAGAGATCTCCTGGTGTCAGTGCCAGTATGGATCCAGTTACCACGACTGCCTCTTCACCTATGGAACAAGAGGGCTTTAAGCAAGATTGCCACCATTGTAGGCACTCCCATCCGAATGGGCATATCCACTGCAAGTTGTCAGTGGCTTGCACTTGCAGGTCTCGGTGTTGAGATCTAGTTGTCGACCTTGTAGAATTTCAGCTTCAAATCAACTAGAATTTCAGCTTTAGATCAATAACTTGTTGATCGATGGTTATTTGAATCATAGTTTGCAGTATAGGCCGAAAACGATATAGTTTGGCATGTCCCGATCCAATACCGACTGATACCCAAACTGATCGATAACGACATTGGGGGTCTCTTTTTCAATCAATTCGACAAAAAAAATAAACGAAAAAGATAAATCAACAAGGTTGTAAAAGTATAGTAAGATTGTAAAAGCATGTAAAAGACAAAAAAAAAATATTTATCGCATGTAAACCAATCAAAAATAGTGACTACTATTCTTTCAATTTTAAAACTACTAAAAACAACACTGAAAATACTTAAAATTATGCTTAAATGTATACTATATATTTTTCTAAAAATGTTAATAAATTATTATTTTTATATATATTAAAAAAATTCGATAATCCAATCCAAAACCGTTGATAATGTCGATCCTGGTACTTATAGGAATGGTCCAATACCGATTTTGATACCTATATTGCGAACCTTGACTTGCATGGATCTACTCCCTATCTAGGGTTTCTTTTCCCATTTTTTTTCAAAAATAAAATCCAATTTAGTGCTTAGAGTAGATAATTTACATCCATGGTTGAGATCTGGCTGTCGACCTTCTAGAATTTCAGCTTTAAGACAATCACTTGCTATTGATGGTTATTTAAGCATGGAAGAATGTTACAATACTATAATCCCACATATGTTATATAAAATTTTGATGTAGCTTGATATAATATTGGGCGCTCTAGTCTTAACGGTTAGCTTTTAGGATGAGTTCTTCTAAGGTTAGTATCAAATGGTATCAGAGCCTACTCAATATCTCACATCTCTCGGTTGCAATTGTGTGCCGCAGGTGGTGACATCAGAATAGCATTGTTCATCCGAAAATGTTCGTCCGGAACTATAAATCTAGTGCAAAGCAGCACGCATGGGCACTGGAACTGTGGAGCATGGTGGAATATTACGATGATATAGTCTCACATCGGTTATATAGATAGGTAATTCAATTTAGGTTGATATAATCCAATTAACGGCAGCTTTTAGGATGACCTATCATATAATTTTCGGAAAGTTGGCACCTTTATAAACACCCAATCCCAAAAGAAGAAAAGGAATGCTAGAAATAGAACAAAATGGTGAAATCGTACCAGTGGCAAGTAGTCGGCGGGGAGCTTGCGGATCTTATCAGAGAGGTTGGCGTCGAACGCGTCGAGATCTTCCATGGCGACGGTGACATGATCTGGGTTGTGAATCAAGCTCACACTGCAACCAACAACAACAACAACAAAAAAGAAGAAGAAAATTAAGGGGAGAGATCGAAAGAGGGAGGGAGGGAGGGAGGGAGGGAGGAGGTGAGGTTTAGCGACCGGTAGGGGAAGTTCTCTCCGCTGTCGCGGCAGAAGTTGCGGATGAACTCCTTGAACTTCCGGAGCGCCGAGTGGCGGCTGAGGTTTTCGGGATCCGGATCTCCGCCGCCGCCGCCGCCGCCGCCGCGGGGGAACTGGGCGTGGTCGCTGTGGTATATCGCTCCTTCGTCCCAACCAGACATCCTCTCTTCTTCTTCTTCTTCTTCTTCTTCCCTTCAAAAATGGTACGATGGAGTGAAAGAGAATGGATCGATTGAAATGAGAAGAAAAATAAGAGGGTGAGCACATCACAGCGTCTATTGGCGGGAATGATAGGTTTGTGGCGGGAAACGAGGGTGCGTGGGCCCATCTCGAACGGTAACGGGTAGGATCAACGTATCCATTTTAATATGGGCTAATTAGAGTTTAGACCCTGCATTTTATCCTAGTTCAGAGTCTAAGCCTCTGAGATGTACGATTGAAAATTTTAGATCTTGAAAAAAAAAATTCATTCTTCCCATTATAACCTTCATAGTTTATATAAGAATATTTTATTGTAAAACTTTAAAAAAATAATTTAATGAAAAAATAAAATAAATAATAAAATTTTATGGTCTAAACTTTTTAATTGAAAAAGTCAAAACTTAAACTCTAAGCTGGTATAAAATCGAGGATCTAAACTCTAATTATCCATTTAAATATTGTAGGTCTGCAGGATGGAAGGGGTGCTAGCGGATCGGGTGATGATAGTCTCCAGTCTCTAAATTGTTACCCTACCCATATAAGCTTCAGGTCTAGTCCGACCCTGATCCATCCCATTATTTATAAGAGAAATTTTTAGTTACCTTTCACTTTATTTATCATATTTTACGGTGTATCATACTATTTTTTTCATAATGTACAATTTCTCTCACTTTTGACGAAATTCGTCCATAATTGACGATCAACCAATTTGACAAAAAAAAAATTGACGAAAATACTCATCTTCTTCCTTGCACTCCATCTCTTCTCCCTCCTGCATTCGACCCTGCGCCGCCGCATTCGTCTCGTGCCACAGAGCTCGCCCTCGCGCCGTCGAGCTCACCCCGAGCAGCTGCGCTCCCCGCCACCGCTCCCCCCTCTCCCTGCCCCGCAGCAACATCATCAGCAGCAACTTCAGCAGCGGCCGCTCGCCGCCTCCGAGGACACTAATCGCAGTCGCTGCTGAAGTTGTTGTTGCTGCTATTGTTGCGAGGGCGGAGAGGGGAGGAGCGGGGGCGAGGGGCGGGGAGGAGGGGAGAGGGGGACGGGTGGCAGGGTGGGGGGAGCGGGGGAGGGGGGCGCGGTGGTTGGGAGCGCGACGGTTCGGGACGAGCTCCGTGGCGCGAGTCCGAGTGCGGCGATCAAGTGCAGGTGAGAAGAGAGAAATATTTTTGTTCAAAATTCTCGATCAAATGAATTAACCATTACGAATTACGTCAAAAGTAAAGATAATTACGTCAAAAGTAAAGATGTTGTCCGTTGACAAACTCGAGTAGTACTTGGACTATGTTGTACAGACACAATGACAAAACAAGATGTCGATTTTAATTTGTCTTATTATATTTTAGAGTGTGATGTGATACAAGATCTGATGCTGCTCGGTCTGGTGCCACCAATGGCTAAATCATTAAAGGGAAAAGGAAGATAAGTAGCTATGATTCGAAAAATAAAATACTATATTTATAGGAATGATTTGAGGGGTGAAGTTACACTTATGTCATTTTGATCTACGAAAAAAATGCGGTCCACCCAAAGAAGCTGGGTGTTGCTCGGACCTAGTGGAGCAAGACTTGTTATGGGCTATGTTGGACCGAGCCGAACCGACTATTTTATCATGTCCCCTATGACATAGCCTAAATTTTTGGTGAAGCTTGACTCGTTAAAGCTATCTGGGGGTGTGGGATTGAAGTAAGACTAGTGTATCGTGTCGTGTCTGTGTTTATGCAACACAGATTACGACTAATGCTGAATACAAGTTCCAAAGTTCAAATTATTGACTTGAAATTTTGCGTACATCTTTTCTCTGGCAGGCCCTTCTTCGCGCAGGACGGCTCCAGTCGTTAGGGGCATAGGCGTCAAGCCACCGTGACGTTGCTGTTGCGGTCCTCTCCTGGGAGTTGCAAAAACTGTTGATTTCTAGGTTTATAACCGTATAGAAATGGAGAGCAATCAGTAAATGAAACGTGCAGTCCAATGCAATGTGCAGAGAAAATAAGAACAGTATAACTGAGGACTGTCAACAGTAAATGCACAGAATTTGAATTCATTGGCAAAGCCCCCTTTGACAAGTGATTTCGGCCAAGCGCTCCCCAGTGCCAACTAATCACGAACACCTTTGCAGCAACAAATAATTTATGGCGCCAAATATGAAAATTAAAATTTTAAAGGATTTACCATGTTTTATCCAAGTTTTGAGCCTTCTTTTGCAGGTCTCTAAGCTCCATTTACTTGAGCACCTCCATCTATCCATGTACCCAGCAGAAAAATATATAGATATTGCGACTAATGCTCAATACCGGTACGGGCACCATTTTGTCAGTTAAACTCCCGAGATTAAACATTTAATTGGCATGCATTGGGAAGTATGCACAAGTTACAGACAGACACACTGGCACCCCCAATTAACAGTACTCAACAATCCAAATCGTGACATGGTAATATCAGGGTTTGAAATATCCTAGGTGCCCAAGATACCACAATGCCCCTTCTGCTGCTTGCTCTTGGGCTTCTTTCTTCTGTGCCCTTGGCTCGCTAAAGCATTCCAGGAGAGTTGAGCTGATAAATTCCACTTCAATGGTGACTATCGCAGTGAATCTGCAAAATTTTCAGTATGGATCAAAATCATATGGCCCAGACCCATGATCTGACAAATTGAAATGGTACTCAAGGCTAGTAATAAACCAGACCAGAGTTGACCAGTATTGCATTCAAGTTTTGGTGTACAGTCAAATAGATGACCAAATCACCATAAGCATGGGTTTCATATATCGGTAAAATGAGTAACAACAAGGAAAAATGGATAACTTACAGCTAAAGCGTAAGCATGTAAGCCATATCCAAGCTATGTATGATAAAAACAAATACGGCTAGTATCTATCACAAATGAGCTTACATCTTTTCTTCACTTGATCCTTTTTCAAGCAAGTCGTAAGAAGGAAAACTCCAGTTGTTAGCGATGCATAGGTCAAGAAGCCGTGAACTTGCTGTGCAATAAGCCTCCATCTCTGGGCAAGTTGACTCGGGAGCCTTTTCTGGTTCTTGGAGCAGCAATTCTGATGAAAGGGAATTGGTCTTGGGTGTTGAAAGGAGCTTTTCGTCATAGCTTTTTTGTTCATCCTCCTTCGTACTTGATTCCAGAATCACTTCCGATGATTTGCCTTTATGTTTACTGCCATCAAGACCCTATAACCAAAGGGTTTAACAGTAAGTTCACCAAAATAAAGAAATTTAACTTAGAAAGGCAGTTCAAAATGTGGAAAAGAAGAAGAAGAACAAGCTTCAATACATATGTTATAGCCTCCATATCTGGGCAATTTGACTCGGGAGCCCTTTTTGGTTCTTGGGGCTGCAATTTTGACGAAAGGGAATTGGTCTTGGGTGTTGAAAGGAGCTTTTCGTCATAGCTTTCTCGTTCATCCTCCTTCGTACTTGATTCCAGAATTATTTTCGATGATTTACCTTTATGTTTACTGCCAATAAGAGCCTATAACCAAAGGATTTTACACTAAGTTCACCAAAATAAGAAATTTTAACTTAGAAAGGCAGTTCAAAATGTGGAAAAGAAGAACAAGCTTCAGTACATATGTTACTAGATTAGTTATGAACCTTAGAAACCAGAATTTTCTAGGAGGCCAACGAATCTTAGTAAGAACCGTGATTCGGCGCTTCTTACTTAAGCAACTTGGAAGCGTAGAGCGCGTTTCTCCGACGACATGAGCGCTTCCCATAACATGACCACAATTTTAAAAGATGACAACATTTTTTGGGAAAAAGTTGGAGAATACACGTTCATCAAAGTAACAAGAAACTAAGGTTTACTTACTTTGACAACACCATGTGATTGATCTAACTTTGAACGGAACTTTATAATTCAAATAACTCTAAATATTATGATATCTATAAATTTTGATAACAATAACTAATAAACATAAAAAAATTATTAGTGCACGCTCTCAACCTTACACTCTTCTAAGTAGTCGTGACCTCCAGCTCCTGGCTTCTAAGTTTTGAACTACGTTACACGAACAAACAAAAATGGTGTTCGTAGCCGTATTGTGTCCGTTCCTATATCCTTCTCCGTATCGTGCAACATAGTTGACTACTTATTGAACCTATCTAAAAATGTTCATATCCCATATCCGCAGTATCTCCTTACCGTATCCATGTCCATATTCATGCAACATAGATTCTGAACAAAGTTATTGCTCAGTCAGTGTTCACTCGCATATGAAAAAATAATGAAAGAAGGGGCAAATTGTTATCATATATCAATAATGAAAGAAAGGGCAAATTGCCAATCGATGTGCTGGTTAACTAGAATCCAATGTTTACAACTAGGATGCATTGACAGTTGATTTTGGCCAATATGTTTACAAGTTCTTCTATCTGCAGCTCCTCAGACGTGATGTTATATAACATACAGATATCTTCATGTGAGAAGTTTGGATTTTACATTTTAGATCGCAGCTAGTAAAACTTTTAACCACCTCCCCAGCTTTCGCCTGGTAACAAAAGACACAGAGTAACATGTATAATCTTAAACACTAAGCTAACATCCACTTTTTGTTTTTGCATGAAGTAAACTGGAAGCTATAGCAGCTCCATTCCTTTTACCAATCGAAGCAGAAGAGAGACAGAAGTCACAGAACATCTCTTTATGATGGAAAACTGCTTCCTTACTTGCTAAATATCTGGTTCAAATGGGTTAGTAGCATATCAACTATCAAGCCAACTAGTTTCATTAAATCACTTAAACCAACTTAGTCTTACTAAAGTTATTATTTGGACTTAGCTTGGCATAATCTGCTCTAAAACCAGGCTTTAGGCTAATTCCACGTGGTTATGTGTTGTTCCACGGTAACACAACAATATATACATTTGAAAATGTGGGGAAATTTCTTTTTAGTCCAGCTAATTTAACTTCAAAACTATATGCCTTAACTCCATCACCTTAACTTGGGTGACCTGTTCGAGTGGTTTAAGTTTATAAACTTACAAGTGGACGGGATGTACCTAAACCAGTTTTAATCAACATACAGTATGTACTCTTGGAATGATGTAATTCCATTTTTCCTGTTCATTTGAAACAAAAACCACTCTTTTGCCTAGAAAGGATCAGAAAAGAATGCTGTTATAAGTTAAGTATATTTTTTATAATGTAACTTCTGGCAAGAATGCCCCCCACTTGGAAAAGTAAAAACTTACAAAAATATTTATCTGATACACTCAAAGAGTATGTGATACATGTATTCAGGATACAAATAAGACGAATCGCAATGTTAAGGCATTAAAATTCTGATCCAGCAACTAATATTTGCCAAAATTGTAGGAGTATGAAAATAGAAAACTTCAAAGCTCATGATGCCTAATTCAGAACTCCAGCTTAGTAAGGTAAGATTAATAATAATAATAATAATAATAATAATAATAATAATAGAACAACATGCAACTGACATCGCTGAACTCCTGCACCATGGGATCGACCAACCCTAAGTGGTTTAGTAGATATTTAAACCATCTGACCTTAATAAACCACTTAAACCAGGAGGTGGTTATTCCACAATTTTGTTTGGTACCAATTAGACTATGGTACCAATTAGACTAGATCCAAACTTTATTCCTCATGTTTGGAACAAAGGTTTGCAATATCGGCAAAATCAGATCGGTTTTGGCATGTATGATCTGATATTGAGTTGCACCAATACTGAAAATAGGGTTCTATTTCCCTGTCAATGCAGCAAATAATTTTTTTAATAAAAAAAGAAAAGCGTGGCTAAACAATGTCGACACATGATTTGATATTCCCAAAGGTCAACCTAATATATTGTGTCGATAAACACCTTACCGACACAATGTAAACATTATCATTTGCCAAAGCTGTAATACTATAAATTCACAACACCAATACATCATAATATTGTTCCATCAATAACTATATAGTATGAGATACTTTGTCTAAAAGAATATATTCTAAAAATCAGTCCTAGGCAGCGCCTAGATGGTGCCTAGACGCTAGGCGGTCACAGAGCGTCTAGTTGGCACCTAAGCAGAACTAGTTGACGCAAATCTATGTTGTTCAGGGTGCCGCCTTTTTGGCGCCCCGGCAGTTTTTTTTATATAGGACGTCCTGTCCCAAAACGTCTTTGGCGTCAAGAAGATCCACCCATGCCCAAGCACCGACTCGGTTGGACCTTTTTTTTTAACCATTGTTACTAAGGAATTACAAATTGGTGAGACCCGAGAAGTATAATTATGTAATATGCTAGAGACACAAAATTTAAATAATCCAATGGCCATGGGCTTAGGTCAAAAGATTGTGTTTGAAAACTATTACTTAAGTTACAAGTAACAAAAAATATTTGACAAAAAAAATATTTAGCAACCCAAACAACCAACCATTGGGCTTCCTTCTCCATCATCTCCTCAACCAAGATAGTATTTTCTACTTCTCCATCATCTCTTCATCTTCAAGATTAGAGGCCATCAACTACAAGACCAAGTAAAAGATGTCAATCTTTTTTTTTTGTTCTTTTTTCTATTTTATTGATCTATGGGACGATGCTTGTTAATTTAGTTTTACTTCTAGCATTTGGTAACATACAATGAATATTGTGACCATGAAATGCTAAGGTTTAGTTTTACTGATTAATTTGATTTTTTTTGCATGAGACACAATTTACATAATGTATACTAGGGAGGGTATTGTTAGAGCGCCTTGATCCATCCCAGTCCCTCTAATTTTAGACCTCACCGCCCTACCTAGTGCCCAGCCCCATACAACATAGGCATCAATCGGTGCGTAGGCAAAATTAAATGGTGCCTAGGCGGAATTAGGCGCTAGGCACCCGGTGTCAGCCCGGCTACTGCCTAGCGACTTTTACAACCTTGCTAGAAACAAGTAAAATAAACAACAAAATCTATTGTGGATGAACAAGGTTGGATATTATTCCACTCAAAACTAACAGAAATAAAACAAATAATACATAAGATAATGCCTGGATTTATCAAATTATCTTTGTCCTAATCTCCGATTCAGAACTGTTGAAAATGTCAATACCTAAACTCATCCATAATCGATTTCGATACACTGAACCTTAGTTCGGAAGCGACATTGTAGTATGGAAAATAGTTTTAGAAAGGTCTTTTTGAATGGCATGTTTTAACTTTAAGCCAACTCACCATGGTTTAGTTTAACAAAAAAGGAGGAGAAATACCAGCTTAAGTGGTTTAATGCTAAATATGAACACCTACTTTTCTGGTCGTGGATGAAATATCTGTTAGACTCATATGTTATGTTCGTTCAAAACCTATTAGCTCGTGGCAGGTACATTGTTGACTACCATGGTAGCAAAGCACATGTCATAGTTATAACCCGTCCAGACATTCACGGATTCACCTCATTAAGATTGTATTTCCATGTGTAAAATTCTGCCTAAATTGGACTTTAACCCACATGATTGCTCTAGGCTCATATATGTAGTCCCGTCGTGCAAGTGAAGGGATCTATTAGGCTTCATGTTAATTTTTAGCTCACCTTTTAACTAAAACATGTAGGTAGAACCATAGAACGGCTAACTAATAAAGAAGGGCACTAAACTAGCTTCACCTTATTTACCAATTGGGAAAAGATAATTGACTAGAGAATGCTATACTTGTGTGAAAATTCTATGATATGTGGCCACTTCTCCCTACCGAAATCTTGCAGTGCCCAACCATGTCACACTTGTTTAAACACATAGGAATTTATCCACCTATACACAACTAAGATGAAGAATATTGTATACCCCTATGTAGATGCATCGAACATTCCGTTTCAGTGTCGAAGTGCCACACCCATGTCTGTGCCCACTAATCAGTTAAAACTAAGTTCATGTGTTGCTGTAAATGTTTGATCAGTATCTTGTAAGTAAGAAATAATCTGGTTTGAGAAGTTTAGAAACAATATTTAAAGCAATATTATTCAGCTCTTTTATGTTTGAAAGATGTTCTGCCTATCTAGTCCACTTCACTTCTTTAGGGATCCTAGATTGCAGTGAACTTGTCAACAATTGTTTGAACAGCTTCATATCCATTCAAAGGATCCCATCCAATAGAAGATGCCGAGTTTCATAGCATTTGAAGTGGTATACTGATGCTCGCCGCCTCTTTACATACTATACTCATGAATCCAATGATACGCACATGAAACCTTTTGGAAAGCAAGAAAATTAGTTTCAATTGGCTTATGAAAACCACATGAAACCTAAAGAAACTAAATTTTCTTGTCAATGATTGTTTGAAAGCTTCAGATCAATTCAAATGGGATCTCCAATAGAAGGTGCCGAGTTTCAGAGCATTTGAAGAGGTATACTGGTGCTCGCCACCTCTTTACATACTATACTCGTGAATCCAATGATATGCACATGAAACCTCTTGGAAACTAAGAAAACTTGGTTTCTATTGGTTTCTGAAAACCATATGCAACCTAAGAAAACTAAATTTACTTGTCAACAATTGTTTGAGAGCTTCAGATCCGTTCAAAGGATCTCATCCAATAGAAGATGCCGAGTTTCATAGCGCATTTGAAGTGGTATACTGATGCTCGCCACCTCTTTATATAGTATACTCGTGAATCCAATGATATGCACACAAGGTTGTGAAAAAAGCTAGACGCTAGTCAGGCGGGTACCCGCCGCCTAGCGCCTAGTCTGCCTAGGCGTCCGCCTAGATGTAGGCGGTTCAAAAGATATAAAACAAAACTCAAAAAAACTAATAAAAATTGCATAAAAAGTCCATAAAACCCCCATAACATTCATAGTCGGGCGTCGAGGGAATTAGGCGGGCGCCTAGGCGGACATCAGGCGGACATCAACCGCCTAGCGCCTAGGCGGCCCAGGCTGACGCCTTTTAGAATAGTGTATGCACATGAAACCTTTTGGAAACTAAGAAACTTAGTTTCTATTGACTTCTGAAAACCACATGAAACCTAAGGAAACTAAATTTACTTGTCATCAATTGTTTGAAAACTTCATATCTGTTCAAATGGGATCTCCAGTAGAAGACGCCGAGTTTCATAGCAATTGAAGTGGTATATTGTTACTCGCCACCTCTTTACATACTATACTCGTGAATCCAATGATATGTACATGAAACCTTTTGGAAACTAAGAAAACTTAGTTTCTATTGGTTTTTGAAAACCACATGAAACCTAAGGAAACTAAATTCCCAAATGAAACCATTGTTTGTATGCAAGAAACTAAAATATAGAAACATGTTGTTAATGACATGGTAGTAATAAAAATAATAAAAGTGGATCATAACTACTTACCATGAGTTTCCAGTTATTTGATGGAAACTAGAAATGGGAGTTGCTGCACCTTCATGGTGGGGCCAACATAGTTTCCTAACTTACTTTCCAACTAAGAAACAAGCAGTTACAGTTTCCATTATTTTCCTAGTTTCCCTCTAATCTAGTCTGCTTGAATATGAAAATAGACAAAGATACAACACGGGACAGGGACAAGGACGAGGCACGATCTAAGGTCCCAAAATAAAATAAAATTCCTTACAAATACACATGTAACCATACCATTGACCCACCAAACCATAATCTTTTTATAGTATGAAAGTATTGGTCCACCCAAACATGTAACCTTACCATGCATACACATATTGGCCCATCCAAAAACTTAGTTGTGATTCGAACTATTTCACTTGTTAACGGGCTTGAGCGTAGGAAGAAGATCATTCCGTGAGCTCGTGAACAAGCTCGGCTCGTGCACGTCCTAATTAGTTTTTTTACTTATATTGCATGCATGTACAATACAAGGAAGCCGACTCACAAACAAGCTCGAACTACGATAATCTATTGCAAGTATTTGATACAAAAGAAGTTCATCCCACATTCTATTGTTTTTCGAGCTAAGATGAGCTCGACTCTGTAATTTTGGTCTTGCACTCAGCTCGATAATCTTCCCGCTCGAGCTCAGCTCGATAACTTCAGGCCATAAACAAGTGAAGCTTGAACATGCCAAGCTCGACAAGTTCTAAGCCTATGCTATTGGTCATTGCTTTCTGGTGCTATCTGAATAAATTGTTTCTCATTCTAACTGTATAATGTTTTTTACAAAAGTGGAAGCTATTTCAGAATTTAGTCATGCTTCAATCCGTTTTTCTTATTTCTACTTATGGAACCAATATGTTGATAGATTATAAGAATTCTAAATTAGTGACGTTTTTTATTTAATTACTTAATCTCAAGTTGTTTTTTCTCTTACTAGAATTGAGTTATGAAAATTAAATACATTGTTTTATATTTTGTCAAAAAGAATAAGCCAGAAATTGGTTACTATATCGATAATCGTAGAAAATTGAAATGGAAAGTGTAGAGACCAAAATAGAAAGAAAAAAGGCATTCTTTTTCTTGATTTCGAATTTTGGACTGTATCACAATTGGGAAAAAAAAGGAAGATTAAATATGGGTGGCGTCATTGTCATCACTGACCTCTTCCGTCAATGGGTCGACACAAACCCTAACGTCGTCATGGGGGCGCACTTTGCACTTTACACTCCGCACGACACATCTGCGCAGATAGCGCTTTTGCACATAGTGCTTTTGCGCATAGCGCTCGTGCGCTCGTTTTATATGCGAGTGGCATGCGCGAGTTGCGGCGCGGGTGTAGGCATGGGTGCATGAGCGGACGCTGAGCGGGCTATGCGCGTTTGTGTGTCTACGCATATGCGCTGCTACACTGCTGCGTGTACGCGAGCATGAGTCGATGCACTACTGGCCTATGCGCGCAGGAGCAGGTGCAACTGTGCTACTGTGCGCATATGCGCAGAAAGCGCTGTTGGCACATAATTCTGCGTTGATTGCAGGATTTGGCGTATCAATCCTGTTTTTTGGGAGTTGGTACTTTAGTCCCACATCGGCCATGATTGGAGATGAGGTTATCACCATTCTCTATATATAGAGTTCTTTTACCTCCTTTTGGAGAGAGAAGAAAAATGAAAAATGGTCCATGAGTCCGTTCGAGTCACACAGAGGTGACTACGAGCGTTTCAGAAGTTCTTTTGTGAACTTGTTGGCTCATGGGCAGATCGTAATAGAGGACGAATCTTATTTTGAGCAACGATATGCTTCACCACTCCAGCAAGAATAATTTTTATTCCATCTTCTTCTCCTTTCTTCTTCTAGTTGTAAACGTTCTGTCTCAATTGCAACTGTGTTTGCAAAGAAAAAC
This sequence comes from Iris macrosiphon, assembly GCA_036927795.1. Classification (NCBI taxonomy): domain Eukaryota; kingdom Viridiplantae; phylum Streptophyta; class Magnoliopsida; order Asparagales; family Iridaceae; genus Iris; species Iris macrosiphon. The sequence continues at coordinate 209,414,052 of JAYESA010000005.1, read as the reverse complement.
GTATTCTGATTATCAACTGATTGTATTAGAAGGATGTTGTAATCTGTTATACTATAGTATTTCATTGGAATCGAGTTTCGTCATGGAGCAAACTTGTTTGCGTGAATCTCTGAGTCTCGACTACAACATCAGGATCAAACAGAGAACAGACTGCAAAGTCTTGCGTAAATCTCTGTTCCTGGCTAATGTTCCACCATCTTTTATTTATCTCTGGATAACAAGTGGTGCTCGCTACCTCTTTACATACTATACTTGTGAATCCAATGCTATGCACATGAAATCTTTGGAAACTAAGAAACTTAGTTTCTATTGGTTTATGAAAACCACATGAAACCTAAGGAAACTAAATTCCCAAGTGAAACCATTGTTTGTACGCAAGAAACTAAAAGCTAGAAACATGTTGTTAATGATGACATGGTAGTTATAAAAATAATAAAAGTGTATCATAACTACTTACCATGAGTTTCCAGCTATTCCGATGGATACTAGAAATGGGAGGTGCTGCCACTTTGCTGGTGGGGCGAACATAGTTTCCTAACTTACTTTCCAACTAACAAACAAGCATAAGAGCGAAAAATAGTTATAATTTCCATAATTTTCTTATTTTCCCTCTAATCTAGTCTGCTTGAATACGAAAATAGACAAGGATACAATACAGGACAGGGACAGGAACAGGGACGAGGGAGGATCAAAGGTCCCAAAATAAAGTAAAAATAAAATAAAATTCCTTACAAATACACATGTAACCATACCATTGACCCACAAAAACATAATCTTTTAATAGTATGAAAGTATTGGTCCACCCAAACATGTAATCTTACCCTACATACACATATTGGCCCATCCAAAAACTTAGCTGTGATTCGAACTATTTCGCTTGTTAACGGGCATGAGCTAGGAAGATCATTCCGTGAGCTCGTGAACAAGCTCGGCTCATGCACGTCATAAACTTTTTTTTTCCCCTATTTATTGCATGCATGTACAACTCACGGAAGTCGACTCACAAACAAGCTCGAACTACGATAATTTATTGCAAGTATTTGATACAAAAGTTCACCCCACATTCTATAGCTTTATTTCGAGTTTAGATGAACTCGACTCTGCAATTTTGGTCCTGCACTCAGCTCGATAATTTTCTCCCTCGAGCTCGGCTCGATAACTTCAGGCCATAAACGAATGAAGCTTGAACATGCCAAGCTCGACTGGTCCTAAGCCTATGCTGTTGTTCATTGCTTTTGGTGCTATTTTAGTAAATTATTTCTCATTCTAACTGTACACTGGTTATTTTTTTAAAAATTGGAAACTATTTCTGAATTTAGTCATGCTTCATTCCGTTTTTCTTATTTCTACTTATGGAACCAATATGTGGATAGATTATAAGAAATTTAAATTAGTGACTTTTTTTTATTTAATTACTTAATCTCAAGTTTTTTTCCCTCTCTTTTACTAGAATTGATTTATGAAAATTAGACACATTGTTTTATATTTTGTCAAAAAGAAGAAATTGGTTACTGTATCGATAATCGTAAAAAATTGAAATGGAAAGTGTAGACCAAAATATATAGTAAACAAAAAAGGCGCTCTTTTTCTTGATTTCGAATTTTGGAAAGTATCACAATTGGGAAAAATAGGTAAGACTAAATGTGGGTGACGCCATCGTCATCACTGACCTCTTCCGTCATGGGGTCGACCCAAACCCTAACGTCGGCATCGGCGGTCAGCCACCATCGGGTCACCGGGCGGGAGGAGACCGCCGGTTCGGATCCTTTCTCCATTGTGGGACCCCACCCGAAACCTTTTGCTTCCCCTTTCCTTTTCTTCAACTTCTTCTTCTTTACATTGATTGATCTCTCCTCTTTCCTTTGGCAAATTATAAGGGCACTGCACATTTTACTCGGGGGTAGCCCATTGAAAAATAAAAAAAAATTACAAGTTTGCCATCATGAAAGTTACTCGGGGCTAGCCCACTGTTATAATCAGGACTGTCAAAATTTTGACAGTCCTATCACTTGTAAGGACTGTTAAAATTTTGACAGTCCTACAAATTGTTAGGACTGTCATAATTTTGACAGTCCTAATTTTAACCCACTGAAAATTTTATATAAAACTAGGACTGTCAGGATTTTGACAGTCAGTCCTCATTTTAATTGTCAGGATTTTTTTTAAGTTTATTTCTATTTAGTTAGTTTTGGATTTTGATTTTTTTTTATTTAGTTTAACATCCAAAATAAAATATGTTATCATTGAACAAAATAAAAAAAAAATCTACCGTACGAATATTACGTCTGCCGTCGATCAGACTTCAAACGGCCATAACTATTTGTTTTCAAATCGTTTTTCGTCACACAATAGGTCTATTTGTATGTTTTCGACGAGAGTAACACAATTCGTGTAGAGAGAATTTTCATCCGAAGTAAGACGTACATATTACGGGCAAAAATATAAAATATAAAACTTTAAAGCATCATAACTTTTGACTGGGAGATCGAAACAAGCTCCAGTTTGAGCCAAAATGACCGTATGGAAAAGTACTTCGGGATAAACCGTTTCACCGTTTGACGGACTTTCCAAATTTTTAGAATCGCAAAAAAACGATGTTTCGACCTCCAAATTTTACTTTTTGTAATTTCTTTTTTTACAAAATTTTTAATGTACCATTAATAAATTTACTATTTTAAATAACAGAATACTTTAACAAATTTTAAGGATAGAAATTTCAAGGATATTTTGAAATTGGCCCCCCCAACAATTAACAAAAATAAATTAACAGAAAAAAAAAATTTAAGACTGTCAAAATTTTGACAGTCCTACCAATTTGTAGGACTGTCAAAATTTTGACAGTCCTAAAAATTTAACATATATTTTTAGGACTGTCAAAATTTTGACAGTCCATACAATTGGTAGGACTGTCAAAAGTTTGACAGTCCTAAAAATATATGTTGAATTTTTAGGACTGTCAACAGTACTTTCAATTGGTAGGACTGTCAAAATTTTGACAGTCCTAAAAATTTAACATACATTTTTAAGACAGTCCTTAAATTTTTAGGACTGTTGAAATACCTACAGTCCTATATAAATTTAGGACTGTAGAAAATTCTACAGTCCTTAATTTACATAGGACTGTCGATTTTCCTACAGTCCTAAATCTATATAGGACTGTAGAAAAATCTACAGTCCCGCCCGATACTGCTCGACGTTGTCGACGATTCTCGACATTTTATGTCCTAAAATCGTGTTCGATTCTCGACATTGTCGACTTTGGGAGCCATTGACAAGGAGGACGAAGTCTCGGAGAGTTGGAGAGCTCCGCCGGCGGGAGGGGGGAGGGCTCCGGTGGGGCGGGGAGGGTTTGGGAAAGTGGGCTAGTCTCAAGTAAAATAATGGGCTAGTGTGAGTAAACTTTGCTCAATCCTGGGCTAGCCCCAAGTAATATGTGCAGTGCCCTTATCAAAAGCCTTTCCTTTCCGATGAGATGAGAGCAATGTTCTTTAGGATCGTCGGGACACGTGCATGCATTAACACGTGGCAATTTTTTATTGGCTCGAGCCTGGAGGGGAATGTCACATGACTTTTGGGTTCACTCCTAGGAGAGCCAATTCACTGTCCCACTATTTCTATTATATATTTTGTTTCCACACTATTATATGATCGGAACAGAATATGAGACAAAAATAGTAGGACAGCTCAGGGTGTGTATTCGGCCGGTCCGGACTAGCCCGCGGTCCGGGTCAACCGGGTTTGACCGGGTTCGGGTCGAACTCAACTCGAAGAGAACGGCGCACCGGACCGGGCCGGCCCAGTCAATAAATTATCCTATCCAGTCCGAGCCCATGACCCGGTCAAGGTAGGACCGGGGTGAACCGGTCGGGGTCCGGGCCGATCCACGGTCGGACCGGGCCGTCCCAAATTTTTTTTATAAAATATATATATATATATATATATATATATATATATATATATTCAGTCAAGCAAGTACTTTGTAATCCAAATCTTCAAGAATTCAATAAAGAAAGTATTTTGTGTTCCTATCAAATGTGTTCAACTTTGGTTCTATGCATTTACATCATGTGCATATATATATATATATATATATATATATATATATATATATATATATATTTTCTAACTTGTGTCTTTTGCAGGTACTATGCTTGGTGCAAGCGCAACTTAGGCTTGCACGAAATCACGTCCAGGCGAGGACGATCGGTCCCGCAAAAACCCAAGCGAGGATGAACGGCCCCCCTGCGGAACCGGGGTATATATATATATATATATATATATATATATATATATATATATATATATATATCGGGCTGGTCCAACCCGGAACTAGTCCGGACCCACAACGTTGCACACCGGATCCGGCCGGACTTACGGGCCTATTTTATCGACCCAGCCCAGACCCGCGGAGGAGGTGGGCCGAGCCGGTCCGGCTCGTTGACCGGGTCCGGGCCGACCCGGACCGGATTTGACCGTGGCAGTTTCCGGCCCGGCCCGTAGTTTTACACACCTTGAGGGACAGCATATCTGGTCTGCTCTCGTGGTACACGAGCCCGTGCTTGGTTCACTGACATGTCATCTATAAATGCTGTGAAAGTGAAGATATGCAATTTTTTTATTGAATTTTTTTGAGATGTCCCCATTTGTTTTACCATAATTTTATATGCATCCAAATGAATTACCATAATGCATGAAACATTCCACTTTTAACAAAAGTCGTCAACAATTAACAGTCAACTCCTTTGACCCACAATTTATGACAAAAATACCCTCAAATAAGTGGATGTACACCTTTAATTATGGTAAAATAAGGCTCTTGATAAAGGCACTACCAAAATGACTCGGGGCTGGCCTAATTTTTTTTATAAATTTTTCACTCAAGATTTTACTTAGGGCTAGCCAAAAAAAATTTAGGACTGTCAAATTTTTGACAGTGGTTCCAATACGTTGGACTGTCAAATTTTTGACAGTCCATTGAACTACATACATTATTCAGGACTGTCAAAATCTTGACAGTTATAAATAAATTTTTAGATTTGTCATAAGTAAAAAAATTAGTGAAAAATTTATAAAAAAATTGGGCTAGCTCCGAGTCTTTTTTGTAGTGCCTTTATCAAGGACCTAAAATAAGGCTCTTGATAAAGGCACTACAAAAATGACTCAGGACAGCCAAAAAAATCACCATTGATAATTACAAGTTTGCCACACCCAAAAAATACTCGCCGGGCTGCCCACTTTCAGTTAATTTTTTTTATAATTAGGACTGTTAAAATTTTGATAGTCCTTCCAATTAGTATGATTGTCAAAATTTTGACTGTCATACCAATTGGAAGGAAACAGTCCTACTAATTGGAAGGACTGTCAAAATTTTGATAGTCCTTCCAATTAGTAGGATTGTCAAAATTTTGACAATCCTACCAATTGGAAGGAAACAGTCCTACAAATTGGAAGGACTGTCAAAATTTTGATAGTCCTTCCAATTAGTAGGATTGTCAAAATTTTGACAATCCTACCAATTGGAAGGAAACAATCCTACTAATTGGAAGGACTGTCTAGGACTGTCAAAATTTTGACAGTCCAAAGGGGAGGGCTACGTGAGGTGACACGAGGGCGAGGCTACGTGGAGGCCGGAAGGGTGGGATGAGGCAGAGGAGCGGGAGGAGGAGGCGGCGGCAGAAGGCGGGGGAGAAGGCGGGGGCGCGCGCGAGGGCGACGGCGAGGCGTAGGTGCACGCCTCCGCTGCTGCTGCTGTTGTCGCCGTCGTCGTGAGGCATAACAGCAGCCCCCAGCGAGCGCGTGCCTCCGGCGCACGCAGCCCCCTCACGCTGCTTCTTCTTCTTTTTCGTGACAGAGCCGACGGAAAGGTGTTTGAGGTGTGGCTCGGCAGCGGCAACACGGTCAATGGCGAGGTCGACGACGCGAAGAGACGAAAAATCGCGAGAGGAGGGAGGAGGAGAGGCCGGAGGGGGTGGGGGTGGGGGAGGAGTAGGAGGAGGGAGGTGAAGGTGGGCAGTCATAGTAAATTTTGTACTAGTGCACCTAGAATGTATAAATTTATTTCTATTGGTCTACATATGAATAGCTCATATAGGAATATGAGTCTATGACTTATATGTCGTTTATCCATATATATATATGGATAAACAGAATATGAGTCATATTGTCCATTTTTCTAAATGGACCAATACACATGTGGACTAATATAAATAGAATGTACTAATGCATATGGATGCACATAAGATGTAATAATTCATTTCTATTAATCTACATGTACATAATTTATATAAAAATATGAACCTATGACTCATATATATATATATATATATATATATATATCAACACTTTCGTTTTATCCTTTCCCAAAAAAATATAAATAAAAAGGCACAACCCATACACAAGAAGAAGATGCGACAGGAGGTAGGAGGAGCTGAACATCACCGCCAGAAGAAGAAGAGGTTGGAGAACGTGGAGCTCGACGACGCTGTCGCAGGTCCACGTTTGATGTCACCCGCTCAAACACCGCCACCCACCACCAGATCCATCTTCTTCCTCGGCTTTCGCGTTCACATCCAAGTAAAAAAATGGGATGTGAGAATGAACAAAAAGTAGTGCTTTTCCATCCGACAGGAAGTGCATATGCACAAAATCTATCGGCAATGCCTCCTCAACCAAATAGAGAAAGTGATCACGGAAGGACTCCAATCTGCAAAATCCTCCACTTTTGCCGAACACACCCTAAGGTGAACGGATACAAAAGGAAATTATCTCACCTCCCACACAAATCTCATGAAATTCTTATCAGAAATTTTACACAGCATAGAAGTTCTAGGAAATTGTAACATGAGAATAAAATTTGTTACAATTTTGGACAAATAACCAAAACATCCAAGTTCAGGGCCTTTGAGTCACAACGAAAAAAAAAAAAAACTAAACAAAAACGTTTGTTGTGAAAGAAACACCTTTACCAAATACCAAGGGTGTTTTTTTTATTAATTTTTTTGTTTTTTGTTTTTGTTTTATCAAGTCCAAAAAATAATATATAAAAAAAGTAAATAGCAAAGGTGTTTTTTTTAATATTTTTTAAATTATTTTATCAAGCCAAAATAATAATAAATGAAAGAAATGCCTTTGCTAAAGTGGTTTATGTATAGCAAGGGGTTTCTTTTTTATTTATTTTTTTATTTCTTTATCAATGACTATAATCTCAACTGTTGTATTTCCAACGGAAAATTTTGTTCGGAGCAACGAAAATAATAAAAATTCCACTGAAAGCATAAAATTTTCAAAATTTACAAAAAAAGCATCAGAACGCCATTTCTAAGGACGTTTTACGTTTTTCAATAAAATTTTCGTCCATCTCCGTTAAAAAAAACGTTAACAAAAAAAAAAAGAAAAAAAAACGGAAAACGCCCTTTGGAAGGACGTTTTTCCTAGGAAAAACGCCCTTCCTAGGGACGTTTTTCTTTCTTTATATCAAATATCTCTCCTCTCTCTCTCTCTCTCTCTCAGTCTCTCTCTCTCTCATCTCTCTCTGTTCACTCACTCTCTCACTCACTCAATGCTCTCTCTCTCCCTCTGTCTCCCACTCACAATCTCTCTCTTCTCTCTTCTCTCTTCTCTCTCTGTTGACTCTCTCACTCACTCACTCACTCACTCACTCACTCATTCAACTCACTCACTCACTCACTCACTCACTCACTCTGTTCTCTTTCTTTCTCTCTCTCTCTCTCTCTCTCTCTCTCTCCGGCGTCGACGACGGCGGGACGTAGCCTGGCCATGTCTGTCTACGAGACCCTCCTCGGCGTCGCCTCGCTGACCTGGTCCCGCACCGTCCTCGGCCTCCTTGTTCGCGTCGTCTTCCGCATCGACGACGACGAAGAGGACTCCGAAACCCTAACCTTCAAGATCCGGCCATGGCTCCTCTGGAAGCGGCGCGGATCGAGGCGGCTCTGCATCAAGGACCGCCACGTCGACCTCTCCTGGGACCTCTGTAATCTCCCTGATTTTCAAAATTTTATAAATTTGGATTTTTCTGGATTTTTCTTAGATTTTTCTGTAATTAAATCAGGTATTTTAATTATTAAAGAATTTTTAAATGATGATGAATAATAATAAAATATTATGAAAATAATATTTTATGGTGTAAAATATAAAACCAGACATAGGGTAATTTTCCGGGAATTTATTGGACCCCGGAATCATTTTTAAAGCCCTAAAACTATTGTTAAATTAAATCGAATTGAATCCTAAATAAACCGGGTTTATTTGAAATAAACCAAACCAATAGTTGAACCAAACCGGTTTATATTTTTTAAACCAAAAGCCTAACGGGTCGGATCCGGGTCTAACCCGTGACCCGCAACCCGTTTCGACCCAAACCCGTTTTTCTTAGCGGATCGGGTCGGATCCGCTAGGACCCGACCCGAAACCCGACCGCTCGACCCGCATTCCTTTCTCCTCCAACCGTTCTGAACCGACTCTTCCGCTTCCGGCCGCCGGCGACTCTCCGGCTCCCTGCAACGCTCGCAGCCGCCGCCCGCTGGCGTCCCCGTCCTTCCGCCTCCTCTGCCCCTCACCCGCCGCCGATCCCTCTCCCCATCTCTCCTATATAAAGCCGACTTCTCCTCCTCTCGCCTGAACCCTAGACCCGATTCCGGCCACCCTCACGTCGGCGACCACCACCTACTCCTCCCTCCTCTCCGCCAGGACGCCCCGAGCTCCTCTCCAGAACCCCTCGCCCACCTCCAGCACTGTCCCCGCCTCCCGCAGCGCCCTAGCCTCCGCCTCGCTTCAGGCCGACCTCCTCCAGGACTTCCTCCCTCCGCCCAGACTCGCCGCCAGCTCCTTCCCCTCCTCCGGCCAGAAGCCGAGCGCCGCCCTAGGCCGGCCCTGCCACCTCTTCCAGCCACCTCCCCGAGCTCACCGACGACCTGCCAGAGCTGCTTCCACCCTCATCCGGCGGACACAGCAGAAGACTCGGCCGGACACAGAAACCCTAGTTTGGACACGGGTTGGAACTGTGTCCAGGATACAGTGTATCGCGTCGGACACGAGTTAGACACATAGGATACGCTATTTTTGAACCCTGTTCAGGTATCCATAACTTTCTGCTTGTAGCTCTGTTTCCTATTCCGTAAATTGCATCGCGTAGCCTGTATGACCCCCTCGGTGCCCGTGCAAACCGCTTGGGGCATCGCGACCTGTGGTGATCGCGAACCGCGATCCAAAAACAGGAAAAACTTAGCCCTGTTTCACCCCGAAATCGAGTACGCCCCGCCAAACGGGACGACTTGGTCAAGTGCGGTCTTCACCGATACGTGCGGGTCGTTGATACGGATGTACGGGATTTCGCAGAAGCTGATTCGGATGTGCGTGCACACCGGAATCAGTGCGTATCCGCGGACAACGCCCCGTATCCGACTTTTCTGTATCTCGCTGTAACTTAGTGTACACACGTCGGATCGAGACGAAACTTACGCCATCGGACTCGTAGCAATATGCTGGTCCTGTGAGCCAAGTTTTGTTCGATTCTGAGAACGTTGACAAAATCGCGTGTCGTGGGCCCCATAGGCTTCACCCGACGGACGATTTTGAGCACGGCTCATCGAAATCCAATTCTGGAAGTTTCGTTGGGTTCGTATCATCATTCCTGACCTGTTGACACTAAATTGGACTGATTTGGAGACCTTTGACCCTGACGCATTTTTTGGTGCAAAGCGGCCCACATTTGGACCCCGCCTTGACCCAAAAATGACGTTTTTGTCCTTGTCTCCAAATTGGACTCAAGGACAGGCGTTCCTAGCTGATTAATATTTTCTGGATCTGATGGTGATGTTTGTTTCAGCAACCGGAGTACTTCCTGCAAATCCAGCTGTAGCCAGAGCGACAATTGGAGCTGAAAACCCAGGCAAGTGTACCTTGCCATAAATGCTGTTTAATGATTCATTTTCTCTTGATTTATTTTCTTGTGATTGTTGTAAATGCTCAACCCTAGGGCCGTGTGACTTGCTTAGCGTCCGATCATAGTCGGGTGCCAACACCGTACGCGGGGTTGTGTAATGTCACTTAGAGCTGGTTATCGTGACATTTATATTTCTCGTACTTGCCATATCAAGTACTGTATACCCAGGACACTTGATACAGAGCATGAGACAGAATCTTCCTGATTATTCAAGGTGGTTCTGTATAGGATATAGATTTCATGACTTGATGGTGTGCTGTCGTAGGCACCCAAAAATAAAACCTTTACTCTTGAAATAATATGTAGTAGTGAGAGTAAGGATCGTTCCCACGAAGAGTAATTAGTTTGATCTTTATGCTATGTAAAATAAGATTGGGGGAGAGTTTTTATCAAAAGAAAATTAAGAAGAGCTAAAAACAATTAAAGTATTAAAACAATCAAAGAAATAAATGTTGGTCTCAGTCAACATCCACCATTGGAATCTTAAAACTGATCATCGATGCAAGTATATATTAATTCATACTTTGAATATTCATCGTTGGAATTATTTTCCTATCTCCTTCAGCCATAATTAATTAAAAACAAGCGATCTAATTAACCTTAACTACTAAATAACCCCAGACAAGCGCTAAAGGTTTAATCTAGTAGCGTATTAAACTCGATGAGATTGATGAAGCAGAACAACACAAGCACACGCGGTTGCATTTAATTTTGTCAAAAATTTTCCTCCTAAGATCTAATAAAACAAAGCAGTTCATTAAATCTTGGTTGCTTCACAAATTAGAGGGATCGAACAATTACGGATTCGATATCTAATTTAGCATTAGATTGTCATGAATAATAAACTAGTATGCATCCTAGTCATTAAACAAGATAATCATAAAAATATGCATAAGAAAACATTCGATACTTAAAGCACAAATCAAAAATATAAACACAAATTAGATCTCACAAGTTTTTATTCATTCCGAGGCTTCCGTTTCCTTCGACCAACAAGACTTTTAGCTCCACATGTTCAAGAACACTTCAAAAGAATATTGGAGAAGAGGAAGAAGAGTTGTGTGTTGTTCTCCCTTTCCTCCTGATCTCTATCCCTTTTATAGACTCTAAATTAGTGTTTGAAGATCACAATATCTTCCCACAAATCCTCTAATAGTTACAACAACCCAAACAATAAAATAAAATCTTTGAAAAAGTTGGGAAATGATAATTTCAACTCCACTTTTTGTGCACAACATAGTTGACTCAACTTCAAGCGTGATTTAGTCCATGATGTAGCCAGAATCTTGAGAAAATCAAAACAGAAAAATTGTGCCTCTATCACTTAGCTTTCCGAATCAATTTGGATCAGCTTAATTGGACTTCGGATGAGCAAGTTATGACTATTTTGCTACAAGGTGTCAGAACTGTCCAGAATTGATAATTAGCTCCATTTTGCTTTTAGTGACTCCAATTGCATCCTAGATCAAAATATAAAAGTAATGAGTATCTTTAGACATTAAATGAGCATAAAGTAGTATATATTAAGTAATAAAAATATGATATTTTATGTTTTCATCAAATACCCCCACACTTAACCTTTGCTCGTCCTCGGGCGAAACTCTAATTTATTTTTTCAAAAAGAAATCAAGGTTGCAATATCATAAATAAAAAAATAACCAAGCTCTTCAAAACTCCTAACATATCATAAACATATATTTTTAAACAACTTCTAATTACTTAGTAGATATTTTTACTTGAAAAATGGAGTAAACTAAATAGGTAGACCCTCACGGAATAAATACTCAACTCTCATGTGTTTAAAGGTATATATTTCACTCAAATTCATTCCAAAAGAAATGATCTACCATAAGCTTGCATATCTTCTCATTCTCCACCACTGGGATCACATGCATAACATAAATCATAAGGACTTTTTATGGGTTGTAACGTGGCTTAGGATTAAGGTGGAATATATTTGGGAGTGTAGCTCAAAAGCCATCAAAACTAGTGGAGCAAAATTGAATTAACTCAATCTCAATATAAAACATGTAAAATCAATCACTCCATTTTGCAACATCTTCAATTTGGCTTTTAAAACATTTAAACAATGTAAAACAACTTTCATCCTTTTTTCTTTTCTTTTTTCTTTTCTTTTTTTCTTTTTTTTCTCTTTTTTTTTTATAACAATAATGGAACTTAGAAAATTTGAGGATAAAAATATGTTCTATTTTGTGGGTTGTAACCAAACCACAAATTTAGACACCCCCACTCTTATTTTTTCGTACACCCATACATATCATAATGATCAACAATGCTCCACTAGCTTTGCGACTTGGGTGAAGGTATAAATATTATTGGTTGAAAGCTTGTAATGTGGGTATACCAAGAAAAAGGCAATAAAGCTCAAAGGGGTTCAACAAAAAGAAAATTAATTACAAAGTGGACTATTTGGCTTATGTAACGTATAGCAAAGATGGCCTTAATCATGTTCATGCATGCATGTGTCAATGTGACCTCGAAGAGAATCAAAACAAGTTCTAGAGAAACAAATCAGTGGAAGAATATCTCTCATGAAAGAATAATGAGACTGATGTGTCAGTCTAAAGGCTCAAATCCTCACTGGCTTTTGTCTACCAATTTAGATACTACCATTTTCAATAAAAAAATAACTAGACTAATTAATTCTAAGTTGAAAAAAAAATTATTTATTCAATCATGTTATGAATTTTTCAAATTTAGTTTAATCTTACTCATGAAATACACAACCAAAAATCATTAAAAACCACAAAAACAAAATCCTTTTATTTAAAAAAAATCTCAATTATTATTATTATTTATTTATTTTTATTTTTATTTTGAGAAAAATACAAACTCAAACTGCTTAAAAAAAAATTTAAATCTTTCCCCCACACTTAAAACAGACATTGTCCCCAATGTATGATTAAATGCAAAAAAAAGACAATAACAAAAAATAAAATGCGAGAATAAAAATAAACTTCCCTTGGGTTGCCTCCCAAGCAGCGCCTTTGTTTAATATTGTCATTGGCTCGACTCTATGCACACTTGATATAACTAGGCAGGAGTTTCAAGTCTAGAATGCATACCTGCAAAACAGAAGGTAAAGGTCTTTTGTCATTAATTGGTAACAAAATATATGGAATGTTACCTGACTGTTGTCTTTTTGGAAGATCGTTCAACACTGCAACAGTTTTATGTAAGTGAGTACTCAAAGTTAACTCATATTCTTTCTCAAAATTCTCACTGATGGCAACTTTTACTCCATCTTTTCCATCAAGTTTAAAAACTTCTTTTCTATTAGGTACTACATCGTCGTTAGGAATGTTCGTGTCTGCAACGATATTTTTCTCTTCTTCTTCTTTTGACGATGCACATGCTTCTTTTTTTGGAATTTCAACTTCTTTACAACTTCTCAAAATGATTGAACTTACAGTTTCTTTTGGATTTACTATCGTTTCAGATGGTAAGTTCTCCAAGCTTTGTGCCTCTAGCTTATTAATTACAGTTGTCATTTGACTCATTTGATTGTTCAAACTTTCGATACTAGCCCTCGTCTCCTGTTGAAATTGTAAATTATTAATGGCAATAGACTTAACAATATCTTCTAAAGACATACCATAATTAGAAGTTTGGCTTGGTTGTAGGTATTGCTGCTTGTATTGCTGGTAACTTGGGCAATTTTGAGTTGCTGGTTGATTTAATTCTGGACTCCCATAGGTGAGATTGGAATGATCTCTCCATCCTATGTTGTACATGTCTGAATAGGAATCATACTTCATTTCTGGTAGTCCAGGAAAACCATATTCCGTATTCACTTGTTCATTGGACTCCTCTTGGAGAGTTGGACACATATCGGTTGGATGCCCTGATACTAGACAAATCCTACAAGCCTTTGTTGTTTTCATGTTACCTACAACCATCTGACGAACAAGAGAAGTTAAACAAGAAATTTGTTGTTCTAAGGAAGAAACATTTACCTCATCAGCATGCCCAGATGGAAGATCTAGCCAAGTGCCAAATATTTGAGAATTGGCCGCCATTTCCTGTTACCGATTTTTTTTTTTTTTTTTTTGCTAATAGGCAAAAAATTATTTGATCACAAGAACGAAATAAAGATCACAAAAAGCACAAAAATCAACTAAAATTACTCCCCGGCAACGGTGCCAAAATTTGGCGTGCTGTCGTAGGCACCCAAAAATAAAACCTTTACTCTTGAAATAATATGTAGTAGTGAGAGTAAGGATCGTTCCCACGAAGAGTAATTAGTTTGATCTTTATGATATGTAAAATAAGATTGGGGGAGAGTTTTTATCAAAAAAAAATTAAGAAGAGCTAAAAACAATTAAAGTATTAAAACAATCAAAGAAATAAATGTTGGTCTCAGTCAACATCCACCATTGGAATCTTAAAACTGATCATCGATGCAAGTATATATTAATTCATACTTTGAATATTCATCGTTGGAATTATTTTCCTATCTCCTTCAGCCATAATTAATTAAAAACAAGCGATCTAATTAACCTTAACTACTAAATAACCCCAGACAAGCGCTAAAGGTTTAATCTAGTAGCGTATTAAACTCGATGAGATCGATGAAGCAAAACAACACAAGCACACGCGGTTGCATTTAATTTTGTCAAAAATTTTCCTCCTAAGATCTAATAAAACAAAACAGTTCATTAAATCTTGGTTGCTTCACAAATTAGAGGGATCGAACAATTACGGATTCGATATCTAATTTAGCATTAGATTGTCATGAATAATAAACTAGTATGCATCCTAGTCATTAAACAAGATAATCATAAAAATATGCATAAGAAAACATTCGATACTTAAAGCACAAATCAAAAATATAAACACAAATTAGATCTCACAAGTTTTTATTCATTCCGAGGCTTCCGTTTCCTTCGACCAACAAGACTTTTAGCTCCACATGTTCAAGAACACTTCAAAAGAATATTGGAGAAGAGGAAGAAGAGTTGTGTGTTGTTCTCCCTTTCCTCCTGATCTCTATCCCTTTTATAGACTCTAAATTAGTGTTTGAAGATCACAATATCTTCCCACAAATCCTCTAATAGTTACAACAACCAAAACAATAAAATAAAATCTTTGAAAAAGTTGGGAAATGATAATTTCAACTCCACTTTTTGTGCACAGCATAGTTGACTCAACTTCAAGCATGATTTGGTCCATGATGTAGCCAGAATCTTGAGAAAATCAAAGCAGAAAAATTGTGCCTCTATCACTTAGCTTTCCGAATCAATTTGGATCAGCTTAATTGGACTTCGGATGAGCAAGTTATGACTATTTTGCTACAAGGTGTCAGAACTGTCCAGAATTGATAATTAGCTCCATTTTGCTTTTAGTGACTCCAATTGCATCCTAGATCAAAATATAAAAGTAATGAGTATCTTTAGACATTAAATGAGCATAAAGGAGTATATATTAAGTAATAAAAATATGATATTTTATGTTCTCATCACTTGAGATTTATTTTTCTTAGATCTTAATAAATGACTGATTGCATTAGTTTAATCTTGCGTAACATGAACATTGAGGACTGTGATGTGAGATTACATTGGGTGGGGAGAGACACACAGGCTACAGGATGATTATATATATAAATCCATAGTAAACATATAGTAAAATTCATAGTATACTCCGCTACCGGCTCCCCGACACAGAGCTTGTAGTGGTATCAGCCTAAGTTCTAGTGATGCTCTCAACTTGCATATCACATAGAAGGTTATATAGTTGACCCTATTGTTCCCTTATTTACTTTACTGCATTTATTCTGGCTTGTGTTTTCTGTACCTTGCTATGTCCCCTGAGGACCTGGATCCGGATTATGTCCCCAGGATTTGCAGACGAGGTTTATCCAGAGGTCTACGGAACAGGTGCTCTTCACAGAACAGTACCCGTAGCTGAGGACGAGGTGATCGCTGAGGACTTCTCTTGAACAATTGCTTCGCCATGCTCAGTCATTATGACAAATAGTCTTTATTTTCTGTTTAATTAAACTATTTAATTCCTGTTTATGAGAACATTGTAACAGACTAATATCGGATTGTTCTCCGATTTTTATTTACTTTGTCTGGTTGTTGTTTAATATTTCTTTCGCTGATTTTTCTGTCTTTATTCTGTGGATGAGAATAGTAAAACCCTGACTGATGTAATACAGCTTAAGTATGCCCGATGGATCCATTAAATTGGGTTTATCCATCGGTGCATGCTGCTGGCCATTGCCACGTGTCCAGTCCCTCGGTATTTTGGGACTGGGGCGTGACATGGTTTTTGTGGTGGCCCATGCAGGTCAACGACTAAAATTGTTCGGTTTCAACTTAGGGACCAAACAGGCCTACAATAAAAATATGATAAGTTTTTAGGATCTCATCCACTTGCTTGAATCGTTTTTGATATCTGTATCGTATTCGAACTAATTTTTGACTTGCATCTTGCCTTGACTCCTGTGCGCCTCTTATAGTTTATTGTTGATGCAGAGTAATGGATTCACGAGAAAATGACGGAACTCCAGCAAGAACACCAATAGGTGCTGAAGCCACCTACGGAGAAGATAAAGTGACGCTATTGAGTGGAGATCCCTCCACTCACCGAAGCAGTCAAGCAGATCCGCAATCTTCTAGATTTCGGCGTGATGATATTCCACCTCCGCCGCAGTTCCCACCACAGATGCCTGTCTTTCCACCAGGGCAAGCAATGGACGGGCAGCAGATGTTCCAGATGTTTTACGCCATGATGCAAGTCCAACAGCAAATTCAACAGGAAGCACATCGTCAGGAGGCAGAGTACCTAAGAACCAGCCTAGTAAACGCATTGGAGCAAGTGAATCCACAAGCTAGGCGACCAGCAACGGGGTCTATCACCGATTTCCGTCAACTCAAGCCACGAACCTTTTCTGGCAAGGAGGGACCAACAGAAGTGCATGAATGGCTTACCAACATACGGCATCAATTAGAAGCAGCTGAGCTTCCACAAGAACGTTGGATGACTGCCGTCAGAATGCAATTGACGGACAATGCTCATCACTGGTGGCTATCCGAAGAGACCAGACTCGGACCAGACCGAGTCACTTGGAAAGAGTTCTCCAGACTCTTTCAAGAGATGTATATTCCGGCCATCGTCCGATCTGAACTTCGGAACAAGTTTAATCGCCTCACTCAGGAAGCTATGACGGTGGAAGAGTACAACGCCGAGTTCATTCGTCTGAGTCGCTTCGCTCCTACCTTGATCCCGACAGAAGTAGAGAATGCCAAGAAGTTTTTCGACGGACTCAACATCGAGCTACAGAAACTAATTGGATCTGTCGCACCCACTTCGTACTCGGACGTCCTTGCTGCAGCCCGACGCATGGAGCGCGTCACCAGGAGAGAAACCAGTCTAAAGCGACCTACCCCATCAGCAACATCCAAAGCACCACAAGAAGAAGCTGCAAAGAGGCCTCATATACACCAGCCACCCAGAGCCTCTCCGTAGACATTACCTACATGTCAATACTGTGGCAAGGTAGGCCATACTGAGAAGGACTGCAGACGCAAGTTGGGATTATGTTTGATTTGTGGGACCAATCAACACTTAGCCAAGGACTGTCCTTGTCATCGAGGAGGAGCACCAAGAGCAAATCAACAAGCTCTACCAGCACTAGGAGGGTATCAACCAAGGCCACCATTGGCACCACAAGCAGCACTCTTCCAACAAGCCCAGCAGCAGCAGCAGCAACAGAGGAATCCACCAGGACGCGGACAAGCCTTCGCGATGACTTTGGAAGACGCGCAGAACCAAGGAGTAGCTAATGCACGTAAGTTTTTATAGTTTTTCCGTTCCTGGTATTGTTATATTTCGTGCCTGCTGGTTCGTGACCCTAGACTTAACTTGATAATTTTAACTTGCTGATAATAGATAATCTAGTGATCATCTAGTAATTTTAAACTTGCTAATTTAGGGATAACCTAAAAGTATTTTTGAATAACATAGAATGCTTATAAATGATAACCTGATAAATTTTTAAAGGATAAAGTTGGTTTTCTAAAACTATAATTTTCTAAATTTCTTACATTCAGGAAATTTTATAAGCTTAGAAAAATAATTTTTTCTAGGTGCTCCTTAATTTTGATGTGCTTTGAACAATGGTTGCAACCGTGTCATCTCTGTTGACCGGTTATTCTTTGATTGCGAGGACGCAATCCTCTTAAGGGGGGTAGATTGTAATCCCCCTGATTTTCAAAAATTTATAAATTTGGATTTTTCTGAATTTTCTGGAATTTTCTTAGATTTTTCTGTAATTAAATCAGGTATTTTAATTATTAAATAATTTTTAAATGATGATGAATAATAATAAAATATTATGAAAATAATATTTTATGGTGTAAAATATAAAACCAGACATAGGGTAATTTTTCGAGAATTTATTGGACCTCGGAATCATTTTTAAAGCCCTAAAAACTATTGTTAAATTAAACCGAATTGAATCCTAAATAAACCGGGTTTATTTGAAATAAACCAAACCAATAGTTGAACCAAACCGGTTTATATTTTTTAAACCAAAAGCCTAACGGGTCGGATCCGGGTCTAACCCGTGACCCGCAACCCGTTTCGACCCAAACCCGTTTTTCTTAGCGGATCGGGTCGGATCCGCTAGGACCCGACCCGAAACCCGACCGCCCGACCCGCATTCCTTTCTCCTCCAACCGTTCTGAACCGACTCTTCCGCTTCCGGCCGCCGGCGACTCTCCGGCTCCCTGCAACGCTCGCAGCCGCCGCCCGCTGGCGTCCCCGTCCTTCCGCTTCCTCTGCCCCTCACCCGCCGCCGATCCCTCTCCCCATCTCTCCTATATAAAGCCGACTTCTCCTCCTCTCGCCTGAACCCTAGACCCGATTCCGGCCACCCTCACGTCGGCGACCACCACCTACTCCTCCCTCCTCTCCGCCAGGACGCCCCGAGCTCCTCTCCAGAACCCCTCGCCCACCTCCAGCACTGTCCCCGCCTCCCGCAGCGCCCTAGCCTCCGCCTCGCCTCAGGCCGACCTCCTCCAGGACTTCCTCCCTCCGCCCAGACTCGCCGCCAGCTCCTTCCCCTCCTCCGGCCAGAAGCCGAGCGCCGCCCTAGGCCGGCCCTGCCACCTCTTCCAGCCACCTCCCCGAGCTCACCGACGACCTGCCAGAGCTGCTTCCACCCTCATCCGGCGGACACAGCAGAAGACTCGGCCGGACACAGAAACCCTAGTTTGGACATGGGTTGGAACTGTGTCCAGGACACAGTGTATCGCGTCGGACACGAGTTGGACACATAGGATACGCTGTTTTTGAACCCTGTTCAAGTATCCATAACTTTCTGCTCGTAGCTCTGTTTCCTATTCCGTAAATTGCATCGCATAGCCTGTATGACCCCCTCGGTGCCCGTGTAAACCGTTTGGGGCATCGCGACCTGTGGTGATCGCGAACCGTGATCCAAAAACAGGAAAAACTTAGCCCTGTTTCACCCCGAAATCGAGTACGCTCCGCCAAACGGGAGGACTTGGTCAAGTGCGGTCTTCACTGATACGTGCGGGTCATTGATACGGATGTGCAGGATTTCGCAGAAGCTGATTCGGATGTGCGTGCACACCGGAATCAGTGCGTATCCGCGGACAACGTCCCGTATCTGACTTTTCTGTATCTCGCTGTAACTTAGTGTACACACATCGGATCGAGACAAAACTTGCGCCATCGGACTCGTAGCAATATGCTGGTCCTGTGAGCCAAGTTTTGTTCGATTCTGAGAACGTTGACAAAATCGCGTGTCGTGGGCCCCATAGGCTCCACCCGACGGACGATTTTGAGAACGGCTCATCGAAATCCAATTCTGGAAGTTCCGTTGGGTTCGTATCATCATTCCTGACCTGTTGACACTAAATTGGACTGATTTGGAGACCTTTGACCCAGACACATTTTTCGGTGCAAAGCGGCCCACATCTGGACCCCGCCTTGACCCAAAAATGACGTTTTTATCCTTGTCTCCAAATTGGACTCAAGGACAGGCGTTCCTAGCTGATTAATATTTTTTGGATTTGATGGTGATGTTTGTTTTAGCAACCGGAGTACTGCCTGCAAATCCAGCTGTAGCCAGAGCGACAATTGGAGCTGAAAACCCAGGCAAGTGTACCTTGCCATAAATGCTGTTTAATCATTCATTTTCTCTTGATTTATTTTCTTGTGATTATTGTAAATGCTCAACCCTAGGGCCGTGTGACTTGCTTAGCGTCCGATCATAGTCGGGTGCCAACACCGTATGCGGGGTTGTGTAATGTCACTTAGAGCTGGTTATCGTGACATTTATATTTCTCGTACTTGCCATATCAAGTACTGTATTCCCAGGACACTTGACACAGAGCATGAGACAGAATCTTCCTGATTATTCAAGGTGGTTCTGTATAGGATATAGATTTCATGACTTGAGATTTATTTTTCTTAGATCTTAATAAATGACTGATTGCATTAGTTTAATCTTGCGTAACATGAACATTGAGGACTGTGATGTGAGATTACATTGGGTGGGGAGAGACACACAGGCTACAGGCTGATTATATATATAAATCCATAGTAAACACATAGTAAAATTTATAGTATACTCCGCTACCGGCTCCCCGACACAGAGCTTGTAGGGGTATCAGCCTAAGTTCTAGTGATGCTCTCAACTTGCATATCACATAGAAGGTTATATAGTTGACCCTATTGTTCCCTTATTTACTTTACTGTATTTATTCTGGCTTGTGTTTTCTGTACCTTGCTATATCCCCTGAGGACCTGGATCCGGATTATGTCCCCAGGATTTGCAGACGAGGTTTATCCAGAGGTCTACGGAACAGGTGCTCTTCACGGAACAGTACCCGTAGCTGAGGACGAGGTGATCGCTGAGGACTTCTCTTGAACAATTGCTTCGCCATGCTCAGTCATTATGACAAATAGTCTTTATTTCCTGTTTAATTAAACTCTTTAATTCCTGTTTATGAGAACATTGTAACAGACTAATATCGGATTGTTCTCCGATTTTTATTTACTTTGTCTGGTTGTTGTTTAATATTTCTTTCGCTGATTTTTCTGTCTTTATTCTGTGGATGAGAATAGTAAAACCCTGACTGATGTAATACAGCTTAAGTATGCCCGATAGATCCATTAAATTGGGTTTGTCCATCGGTGCATGCTGCTGGCCATTGCTACGTGTCCAGTCCCTCGGTATTTTGGGACTGGGGCGTGACAACCTCTCCCGCGCCAAATTCCCCGCCACCGGCGGCCCTGAGCCCTCCTCCGGCTACTCCCTCTCCATCTCCGTCGATGGCGAGCCCGTCCTCCTCGCTGGCGACCTCAGGTCGAAGGCCGCCGCCGCGAGGTCGTCGCCGCTGCTGTTGAGGCGGGAGCACGTGGCAATGGGGGAGGAGCGGTCGTATTCGACGAGCGCGAGGCTGGGAGGGACGGAGCGGTCGGTCGAGATCGAGCTCGACAACGGGGAGATGCTCGTGGAGGTGGAGAACAGAGAGAAGAGAGAAGAGGAGAGAGAGAGGAGAGGAGAGAGAAAGAGGAGAACAAGAGAAGAGAAGAGAAGAGAAGAGAAGAGAAGAGAGGAGAGGAGAATAGGAGAGGAGAAGAGAGAGAGTGAGTGGGTGAGAGAGAGAGAGAGAGAGAGAGAGAGAGAGAGAGAGAGAGGAGAAGAGAGAGTGTGAGTGAGTGAGAGAGAGGAGAGAGAAAAGTAAAAAAAAAATATAAAAAAAGGAAAACGTTCCTAGGAAGGGCGTTTTTCCTAGGAAAAACGTCTTTGAAAAGGACATTTTTTATTTTTTATTTTTTATTTTTTATTTTTTATTTTTCCTAGAAAAACGTCCTTGAAAAGGACGTTTTTTATTTTTTATTTTTTTCTAACGGAGCTTTTACTTTTCTAACGGAAAAACGTAAAATGCCCTTAGAAAGGGCGTTCTGATACTATTATTGCAAATTTTTAAAATTAATGCTTTCATTGGAAATTTTTGTTTCTTCGTTACTCTGAACGAAATTTTCCGTATTTTCAATAGCAATATTTCAGCAGCCATTTAAGTGTACATATGTTTCTTTCTCCTACCATCTCTCTAGCTCTTAAAACTCCCTTTCTAAAGGCAATTTTATTTTTTTGGGACCTATAAAAAACTAATAATAATAATAATAATAATAATGTCCTTCTTAAGGATGTTTCGAAATTTGAAACAAAACACATAAACACATAAACGACGCCTTAGCAAGGGTATTCCTTTCATTTTTTCATCTTTTTGTTTAGACTAGATAAAAAACAAAACAAAATAAAATAAAACAAAATAAATGTCCTTGCTAAGGACATTTCATTCACATTTGATTGATTTTTTTGGGTTGATAAAACGAACAAAGAAAAACAAAAAGATATTAAAAATAATAAAAGAAACGATCTTGTTAAGGACGTTTCATTCACAACAAACATTTGTTTATGTTGACTTACATGCCCTTAACATGGACTTTTTTGGCTTGTGTAAAGTAGAAGAACCTTCGGATCAAAGCTCTTGTGTAAGAAGTCAACGAGCCTTCGGATCAAAGCTCGTATTATAATTATTTGTGATAATAGTGGATTTAAGCCAGACAAGAGTTTTCCAAACTGGAGTGCTTTGAGGAGGATACCAGGATACATCGAGTGTCGGTATTCTCATAGCTTTATTTCTTGTACACTTATTTTTTAAATTGCCTATCTTTATCTGAAATTTTAACTAACTTTATTCTCCTGCTCAATTTTGTAGAAAATTTATGCTCTGTTTGAAAATTTCTGAATTTGTAATTGCTATATTTTGTAATAAGTTATTTGGGGTTGGAGTTTTATAATTATTTATTTAATTATTATTCTAAGTACTCTCTTAATACATATTTTCTTAAATAATTAAATAATTAATACCTTTATAAATAAATAAAGGATATTAATAAAAGAATTACTTGAAATTTCTTTTCTTTGCAAATTATTTTTTAATTAAATCCCTAATTATTTTTTGTAATTTGAAAAATTGTATCGACACCTAGCCATGTTAGGTGTCACCATGCATGATATTAAAGGTAAAATAAAAAATTTCTAATTGTCCCCCTAATAACAATGTTAGAATATTTATAAAAAAAACTTCAAATAGGCAGAGAGGTTTTCTCTTTTCTCTCCCTCTACATTGACACAACCCATCTCCCCTTCCCCCGTTCCATCTCTACCACCACCACCACCACCGTCTGTCCCAATAGCACCACCACCACCTCCTCCACTCTTTCTTTCTCTCCATCCCTCTCCTTCCGTAGCCGACATCGTCACCAACCACCACCACCACCACCAACCACCGCGACCATCACCAGTCGTCACTGCCATAACCATCATCCATCACTATTACCACCATAAACCAATTCCCCTTCTTCCCTATTGTCTCTCTACTGTCTCCAAACCCGACCCCAACTCAGCCCTAGCTTGAGCCTCAACCCTATACTCCAATAGCAACCGCAACCATCATCATCATTATTATTATCATCTTATGCAACTCTAAAGCAAGCCCTCATCCTCTCTTGAGTTTTATTTCTCAAAAAAAATCTATTGTTTATGTCTAGAATTTAGGAATTAAATTTTGTCACTACAAGAAAAATACCTTGTTATGACAACTAAAAATCGTTATAAATAGCATTTTATAATGCTTTTTAACATAAATCCAAGTGTTATAAATGTTTCTAAAACTGTTATAAATTAGATGCACATATATAACACTTTTTCACAAAGTGTTGTTCAAAAACACATTTTAGCTCACTTATTATAGCGCTTCCACAACTAAAATTTTATAAAAAAACATAAAAATATTATAAAAACAGACTCTTTCACCATGTAAGAACCTATTTATAGATCAAATTAGTCCAAATTTACATCATATTTTACCCTGTAAGAACCTTTCAAATATACAATGTCTAATTAACCCATTCAACTGCAACTTAATTGTCAATAGATAAATGATCAAATTACAATACATTTATTTTATTGATTCTTGTAGCAAGAACAAACAGTAAACAAGGATACATTATCAGTAGTCTTGACTAATGAATAGAAGCAAAATTGTTTATGATATCTAATCATCCTGTTACGTGACTTAGCACGCCTCAGTACAAAAGCACAAATAGTATATCTATGTAATGATAGTGCGAGTTGACCGCCAGTGAATTCTTGCATCTTTGGATCTTGTCATTTGTGCCATCAAACAAGTAAGAGAGAGAGAGAAAGAGAGAGAGAGAACCCAACTTGCATCAATTAAAACTTCTTCATCATTTGAATGAATGAGGTACTCAAGCGCTGGGAGAGCGGTCGTCGTCTATTGAGAAATTATCCCAGGATAATTTCAACTGGAGGATTATACATTTAAACGAATATTCAAATACAATAAATTAGCTAATGATTGTACCTGCTCAAAAGCTGGTTGTTGCTTGTTGCTGCAAAAGTTTGACAAAGTCAAGGTGCCATTCCTCAATATTTATAGTTTTGCATGATCATTCAACTGCTCACGCGTCACATGTAGATTCAGAAGATCATTTATACGTGGGTAACAGTTATTGTAACCGTCGCATAAAGAGTGCCATACTCTCCACTACCCGGCTTCTATGCCGACTGGATGGTTACTGTCACTAAAATCCTATAAATAGAGACCTCTATCGACAGAGGTCCAGGGTCGAAAACTCCAGGGTCGAAAACTCCAGGGTCGAGGTTGAAGAATTAAGGTCAAAAAAATTGAAAACTTGTAGAAAGGGTCGAAAATTGATCTTTGGGAGAGAAGAATCCAGAGCTCAGACAGAGAGTAGTGATCGACGACTTTGGCATCGAGCATCCACTCCCCTTTGCAATCTTCGAAGCTTTTTTCTGCCTTCTACAGCACTTCTTCATCATCGTGTGGTCCAAGGGACAAAGTGATCGACTGCAGATCAGACTCCTATAGCAATATTTACCCAGATTAAAAATTTGTACTTGACATCCTCGTATAGGATTAATTGTACTTCTTGTTTGTAAACCAAAGAACGGGTTTTGTATAAACCTTGTTTTATTTCTTTCGTTTATTATCAAATACAAGATGGCGACTCTGCTGGGGACCTCTTTCTCATCTAAGGAGAAAGCAATTGCTCAACGCGATGCAGTATCAGTAGGATCCATGAAGAAGACCCTGGTCGTCCAGTTCAACCCGTCTGCCTACGAAGATATGCTTCGACCAGGGGGTAGCTCTCACTCTCTCTCTGTCCAAGACAACATGAAGCTGCTTAAGGTCTGGATGCCCAGGACATCCCCTACCATTCCTGCCGACTCTCCGGTTTCTTCGACCAACCTGGTTGTAGCTGCACAACCTTCGCGCTCCGTGCGTAAAGCTCTGTCTCCCGTCTGTGACGTGGCAAACAAAACTTCTGACAATGCCTCAGTGCTAGTCCAAAAGTCCACTTCGCGCACCGCGCGTAAACCTCTTGTCTCTCGTCCGTGACGTGGCAGACAAAACTTCTGACGATGCCTCAGCGCTAGTCCAGAAGTCTACTCCGCGCTCTACGTGTAAAATTCAGTCTTCCGTTGATGACGTGGCAGACCGAATTTCTGACAATACCTTAGCGCCAAATCAGAAATTTCAAACGCGCTCTGCGCATAAAAATGCATCTGCCCTCCGCGGAAAAACAGATGATCCCTACAATCTATGCAAGAGAAAACAAGTGGCGGACTGCTCAACTTTTCGGCCTTTATGCCAACAATAGAAGAATCTGTCCACCCTCCGGATTACGCAAGAAGCTGATGGCTGATTGAGGGCCTCCTCAGTTTTACGCCAGCCTGAGCAGAGTTCCAAATTATGCCAGGTGAAGCCCCTCAGCGTAAAGAAGGCTCAGTTTGCGGAAAAATACACTCCTCAGGGATCATCTGCTACCCAGATGGCCAACCTGTTGTATACGGGTGGCACAGGGAGAACTATGGTTTCCAACATCCGCATGCCGACTGATGTAAAAAAGAGGAACAAGCCATCTTCTTTTTCTTCTTCTTCTTCTTCTTCTTCTGTAAATCCTCCTGACCTGCGTGAGTATCTAATCCAGAAATGCAAGGATAGGGGATCTTCCAGCATGTCTATTGCACCTCCCAGGGAGCACTATTATAATAGTCATAGGATTGTAGTTAATTATTGCTGTTCTGAAGCAAAACGGTCAGTTTTCGACCGGTTGAACTACTCTCTGTCTTTCCAGGAAGAAGAGCCCACACATGCATCAGTGAACATGGCTTCACACGTACCTAGAGTAAGGTCGAACTCAAGACGTCATCCCTCTAGAACTCCAAGCCAAAGGAGATTCAACAAGCTCCTTGGGAACACTGAAGCTGGGGTGTTCCAAAACACCCGTTCGAAGTCGCGACAACCGGCTTCGTACTCTTATGATTCTTATACTGGGGGTCGCCAGTTTCCCGAATCAGATACTGAAAGTATAGAGTCAACTTCTACAAAGACCTATACTAATCCTTTAATGACATCCAGGGAAATGGTAGTCTATGCTATTGGAGATGAACGCGAGGAAGCTTCCCCGTCGGGGAACACTGAGCAACGCATTGCTGTACTGGAGACATCTCTGAAGGAGATACAGTCCATGATGGAGAATATGCACCAGATGATGCTGACTTAACACACAGTTGCTATGGCTCAAGCATCGGTCCCTCCAACTCAGATACATATGGGGCTGGACTTACCACCATCCAACGTGATCCAAGAGCCTGCTCTAGATCAGGAGTCAGCAGCTCCTCCGCTTCCCCACTCAGAGAATATATTACCTCCCGTTGGAGTCGCGATACAACCGATCCCTCACCACTCCGCAGTCCTTCTACCGACTGAAGATCCGATGCAGGCAGTATGGGAGTTGAAAGCCCAATTTGATGCCTTGAAGCACAAAGATCAGCTCAAGAAATTAGGAATCAACCAGCCTTACCCCGCTGTTTGGGATGAGATCCCTTTCCCTCCTAAATACAAACCATAGACTATGGCTTTGTTTGAGGGAAAAATATCACCGAGTCAGTACATGAACTACTTTAATATGATGACGGTGTTATTGCAAGGGAATGACGCCCTTCTCACTCGAGTGTTCAAAGGCTGTCTCTCGGGAGTGGCTTATCAGTGGTACCGTAGTCTTGCGGACAACTGCATTACTTCCTTTGAAGACTTCAAGACTTTATTCTTCGCACGATTCTACGAAGGAGGGATGGACATGTCTATGTCCTCTCTCATCGAAGTGAATCAGAAGGAAAAAGAGAACGTTCGCACTTTCATCGAACATTTTCGTCAAGCCACTTTGCAAATGCCTTCCGGAGTTCCAGACTCGGCATTGGTGGACATTTGCAGGAAGAACCTTCTTTCCGTGATCTCGGTGTTCACAGGACCATATAAGTTCCATGATTGGCCCTCTTTTATTATCTCAGCGGTAGCCGCTGAGGACAACAGTCAGAAGGCGCGTGATAATGGCATCATGATCTCCACCTCTGATAAAGGCAAGAGGTCATCTTCCAACAGCGACCATCCTCATGGTGCCAAAGGAAAAGAAGCTCTGGCGATCAACACGTCCAGGCAAAAGACTGCGGCAATCACACAGACGAAACCTGGGACTTCCAGGCCCATTGAAGTGTACTCTTTCGATGACGACGACATTCCGAGCATATTCGAGTGTCTCGTCAAAAGCGGCAAGATTACCCTCCCTGAGGTGAAGCGGCCTAATAAAGTCGACAGTACTAATAACCCCAAGTACTGTATCTTCCATAGATACATACACCACCCTACAAAGGCGTGTTATGTACTAAAGAAGAAGATCCAGGAGCTGATCGATGCTAAGGCCATCACTCTGCGCAACAGCGAGAAGACGGTCACAACCAACATGATCTCTCTGCAATTTGGCAATCTGCCTCCCCAAGAAGTCCCGGATGGTGTTACACCTATTTCCCGGACAACGATGAACATCGTTAATCTCCCTCCAACTAAGGGTCAAAATCATGACCTGGTACCCCTAACTACCCGGTGGGGCATGATTATGTGGGTTCATCCAGATCTGGTGTCAGAGATCGAGGAAGAGACTCAAGCTGCTAAGGCTAAGTCTAAGAAGAACTCGAAGCGTAAACCATGTCACATGGTTACGGTACACTCGGCATCAGAAGACGAGGTTTTGGCTACTGGAACCCGTTCAGGGAAAGCTTACCTCAAGGATTATGGAGCAAGTCAGGAAGATGCATCGGCAGACGCTTCAGCTGCCAAACCTTCAGAACCGGAACCCGCCATACCAGAGGCCGGTCCTTGGAGACCAACTTCGGCGGACAAGGGGAAGCAAAAGGAAGTGCGCTTCGATAAACCTTTAAAAAACATTCAAAACAAAGGTTTAGAGAAGCCATACAACTTCGATATCCTGGCCCAATTGGCTAATACACCAGCCAGGTTGTCCATCTTCGAACTACTCAGGCTCTCTCAAGACATTCGTCAAGCTCTGAGTGAAGCATTAATGCAGGCGAATGCATACTTGACCCAGCTCAAGTCCCCTGACGAAGAACCCGTGGCATGTCCTCAATGCCATAATATGATGGAGGTGGTCCCGAATATCACTTTCACTCAAGATGACATGCTGTTAAAACATAACAGGCATGACATACCCCTCTATTACACCGGATACGTTGGTTCCATGGAGGTTGACCGGATTTACATAGATCCGGGATCATCGATCAGCATCATGCCTCATAGTCTGCTCAGACCACTGAGGATTCCTACCAGCAAATTGGCTTACACCACCACTACAATCGTGGATTTCAATGCCAGGAAAAGTAAGCCGTTGGGGAAGATTCGTCTGAGGATCCAGATTGGCGACCTCAGATCAGTGGCTACATGTTATGTCATTGATTCAGAGGTGTCCTACAACATTCTGCTGGGCAGACCTTGGATCCACGACCACAACATCGTTCCTTCGACTCTACATCAATGCTTTAAATATGTAGATGCCCAAGGAACAGTACAAACGGAGTTTACTGACCTGAACCCGTTTAAAGGAGTAGAATCCTACTACTCCGATGCCATGTTTTACACTTAAGACTACATGGAGGAGGTGTCAGGCAAAACAGAGAAGGAATCCCACCGGGAGCCAGAAGAACCCTCTGCCAAGCAACCTCTGTCAATCAAGGTGAAAGGGCGAACTACTCGTCCAAAAGCCATGGAGCCCATGGCTATCCACCTGAACAAAACCAGGTCAGGAAAGGGAGGTGATCCTCTAGTGATCACTTTGAACCAGAAGCCTCCACCCTTGGTCATCAACCTTCGGCGCAACAAGCAGCCGATTGATATAAATACAACCAGGAACGTGGTTTCTGATGATAATAAAGATCCTCTTTTCCAGTATATTGACGCTCAAATTCCAAATCAGGAATCCTCTCCCCATGACGATATAGAACCTATAGCACAAAAATTCTTGGAAGCTATAGATTCCTATCATCCGTATGTGTGGGAAGTAGCATCATCATCCAATGTCATCATGATATATGGACCACATGAAGATTCTATCTTCATTGTCCCGCCTACTTACAGCAGTCAGCGTTCAATAGTCTTCGGTCGTATGCGCAATAAACTGACTGTACAAGAGGACTCTCCCAATGACGATGCTGGTAAAATGAAGGTTCACAGGTATAGCCCACAAGCTTTGAAGATTATGCAAAGTATGGGTTATGACTTGAAGCTGGAACCAGGCCTCAACTACGGGAAAGGCAGACGAATGCCGCTGCACGGTGATCCCTACTGTCAACGAACTCGTTTTGGGTTAGGGTATACCACCTTCCTTGCAACTTCTGAGTCAAACAAGGATATCTTTTCCTCTTCTCAAAATGGCTCATCGCCCTCCAGCTCATCTGATGCTCTCGAACGAACATTATCAGTAAATACGGTATTGGCAGATTCCTTCGAAGCAGACGAACAAGAATCTGAACCGTTTGAGAATGACTCTTGGCTCAACAAATGGATACACAATGGGAACTCCGGTTCGAGCAGAAAGAACCTTCCACTGAAGATAAAGTTATCCAGATTGATGTTGGGGATGAACTTTCGCCAAAGCCGATATTTATCAGTAACAATCTTTCCGAAGAAGAAAGGGAAGAAATAATCCAGCTGATAAAAGAATATATCGATATCTTTGCAAGGAATTATGAGGATATGCCAGGTCTTGATCCAAAGGTGGCAACTCATAAACTCAATATATTGCCCGATTCGAAGCCTGTGAAGCAACAGTAACGCCGGTTCTGCCCGGATATGATGGACGCCATTGAAGCTGAAATCAAGAAGTTGATAGCCTGCGACTTCATCCGGGAAGAACAACATCCCGACTGGGTCGCCAATGTTGTCCCGGTCATGAAGAAAAGTGGGAAAGTACGTGTCTGCATCGATTACCGAGATCTGAATGCAGCCTGCCCCAAGGATGAGTTTTCTCTTCCCATTACAGACGTCATGATTGATAATACATGCGGTTTTGAACGTATGTCTTTCATGGACGGATTTTTAGGGTACAATCAAATCAAGATACATCCTGAAGACGAGAAGCATACTGCCTTTCGGACACCATTGGGGGTATATTGCTATACGGTCATGCCCTTTGGATTGAAGAATGTCGGGGCTACGTACCAACGGGCTATGAGTAACATATTCCATGAGCATTTACGCAAAATAGTAGAATGTTACATAGATGATATAGCTGTCAAAAGCTGCCTCAAGGATAATCACATCTAAGACTTGAAGACAGTATTTGAGTTGATGCGCCAACATCAACTCAAAATGAATCCTACAAAGTCCGTTCTGGGTGTATCTAGTGGCAAATTCCTGGGATTTGTCATTACCGCTAAAGGTATTCAAGTGGACCCTGATAAAGTCAAGGCCATCTTAGAAATGCGACCACCCCGTAATCTGAGGGAACTCAGGGGATTCAGGGTCGTCTGGCTTATATCCGGAGATTCATATCCAACCTCTCTGGGAGATGTCAGCCTTTTTCTCGTCTCATGAAGAAAGGTGTATACTTCGTATGGGACGAAGCCTGTCAGCAAGCGTTTAATGATATCAAACGCTACCTCACTAATCCTCCAGTTCTGGTGCCTCCCGTCATAGGAAGACCATTCTTGCTGTATGTTCGAGCGATGGATCATTCTCTGGGAGCTCTTCTCGCACAGAAGAACAATGTGGGTCATGAACAGGCTATCTACTACCTAAGCAGGATGATGGTCGGAGCTGAACACCGGTACAGTCCAGTAGAAAAAGAATGCTTGGCTCTGATGTTCGCTATTCAGAAAATACGATACTATGTCACAGGCCAGACTATTCATATCATCTCCAGTATCAATTCTCTTCGGTTATTGATGAACAAGCCAAGTGTTCTTAATTCCCGACTCGCGACTTGGGCGATGTTATTAACACCGTATGACATGGTGTACGTCCCTCAGAAGTCCATCAAAGGCCAAGCGTTGGCTGATTTCCTAGCTGCTCATCCGATCCCGGAGACCTCCAAACTATACAAGGACATTCTCGACGAAGTTGCAGAATATAATTCCGTAATGGAAAGTGATACATGGCAACTATTCTTCGATGGTGCCTCCAAGACTGGTCCCAGGGGAAACGTGGTTTCAGGAGTAGGAATTGTCCTGGTTAGTCCTGATAAACTCATCATCTATCGAGCATATTCTCTTAGCGAGCCCTGTTCTAATAATGTGGCAGAGTATAATACTCTACTAATCGGGCTCCAAGTCACTAAAGAATTGGACGTCGAATCTCTGGAAGCTTTTGGTGATTCTCTGCTGATCGTCAATCAAGTCAAAGGGATATATGAAGTCCGGAATCCACACCTCATCCCTTATCACCAAGCAACGGTCGAGATAGCCATGACATTTAAAGGATTCTTCCTAGAATATGTGCCTCGATCTCAGAATCTGGAAGCTGATGCCCTAGCCAGTCTAGCCGCAGATTTAGCTATTCCTATAAGAAGGCAGAATTCGGTGATCCTTCTTAACAGAGATTTATTCTGTGTAAAAAATAACTTTTACATAGAACGCAGCTACGCTGTGAACACCGATCCTCCCAAGAGAGACTGGAGAAGTCCCTTTATAGATTTTGTGGCATACAGAATCTTGCCGGAGGACCCTAAAGAAGCAGTATCCGTCAAAAGACGATCATTACGCTTCTATTTTGATGCGTCTTCATAGTGTCTATATCGCCGGACCTACGACGGACTGCTATTGAGATGTCTCTCCGATGACGAGGCCAGCGGATTATCCATGAAGCTTACGACGGCGTATGCGGAGCGCATCAACCCGGTCCTAAGCTACAGGATCGTATCAGGAGGATGGGCTATTACTGGCCTACTATGATCACAGATGCAATAAATTATGCAAGATAATGCAAAGCCTGTCAGGTTCATACAGACTTTATACATCTTGGCCTTTCGAAGCATGGGGTATGGATATCATTGGTCCTATTCACCCGTCTTCTTCCAGAGGTCACCGCTTCATACTGGCCATCACGGATTATTTCTCCAAATGGGCAGAGACGATCCCTCTTGCTGAGGGAAAGACATCTAATATGATCAGCTTCATCAAGCATCATGTCATTTATCGCTTTGGGATACCCCGAAGGATAATTCATGACAATGGGCCTCAATTCATCAGCCAAGCATTTCATCGATTTTGTGATAAAAATCGGATAGAAAATATGGCCTCTACGGCATATAATCCTGCTGCTAATGGTTTGGCGGAAGCTTTCAACAAAACTATTATCAAAGTCTTGAAAAAGTTTGTCTCTTCGAACAAGAGAGATTGGAATGAGAAGCTAGGAGAATGTCTCTGGGCATATCGCACAACGGTACGAGCACCGACAGGTTGTACGCCATTCTTATTGGTTTATGGGAGTGAAGCAGTTCTCCCCATCAAAATCCAGATTTTGTCACTCAGGATAGCAGTGGCTAATGAGTTGACTCAAGAAAATAATGACCTATTAAGTCTTCAAGAGCTGGAAGGATTAGATGAAAAATGCCTCCAAGCTCAAGAGAGCATCGCGCTCTACCAGGCACGCATTTCCAGATCTTTTAATCAAAAAGTAAAGGAAAGAGTGTTCAAAGTTGGCGAGCTAGTTTTAGCTGTGAGAAGGCCAATAATTATTATTCACAAGAGTAAGGGTAAATTCCAACCCAAATGGGAAGGCCCATATGTGATCGAGACGACGTTCTCAAATGGTGCTTACAGATTAGCCAAGCCTAATGGAGATTTGTTAATGGCTCCTATCAACGACAAATTCCTTAAGAGGTACTATGTTTAACCTCCTTTGCTCAAATGGAGTATGGTGAAGATCTTATTCTGACAATACTACTTCCAAAACAAAACTAGTTGGATCATATCCTATCATGTCCATATAACCTCTGAATAGATATGTTTAACTAATTTGGAACTTTAAGACCTATCACGTCCATATTACCTCTGATAGTGTTTTGTGTACAAATTTAAGTCGGAGCATATTCTATCATGTCCATATAATCTCTGAATAGATATGTCCAGCTGAAGCTTACCGAAAGTATATCACGTCCATATTACCTCTGATATCACTTTCACCCTAGTCTGTTATTTATATTCCAAAATGATGGGTCCACAAAGTCAGACAAAAGCCTCTCTATTATTCCCAGAAAGAGCAAAATTACATAGAAAAGCAAAAAAAAAGTACATCATTTAGGGGAAGCAGTTAAATCGCGAATCTGCTGCGCCAGAGTAACCATTCTCTCATCCCTGGAGTTCAAGACGTCGGCGCGAGCCCGCTCCAACCTTGCCGCCTCATTGTTCAAGGCAGATAGCTCGGACCGAGCATGTACAAAACCTGCATGGATGATACCCACATGTGTCAGGTTCTGTTGAGCGGTCTCCATTCGATTCTTCAGCATATCTCGAGATGCCGACAAAGAGAGAACCTTCTCCTCCGCTTGAGCGAGTTCATCTTTCAATCTGCGGATCCTCGTTGTCTCTTTCTCATATTTGACTTCGCACTAAGTCAGCTGGGGAATGACATACTCCAATTCGGCACGCTCTTGATCCATCTCCTGCTGCTGTTCCTGGACGAATTTGTTCAGAGATTCTATTTGCCCAGCAAGATCTGCAGTTAAGGAGTCATACCTAGCTTGAACGAGACCGTTAATGCTGCCTCGAGATAGCTGCAAATATTCGTTAATGGGTTGTTCCAAACCATTAACTATCTGCTCTAGCGCATCAGCCCTCCCAGCGTTGTTGAAGTCTCTAATCGGCACTATCGCAAACTGAGTGGACCTCCTCATCGCCTCGAAGCCTAGATTCTTCTCCAACGCCATTGATATCAGCATTTTCAAAGTGGTGTAGAAGATACTAGTATACTGCTCAGTCAACATAGCTAGATCCGAGTGGACGCTGGGAGTGGCTGCAATATTGGCGAATCTTCTTCCAGGAATGACTGCAGACGATGTTGCCACAGTCGTCGTCTCAACAGATGGTGCGACAAAAGAAGATGCGCCAACAATGGACGAAGGGACCGGCATACTCAAAGGAGGCATTATCGTAATGACAGGCTCATCCTTCTTGCGATATATCGGAACCATTTCGGGCGAGCCGGCACCCAAAAATGTTTTCTCTTCGAAGTCGGGTACCTCCATGTCATCGCCAGGAGCTGAAACAGAGCCAAAAGGTGCATCAACACTGCCCTCCCCGTAGATGTCTTCCCCTGAAAAGAAGACAAAAGAAAGTTAAAATCAAAATGATGTTAATTTTTCTAAAAGAGGCGTAAAGATGACATTTACCCATGGCCGATGGTATATATGTCGCGTCTGCAGCCAGTACAGCTAAATCATTTCTTAATGATGCTAAGCGAGCTGTCATACCTGGAGAAGGGTGTGTGCTAACTGACATTGGCAGGTAGTCATCCAAGTCTTCACCCAGATCCAATCGAGGTTCATCAGGTGGAATCTCGTTGGGTATACTTACAGACACGGCAGGGGTTTCTCCCGTTGCTGATCTGGATAAAGATATCCTTATTTGTCTCGGCCTTGAAGGCGATCTCGTGCCACTACCTGAAGCGACAACAGCGACAGCAGCCTCAAGCAGGGATTCTCCGGCACCGTCAGCCGAAATTGTAGAGGTTCCCTCTCTAAAAGGCGAGGAACCTCTAATCAAAGGATCGTCTCCAATAGGGGAAACGACAGGTTCACTTCTAGGAACCTCGGGGTGGGAAGTCCTGACGGGACGACCAACCGTCTTCTTCTTCTTCTTCTTCTTACGAGGGGAAGTCTCCTTCAGAACATGAGCCATTCGCTTACCAGAGATAATCAGAGGCCCTGCAGGCGGAGGTATTTTACCTCTCGGTACTGCCAACAAAGGCTCATCTGGATTGACAGAATCTTCACCCTCGTTAGAGGAGACTGAGGGGACATCGTCTCTTCCCGTGGACTTGGAAGAGGGTATCCTAAAACTTCTGCGTATATCAAAATCGTGATGGAAGGTATTGGTTGCCACATAAAACTGGGCATACGAGTGGAGGATGCGCAACTCCATGGAGAGTGAAGTCGTGGGCACAGTAAAAATTGCTCCAGTGCAACCCATTATGAAGTATCGCCATCCTCTCGCTCCATCAATAAGTCCACCCTTGGACTTGAAGCTGGTGACGGCATTGCCCACATGCAATTGGTCATACCCAAACTGCTTGGCAAACCGACTAGGCAGGTAGGGTTCCAAGAAGCATTGGTCTTCACTTCTGTACAATAAATGGGAAGGTCTAACGCAGACCAACCAATTAAAAGCTTCAGAAGAAAGAACGGTCTTCCCGTCACCTAAATCCTGAAGTCTGCGCCCCTGTTGATTGAGATGTACAGAGGAGACGGTGCAGAAGAGCTTCCAGCTGTGAAAAAAATTTAACGCTCGCCGACAGTCTAAAACTGTGGTCACGTTCCAGGTGGAATTCTTGTAATTCAACAAGAAATTACTCCCCGAACTACTGCCAGAGCCAGGAGACATCACCCTGGGGTTATGGAGAATTAACCATCCCATCAAATATAGGAACGGTAATTCCACCCTGGGAAAGCTGTCACGCCGTGTTTCATCGACTAGCAGTCCATCGGTAATGGCCCTCAGGCCGGCTTGTATGCGGCATACCATGGCAGGGAGCAAGCCCAGTCTTGCCCCGAACATCAGACGCACTGCAGGCCATAAGGTGTTGCGGTGAATGCGATCCGAAGACGCAATGCCAGGTACTACCAGATGGCGTAGCCATACAGAGAGGAAGCCAGCCAGTTGAGCTTCCCTTGACAGAGGCCTGCGATAATGCCTTAAATAACTGTAGGCTTTAGTGCCTACAGGATACTTTCCTATCCCTTCGTCGAGAATTTGATCTGAAGCCCCAGAGTCTTCAATAAGGTCATCGACTACTTGAGCACTAAGCACGCTCAGAAAGCTCAGAGGCTGATCCTTGATATCCAAGACTTTCTCTGGCTTAGCAGCCCTGGCCCGGTGAAAGAAGAGGTAGGATGCCCATTTATTGGTATGAGCCAAATCAGAGGGCTCATTATAAAAGGTGGTACAAGCAAGGTAGTGGCACATCAGCTCCTGGTATACAGCCACTACCCGAGGGTCTGTATCCCCCAGCTCCCGGTTTGTGGGAACATACTCTTCATAAGGAGTATCCCCCATTGGCAGTCTTGAAATCTCTGCCATTTCGTGAAGGGCCAGTCCCAACTCCCCCAGTGGAGTGGCGAAAGTCTCGGTGAGCGAGATATATCACTCCATCAAAGCCAAAAACAGGTTGGGGTTGAGAGGTAACCCAACACTGGTAGCACTCACAGCTGCGTACAGACCAATGCTCTCCAGCTCAGTCTGAAAATGCTTCAGGGCCCAGTCAGCTAAACGAGCCCATCGAAGATTTGTAGGGGTAACCCATCCATTTGTCCGAGGATTAACCTTGGGGTATACTCCTCCATGCTCCATGAAGTCATTACAGAAAGTCGGTAATTAGACTGGTTGGAGCAGTAAAGTGTCTTCACTCGGGACACTGCCCGGATATAATCCCCTGAATGTCATTACAGAGCCGGAAGGGCGGCTGATAAATGACCCTTGATCGGATCATTTCTGGTAAAATATCTTCCCCGGCTAGCCGTGAAGATTGGGAGTCAGGGTCCACGACATCCTCCTGGGATGTGTGGCATGGAAGAATGCCGAGATGGGGTAGTCTCTCAGCATCTTGGGCAGATACAGGACCAAGCCCCCGACAGGGAAAACCCAGAGTTCTTTCTTGGGCTTCGTCTGGGATTGTTTGTCAATCATGTCCCCCAAGAAAAAAGTCAGTTTTATATATTGTGCCCCGTCTATATGCGTCAGGGGCTCCCTGTTGATCATGCTCAACAGCATTCGTTCCACTTGGGACGATATCAGATTTTGTCACTACCACATTTTCTAGGAAAGGGTATTTTAGTCTTTTCCTATTTAATTAAATATTGTGCATGGTAAATAATTATTTGTTGTATTATTTAATTATTGTTAGATGTTATTTAATTATTTTGGACTTATATTAGTGGACCCAACTAGTTAGTTTGGACCCATGGACCAACATGAATTAATTAGTTAGACTTGGCCCATTTAGAAAGCCCATTGTTAAGGAGATGGATTAAATTAATTAAATTATTAGACTAGAAGCTTCATTCCTTAATTATTTCTTCATGAGAGGCCCCAAGGGGTACATTGGATATTTTATAATTTCTTGGGGAAGGGGTAAGGCCGGCCTATATTAGAGGGGGGAATTCTCTCTCCTCTCA
Source organism: Iris macrosiphon (assembly GCA_036927795.1). NCBI lineage: Eukaryota > Viridiplantae > Streptophyta > Magnoliopsida > Asparagales > Iridaceae > Iris > Iris macrosiphon. The sequence goes on along the minus strand of JAYESA010000005.1, from coordinate 209,376,236 downwards.
TTCTCATTCCAAATCTAGATCTAGAATTTTCCACTCCCAAATTCCTTTCATTCCCGTTCCAATTCCCCACCAAATTTATTCCAAATTCTTTTCAATTCACCATTAGAAAGTTGAGAAGCAAGGATCTAGAAGGAGGAAGCAAGGATCTACAAAGAGAAGCAAGGATCTACAATTTGGAAGCAAGTTCATCTCAATTGGAGGTTTCATTGGGAATCCATCTTCTAATAGGTATAATTCAGTTTTTCCCATTAAAATAGCTTCTAAATATGGGATTTAATCATGTAAAATCAACCCATATGTATGTACTACCCATAGGAATTTGTTTTGTGTTCATAGGAGACCCATGGAGAAAGTTATGGTACTTTTTGTGTTAATTTTGTGGGAATTTCGAATTTATATTTTGTTGTGTGTGTCAATTGATCCTATAGATCAATTGGACATGTGCTTATGTGTTTGGGGCTAGTGTCGTGTCCACAATTGGGTACCTGTAGGTCGTATCCCAATAATTTGGTGATACGTGTTGTTTTGGGGGTTTTCCCTCCGACACGGGACTTTGTACATGTCATATTTTGACACGGACACATAGATCTATATTTGACACTTTAATTTGTTCATAAATATTATTTGTAACTTGTTTGTGTCCTTCGGGGTACAATTGGTTGTGTGTTGGACTCGTGTCGCATGCGTATCCTAGATCTAGTGGGATACGGTGTGATACTCTCCAATTGTGTGTATTACGAATAGATCTAATTATTTATGTTTTAATTCTTGAATTATAGTTAGTAAATATATATGGATGTTATATATTTATTTTTAGTGTATTTATTATAGTATTTATTGTAGCATAGATCTATATATTTTTATGTGTACTAATATGATGTATAAATATATATGTAGTTTTCTTTACATGCATTTACATATATTACAACTTATGTTAATAAAATAAATTATATATAAATGTTTTATAAAATATATTTATGTGCTTAATATGTAATTATATTAATTATAATTATTATGTAATTATTGTATATTAATGAATATATTTTATGTGTGCTTCTAGCCATGTAAAATATGTATATTAATACATACAATGTGTTTTTTAACTATTAGTATTTAATTGTGTAGGTTTATGTATATATATATAAGTATATATATTTATTTAATTATTTTATATATATATATATATATATTGATTTATATTGATTTATATTTATTAATATATATAGTTATATATTATTTGTTTTGTTTTGCGACAGTGGCATTTAATGACAGTTGCCGTCATTAAAACAGCAGCCGCTGTAGCAGTGTTTCGGCATTAATGACAGTTCTGTCATTAATGCTGCGGGCGGGTTTGAGCGGCAATTTTTCAGCGACGGTTTTTTGTGACAGTTTGAACTGTCATCAAACTGTGACAGCAGTGAGTTATATATACAGCGTTTTGGCGACAGTTTTTCTGTGACAGTCGGGACTGTCACTATAAGTCTGTTTATTGAAATTTGTATTTTAGCACACTGTTTTCAGTGACATTTGGACAGATTTAATTTATATATTATATATTATAATTGTATATATATATGTATATATATATGTGCTTATTGTGAGGTATAATACTAGTATTGATATATTATTTTAATTGTATAAAATATTGGTTTGTATATATATTATATTAGAGTATATATTATATGTATCTTGAGCATACTTTGTGTGGGTACCAAGATGGTTCAAAACCATGGTTCCAAATTGGTTAATTTATTATTCTATATTATTATTTATATAGATATTTTGTGAGGATTGACCTTGGTTTGACCATAATTGACTTTAGAGTTGACCATAGTTGACTTTTGACTTAGAATTGACTTATTGACCTAGAAGTTGACTAGTTTGACTTGTTCTCTTTCCGGGACCTTGTATTGATGTTGTATTCCATATCTAGGTCTTCGAGACACCGAGTCAGACATCTGTGAGACTATTCATTGGACTTCAGGCGAGTACATTCTCTGATAGTTTCTCATTTATGATATCCTCTATGTTCACTGTATCTAGTGTAGATATCCATGTTCTCTTGACACTATGGTTACACGGATTGGTATATCCGGATCTCGTCATGAGATGTTATTCCTTGGTATATGGTGTATATGGTGCAAGTATTATTTCATTGGTTATTTTGTACATGTACAGACACCGATTCTCGGGAAGACTAGCTATCTTCTTGGAGAATCTCGTGCCATAGCATACCGTGGTTGGATCTATTATACCAGTCGGGGGTGGGAAGTATTAGTATAGATATGTGATCAAATCCATATTGAATAAAGTACTGGTAAATAAATAGTGTTAATCATGCACCGCACGTATGATTAGCCAGGCCGCATTGCATCTTGCCCAAGTCGATCACATGTTAAGCTAGTACTCACACACTTAGTCATTAGTATTATTGTTTCATTGGCATATTGTTCATTATTGTATTTCTTTCTAGTATTTCCTTATTGTATATATATCTCTTGTATCTATTGTGCATCTTATTTATCCACAGCTATTTACTATTACATAGTTTTTATCCTTAATAAGAACTGCTGTTAGAGATGTACTCTGCTCCTTTCCTGACTGGATATATTTTTTCAGATGACACTGAGGAGTGGTACCCTACCTTTTATGGACCCCAGGATGTTGTGAGTTTAGATTCTGAGACCCTGGCTCAAGAGGGACTTATCCCAACTGAGACAGTTGACCCTGGAGTTGTAGCCTCATAGTATTCTTTGTACTGGATTTGTCTCCAGCTTATTTTGTTATTTTTTCAGACTCATTGATGTATTATTTTAGACTCATGAGTTGTATTGTGACTATTCTATTCTTTATCTGATTCGTGCTCGTTCTATCTTAGTTCTGTGATTGAGTATACTATCATTATGGTGGTTCATTACATTGTTAGATAGATTATCTAGACAGCGTTCTACCGCCGATTCTGCGGCGTAGGCTGGACGTTGTTTCCGACCAGTACCCTTACCTCGGGTACGGGTCATGACAGATTTTTCCTTCCTTCAGGATACTGGGGTCCGGATATAGGAAATGTCACATGGGACAAATCCTATAGGTAATTGGAATGCAGCATCCCAGCAGCAGAACCCATCACCTCAGCCAACGGAGACATATGCAAGTTAACTACAAAGTGCAAGAAAAATACGTCAGTTTCTATACTAGACCTCACAATCTTGCAGCCTATGCCAAAAGGCAACAGTCTGTGTTTTACGCCAAGACTGTAAAAATTTGATCTTTTACGCTGGAATCTTATTCCAAGGCGTAAAATTCAAGACTGACAGTATACACAAAAAACCTGACAGTCTGTGTTTTACGCCAGACTACCAAAGTTTGAGTTATTACGCCGGAATTTTTTTTTATCCAGAGCGTAACACTCAAAGTTTGTAGTATACGCCAATTTTCGACAGTCAAAGCTTTTAACCAGGCTATTTTCAGCTATGAGGAGCACACCGTACGCTATCTCCTTGAAATACGCCAACTCAGGCTACATTTGCATTGGTGCGTATTAGGGCTATTTGGTCCAGAATTCGCTCAAGGCCCCAGGCAAGGAAGGAGGACCAGCTATCTTCTACGCTAGCTACCTATCTATGCAGCATCAGGCTTCTACGCCTACCTGGTCTCCACGCCAGTTTGATAACTATTTGGCTTCTACGCCATGGTGACAGTTATTGGCTTCTACGCCAACCTTTTCTACGCGAGGGATAACTACCTACATGGCTTTTATGCTGTAATCTTTGCAGCAGTTATACGCATTATCTCTTAATGGGACATGCGTCACACGCAGATTCAGAAGATCATTTATACGTGGGTAACAGATATTGTAACCGTCGCGTAAAGAGTGCCATACTCTCCACTACCCGGCTTCTAAGCCGACTGGATGGTTACGGTCACTAAAACCCTATAAATAGAGACCTCTATCGACAGAGGTCCAGGGTCAAAAACTCCAGGGTCGAAAACTCCAAGGTCGAGGTCGAAGAATTAAGGTCAAAAAAACCGAAAACTTGAAGAAAGGGTCGAAAATTGATCTTTGGGAGAGAAGAATCCAGAGCTCAGACAGAGAGTAGTGATCGACGACTTTGGCATCGAGCATCAACTTCCCTTTGCAATCTTCGAAGCTTTTTTCTGCCTTCTACAACACTTCTTCATCATCGTGTGGTCCAAGGGACAAAGTGATCGACTGCAGATCAGACTCCTATAGCAATATTTACCCAGATTAAAAATTTGTACTTGACATCCTCGTATAGGATTAATTGTACTTCTTGTTTGTAAACCAAAAAACGGGTTTCGTATAAATCTTATTTTATTTCTTTTGTTTATTATCAAACACAGCCGTAAAACCATAGACTTATAGCTTCTGAGCGTAAAACCGTAGATTTGTAGCGTCTCGAGCGTAAAAAGCTCCTTAGCGTAAAAATTGTAGATCTGTTTTGCGCGTAGATTCTGAATCCGCTGACTGTCCGTCTTCCCAAAATGATAGGCTGACGTGGCCCTAAATCATAACAGAATATTAAACATCGGATTTGGTTAGGGATTCGAAGAGTTATCCAAACTCTATAAATAGTTCAAGGTTTGGAGAGAGAGAACTTTCATCTGTCTTCACGAAACCCTTGCTTTCCAAGAACCTTTCTTCTTCGTATCCTTCTTGAAAACTTAGAATCGCCATGGCACCAAAACAGGCTACCACCATAAAGGGAAAGAAGGTCGCTTCCTCTTCTCGCTCTGCTGCTCAGGAGCGAGCAACTCCTGCTAGGTTGAATGAACCACGATCGGGATGCAGCGCTCCATCGTCGAGCTGTGCTCCGGATATTACAGGTAGAGACTTCGGGAGAAAATATAAGAAATCCTTCGCACACGTTGTACGTGCACGCGCAAGGTCCTCTTTCATACTGAGAGCCTCTTCGAGGAAGATGATGTACGGAGGGGTTTTATCATTACGCGCACATTCCTAATGTGTCGGCGTAAGAACTCCAAATTTTTGCAGTCTAGTAAAAAAAACTCAGACTGTCAAAATTTGGCGTATAGCATAAACTTTGAGTTTTACACGTTGGATAAAAATTTCAGCGTACAAACACAAATGTTGGTAGTCTGGCGTAAAATCATAGACTATTAAGTTCTGACGTATACTGCCAACCTTGAATTTTACGCCTCGGGAATAGGTTCCGGCGTAAAAGCTCAAGTTTTTATAGTCTTGGCATAAAAGCACGGACTGATAATTTTTTGGAGCAAATTGCAAGAGTGTAAAGTCTAGTATAGAAACTGACTTGTTCTCTTGCGTTTTGTAGTGGACTTGCAGATCTCACCTCTGGCTGAAGTTATAGGCTCTGCTGCCGGGATGTTGAGCTCGAATTATCTAGAGGATTTGTCGCATGTGACATTCCCTATTTCTGGAGCCAATTACCCTGAAGAGAGGAGAATTCTGATATCGTCCCAAGGAGAGCGCATGCTGCTGAGTATGATCAGCGGGGAGCCCCTGACATACCTAGACGGGACGGAGTATAAGAAACTGGGTTTCTTATTTGGGGATGTGATCGACAAACAATCCCAGACCAAGCCCAAGAAGGAGGATTGGGTGTTTACTGCTGAGGGCACGGTGATGTATTTGCCCAGTATGCCTAGGGATTACCCCATCTCGGCCTTCTTTCATGCCACTCATCCTAGGAAGATGGCGTGGGTGCTGACTCCTGATCTTCACGGTCGTCCGGGAAAAATTTTATACAGCAAGGAGTACTACGGAGGGGCTTATATGAGCCGTCCCTCGGGTCCTGTTATGCCCTTCAGAGAATTACTGCCGGGTAGTGTCCCGAGCGAGGATACGTCGCTGATCCAGTCGGTTCATATATCGACCTTTCGCAACGACTTTATGGGGCAGGGAGGAATGTACCCCACGGTCAACCCTCGGTCCAGCGGATGGCTTAGCCCGAGGAATCTCCAATGGGCCAGTTTAACTGTCTGGGCCTTGAAGCACTTCCAGACGGAGCTGGAATAAATTGGCTTGTTCGCAGCTATGAGCGCTACAAGTGTTGGGCTGCCTGTCAACTCCAACCTGTTTCTAGCTTTGATGGAGCGATACAACTCACTCACCGGGACTTTTGCCACTCCGCTAGGGGAGTTAGGCCTGGCCCTTCATGAGATGGCAGAAATTTCAAGGCTGCCCATAGGGGACACTCCTTATGAGGAATATGTTCCTACAAACCGAGAGTTGAGGGATACAAACCCTCGGGCAGTGGCAGTGTATCAGGAACTTATGTGCCACTATCTTTCCTGCACCGCTTTCTACAAGGAGCCTTCTGATTTGGCTCACATCAACAAGTGGGCCACCTATCTTTTCTTCTACCAGGGCAGAAAAGTTAAGCCAGACAAGGTGCTAGATAGCCGAGATAGGCCCCTAAACCTTCTGAGCACGTTGAATGCTAGCACGGTCGATGACCTTATTGAAGACGCACGGGCTTTAGATCATGTTTTCGACGAGAAGGTAGGGGGTTATGCTGCCGGCACGAAAGCCTTCAGCTATATGAGGCATTGTCGTAAGCCTCTGTCCAAGGAAGCTCAATTGGCTGGCTTCCTCTCCATCTGGCTTCGTCGTTGGGTAGTGCCCGGCATAGCGTCTGCAGATCGCATCCACTGCAACACTTTATGGCCTGCAGTGCATTTAGTATTCGGAGCTAGACTGGGCCTACTTCCTGCTATGGTATGTAGGATACAGGCATGCCTGAGGGCCCTGACTAATGGACTGCTCGCTAATGAGACGCAGCATGAAAGCTTTCCCAGGGTGGAATTACCATTCCTGTACCTGATGGGATGGTTGATTCTTCACAACCCCAGGGTGATGTCTCCCGGCCCTACCAGCGGTTCAGGAGATACCTTCTTGTTGAAATACAAGAATTCCTCTTGGAACGTGGCGACCGTCATAGATTGCCGGCGGGCGTTAAACGTAGCCCACAGCTGGAAGATCTTCTATATCGTTCCCCCCGTACACATCAATCAACAGGGGAGAAAACTTAAGGATGATGGCCATGGGAGGACCATTCTTTCTCCTGAAGCCTTCTATTGGTTGGTCTGCATTAGACCTTCCCATTTGCTATACAGAAGTGATGACCACTGCTTCTTTGAGCCCTATCTGCCCAGTCGGTTCGCCAGGCAGTTTGGGTATGATCAATTGCATGTGGGAAATGCCATTACCAGCTTCAAGTCCAGAGGTAGAATTATTGATGGAGCTAGAGGGTGGCGGTATTTTATCACGGGCTGCACTGGTGCAACTTTTATAGTGCCCGCGACTTCTCTTTCTATGGAGCTGCGCATGCTTCACTCGTACGTGCAGTTCTATGCGTCCATCAATACCTTCCATCGCGATTTTGATATGCGTGGAAGTTTTAAGATGCCCTCCCATAGGTCTACTGCCCGGGAGGATGTTCCATCTGTTTCCTCAGATGAGAATGAGGACATCACTGGGGCAGACGAATTATTGACGATAATACCGAGAGGTGTACTAGCTCCGACTGCAGAGCCTCTCGTTATCCCCCATAAAAGGAAGGCTTCTGCTCCAAAAGAACCTTCTCCCCGCAAGAAGAAGGTCGCCAGAGGTCCGAAAAGGGCTTCTACCAGGGAGGTTTCTAGGAGTGAGCATGTCGTCTCCTCTATTTATTCTTTGATTAGAGGTCCTTCGCCTATTAGAGAGGGAACCTCCATAGTTCCGACTGGCAGTGCCGGAGATTCTTTGCTCGAGATCGCTGCTGCTACTACTGCTTCAGGTAGTGCTACGAGATCGCCTTCGAGGCCGAGCATGATAAGGTTTTAAATACCTTTATCTAGACCAGTAACGGGAGTAACCCCTGCTGCATCTGTAAGTATATCCAGCGAGATTCCACCCGATGAGCCTCGAGTTGGTGAAGACCTGGAAGAATACCTGCCAGTGTCAGTTGGCGCACCCTCTTCTCCAGGTATGACAGCTCGCTTAGCATCATTAAGAAATGATTTAGCTGTACTGGCTGTGGACGCGACATATATACCATCGGCCATGGGTAAATATCGTCTTTTATGCCTCCTTTAGGAAAATTAACATCGAGTTGATACTAACTTTCTCTTGTTTTCTTTGCAGGTGCAGATATCTCAGGAGAGGGTGAAATTGATGCCTCCTTTGATTTTGATATCGAAGAGGCATGCTTAGAAGCTGCCGACCCTTCGGCTGCAACATTTTCGGGAGCCGTCTCGCTCGTAAGAGTCCAGATATCATCAGAGGAGGATGAGCCTATTATCTCGATGGTGCCTCCTTCATCGGGTACGCCAGCAACCTCAACCGTTGTTGGTATTCATTCTTTTGTAGCGCCATCTATGGAGGCAACAACTGTGGCAACTTCCTCTGCAGTTATTTCTAGAGGGAGATTTACCGATATCGCAGCCACTTCCAGCGTTCATTCGAACTTTGCCATGCTAGTTGAGCAGTATATTAGCGTTTTCTACATCACTTTGAAAATGCTGATATCAATGGTGCTGGAGAAGAATCTAGGCTTCGAGGCTCTGAGGATGTCCTCCCAGGTTGCGATAGCGCCGATCAGAAATTTCAACGACGCTGGGAGAGCTGACGCGCTGGAGCAAATAGTTAATGGTTTAGAACAACCCATTAACGAGTATTTGCAACTATCCCGAGGCAGCATTGATGACCTGATTCAGGCAGAGTATGACTCCATGACTGCGGAGCTTGTTGGGGAGATGGAAACTCTGAGCAAATTCATCGAGGCACAACAGCAAGAGATGAATGAAGAGCATGCCGTATTGGGGTATGTCATTTCCCAGCTGGCTAAGTGCGAGGCCGAATATGAGAAAGAGGCAGCGAGGGTCCACAAATTGGAAGATAAACTCGCTCAGGCAAAGGAGAGGGCTCTCGCTTCATCGGCAGTTCGAGATGTGTTGAAGGACCGAATGGAAGCAGCTCAGCAGAACCTGGCACATGCGGGTGTCATCCACGCAGGTTTTGTACATGCTCGGTCTGAACTGTCTACCTTGAACAATGAGGAGGCAAGGTTGGAGCGGGCTCGTGATAAAGTTTTGAGCTCCAGGAATGAGAGAATGGCCTCTCTGGCGCGACATATTCGCGATTTAACTGCTCCTCCCCAATGATGTACCTTCTTATTTCTCCTGTAATTTCTCGGAGATAATAAAGACACATTTTTTGACTTTGTGTACCCATCACTTTAGAATATGATAGGCTAAAATGAAAGTAAAATAAGAGGTATCATTAACATGACCTACTTTTGTTAAGGTTTTGCTGAATGTAAATCTATTCAGAGGTAATATGAACCTACTAGAATATAATCCAACTAAATTTGTATATTAAACACTATCAGAGGTAATATGAACATGATAGGTTTACAAATTAGTTAAGCATATCCATTAAGAGGTCATACGAATCTGATAGAATATGATCTAGCTAACCTTTGTGCATGGTATCGTCAGAATAAGATCTTCGTCATACTCCGTTAAACGAAGGAGATCAAGTATAGTACTTCTTCGAGAATTTGCAGTTGATAGTAGTTATTGCCAAATTTCCATTAGGCTTGGCTAATTCGTAAGCGTCATTTGCAATCATATAAGGGCCCTCCATTTCTTTATGATTGTTTGAGCAAACTTTGGCTTGTTGAGGACATCCCACTGAGGGATCTTTGGTGGACCTATTATTTGTTGTGCATGTTGAGTGCAAAATAATAAGTTCAAAACAAGTCCTATCAAAGGTAGTATGGACGTGATAGATTTTGTGGTTTGGTAAAGACATCCTGCTAGGGGATTTTTTTGTGGACCCATTACTTTTTGCGCACGTTGAGTGCAAGTAATAGGTTTGAGACAAGTCCTGCCAGAGGTAATATAAACACGATAAAATACGACTCTGTGGGGGATGAAATAGGGACTGACTCTTTCTCCGCTGGGAAAATGAGGATAGTTCAGAGGTAATATGGACATGAATATTTTGTTTTCCATTGCGGGCATTCTACAGGGGAATTTTTGTGGACCTATTACTTCTTGTGCACGAGAGTACAAGTAATAAGTTTAGGACAAGCCCTGCCAGAGGTAATATGGACGTGGCAGTTTTTGTGGACCTAACACCATTGGTGTACTTAGAGTTAAGTACGGGTGCTAAGTTGAGATGACAACCGATATCAGAGGTAATATGGACATGATAATCGATAGCCAAAACTCGGAGGGTTTGTTCAGAGGTAATATGAACATGACAAACTTTTGAGTTGTGACTCCACTGGGGATGGAGGTATACATCTGCTCAGAGGTAATATGGACATGGCAGTTGTTGTGGACTTAACACCACTGGCGTACTTTAGAGTTAAGTACGGGTGATAAGTTGAGATGACAACCGATATCAGAGGTAATATGGACATAAAAATTGATAGCCAACCCAGGAAGGTTTGTTCAGAGGTAATATGAACATGACAAACTCAACTAGGGAAATAAAGAAATGTTTGGACAATAGTTCAGAGGTAATATGGACGTGAACTCATGTCCGAAAAAAATTCACTGTGGAGTAATTTTATGAGTATGGATAGACCTGAAGAATCCACTGGGGAAACTTTAGGGACTCATCATCCGATATTTTCTTGGGGGAGCAAATTGTTACATTAGAGTGAAATCAATTTGCAGTGATTGTCCCCTCGTTTATAAATGTAAAGTGACGACTTTGGCGTCGATCAACTCCTGGATTCTCCTTTTCAATACATAGCACGCCTTTGTGGGGTGATGTATGTATCTATGGAAAATACAGTACTTGGGGTTATTGGTACTGCCGATTTTATTAGGCCGCTTTACCTCGGGGAGGGTAATCTTGCCGCTTTTGACTAGACACTCGAATATGCTCGGAATATCGTCGTCGTCAAAAGAATATACTTCAATGGGCCTGGAAGTCCCAGGTTTCGTCTGTGTGGTTGCCTTAGTATTTTGCCTGGACGTATTGATCGCCAGAGCTTCTTTTCCTTTGGAACCACGAGGATGGTCGCTGTTGGAGGATGACCTTTTGCCTCTATCAGAGGTAGATATCATGATTCCATTATCACGCGCCTTCCGACTATTGTCTTCAGCGGCTACCGCTGAGATGATAAATGAGGGCCAATCATGGAACTGATATGGTCCTGTGAACATCGAGATTACTGGAAGAAGGTTCTTCCTGTAAATGTCCACCAATGCCGAGTCTGGAACTCCGGGAGGCATTTGCAAAGTGGCTTGACGAAAACGTTCGATGAAAGTGCGAACGTTCTCTTTCTCCTTCTGCTTTACTTCGATGAGAGAGGACATAGACATGTCCATCCCTCCTTCGTAGAATCGTGCAAAGAACAAAGTCTTGAAATCTTCAAAGGAAGTAATGCAGTTGTCCGCAAGACTATGGTACCACTGATAAGCCACTCCCGAGAGACAGCCTTTGAACACTCGAGTGAGAAGGGCGTCATTCCCTTGCAATAACACCGTCATCATGCTGAAGTAGTTCATGTACTGGCTCGGTGACATCTTTCCCTCAAACAAAACCATAGCATGTGGTTTGTATTTAGGTGGGAAAGGGATCTCATCCCAAATAGCTGGGTATGGTTGGTTAATTCCCAATTTTTTGAGCTGGTACTTATGCTTCAAGGCATCAAATTGGGCTTTCAATTCCCGCACTGCCTACATCGGATCTTCAGCTGGTAGAGGGACCGCAGAGTGGTGAGAGATCGGTTGTATCGTATCTCCAACATGAGGCAATACATTCTCCGAATTAGGAAGTGGAGGAGTTGCTGACTCTTGATTTAGAGCAGGCTTCTGGTTCGCATTGGATGGTGGTAAGTCTACCCCCACACGTATTTGAGTCAGAGGGATCGATGCTTGAGCTATAGCAACTGTGTGTTGAGTCAACATCATCTGGTGCATATTCTTCATCATGGACTGCATCTCTTTCAGAGATGTCTCCAACACAGCGATGCGTTGCTCAGTACTTCCTGATGGGGAAGCCTCTTCGCATTCATCTCCAATGGCATAGACTCCCATTTCTCTGGATGTCATTGAAGGGTTAGTATAGGTCTCTGTAGAGATTGACTCTATACTTTCAGCATCCGATTCGGGAAACTGGCGACCCCCAGAGTCAGAATCAGAAGAATACGAAGTCGGTTGTCGTGACCTCGAACGGGTCTTTCGGAACACCCTAGCTTCAATGTTCTCAAGGAGTCTATCGAATCTCCTTTGGCATGGAGTTCTAGAGGGATGACGTCTTGAATTTGACCTTCCTCTAGGAATGTGTGAAGCCATATTCACTGATGCAAATGTAGGCTCTTCTTCCTGGAAAGACAAAGAGTAGTTCAACCGGTCGAAAACTGACCGTTTTGCCTTAGAATAGCAGTAATTAACTACAACTTTATGACTATTACAACAGTGCTCCCTAGGGGGTGTAATAGATATGTTGGAAGATCCCCTATCTTTGCGCTTCTGGATCAAGAATTCACACAAGTCGAAAGGATTAACAGAAGAAGAAGAAGAAGAAGGCTTGTTCCTCCTGTTTACATCAGTTAGAATACGGATATTGGAAACCATAACTCTCCCACCTGCCACCCGTATACAGCAGTTCAGCCATGTGAATAGCACATGATCCACGAGGAGCGTATCTATCCGCAAACTGGGTCTTCTTTACACTGAGGGGCTTGACCTGGCATAGTCTAGAATTTTACTCAGGCTGGCGTAAAACTGAGAAGTCCTCAATCGACCATCAGCTTCTCGCATAATCTGGAGAGCGGGCAGATTCTTCTCTTGATGGCGTAAAGCCCGAGAGGTTGGGAAATCCGCCACTTGTTTTCCCTTGCGGTGTTTGCAAGGACCATCTGCTTTTCCATGGAGGGAAGATGCATTTTTATGCGCTGAGCGCGTTTGGAATTTCTGAATTGGCGCTGAGGCATTGTCAGAAATTTTGTCTGCCACGTCATAGACGGGAGACTGAATTTTACGCGCGGGGCGCGAAGTAGACTTCTAGGTTAGCTCTGAGGCATAACCAGAAGCTTGGTCTGCCACGTCACAGACGGAAGACTGAGTTTTATGCGCAAAGCACGGAGTAGACTTCTGGATTAGCACTGAGGCATTGCCAGAAGTTTTGTCTGCCACGTCACCGATGGGAGACAGAGTTTTACGCGCGAAGCGCGCAGGTTGCGAAGCTACAACCTTGTTGGTCGAAAGAACCAGAGAGTCGGCAGGAATGGTAGGGGATGTCCGGGGCATCCATACCTTACGCAATTTCCTATTGTCTTGGACAGAGAGGGAATGAGAGCTATGCTCTGCTCGAAGCATGTCTTCGTAGGCTGACTGGTCAAATTGGACGACCAAGGTCTTCTTCATTGATCCTATTGATACAGCATCGTGTTGAGCAATTGCTTTCTCGTCAGATGAGAAAGTGATCCCCAGTAGAGTCGCCATCTTGTGTTTGATAATAAACGAAAGAAATGAAACTAGGTTTATACGAAACCCTTTCTTTAGTTTACAAACAAGAAAAAGAAGTACAATTAATCCTATACGAGGATGTTAAGTACAAAAATTTGATTCTGGGAAAATATTGCTATAGGAGTCTGATCTGCGGTCGATCACTTTGTCCCTTGGACCACACGATGACGAAGAAGTGCTGTAGAAGAAGGAGAAGCTTCAAAAATTGTAAGAGGGAGTGGATGCTCGATGCCAAAATCGTCAATCACTACTCTCTGTCTGTGCTCTGGACTCTTCTCTCTCAAAAATTGATTTTCTGACCCCCGACCTCTGTCAATAGAGGTCTCTATTTATAGAGTCTAATTGCCGTAACCGTCCAATCGGCGTAGAAGCCGAACAGTGGAGGGTGGGGCGCTCTTTACGCGGCGGTTATGATAACTGCTACCCACGTCTAAATGATCTCTTGACTCTGCGTGTGACGCGTGTCCCATTATGAGGTAACGCGTATAACTACTGCGAAGATCATGGCATGCAAGCCACATGGGTAACTGCCCCTTGCGTAGAGATGATTGGCGTAGAAACCGAATAGCTGTCATACTGGCGTAGAAGCCCAGTAGGCATAGAAGCCCAATAGCTGTCAAGTTGGCATAGAAGCCAAGTAGGCGTAGAAGCCTAATAGTTGTCAAGTTGGCATAGAAGCCAAGTAGGCGTAGAAGCCTAATGCTCTTCAAATATAGCCTGCTTTGGCGTATTTCGAGGAGATAGCGTACAATGTGCTCCTATAGCTGAAAATAGCCTGATCGATGTATTTCGAGGAGATAGCGTACAGTGTGCTCCTATAGCTGAAAATAGCCTGATGGCGTAATATGCAGGGGTGGTGATGTGGACATATTAGCCATAATTATGGCTCACTCAGTCATTAAAAGTAGAACCAAATCTCGTGCATTAAATGCAGAGATCTGCCCCCATCACGCGCATTAACTGCAGAGACGTGCCTCGAGCTCTATACGAAGAGCAGCTTTTGACGTGGCAGTTCGTTTCGTCCCCTGCTGAGCGTAAAGCTCACGTCTGCCTGTGTAAAACTAGCCAGCGTATTCCTTGAATGCATAAATGACGTCTTATATCAAGGGTTATATCACTAGACGACAGTCTGGGATTATGTGCTGAATCATCATTATAGCCGTCCTCTCGATCGCTGTGCAATACTCTTTGTCAGGAGTCAGGTTCACTGCATAATCTGACAGGTTCGTTCGAGGAATATGAAGAGTTCCTCGTACAACTTCCCACTTCATTAAAAACGAGCAAGTTTTACAAGTGGCGATGTAACAACCTTTTTACGTCGAAGCAGTCTAGAAATACTGTATTATGCGGGTTGTTCTGGAGCTATATTTTACGCTGAACTAGTGATGAAGCTCTGCTGTACGCCGATGGCTCTGAAGTCATGTCTTACGCCACCCAGTGCTGGAGCTCTGTTTTATGCGGGCTTCCTGCATGTTGAGGGTTTTACGCGTATTATTCCCCAGCGTATTTTTTATGCTTCTACAGCTGCAACCGTGGCGTCAAAGACAAGTAGTGCATCGAATCGGTAGGCTTCCTTGCACCGACAGACTTTCCTCTAACAGTGGCCTTGTAGCGATCAGCACCATAGAATCTGCACACATCTTCATCCTTGTCGTCTTTGTAGTACAACATGCACCCGTTGCGACATGCATCAATTTTCTCGTATCCCATCTAGAGTGATCTCACCATCCTCTTAGATCGATAGAAGTCTTTAGGCAACTTTGCACCCTCGGGCAAGATCTCTATAATCCAATCGATCAGTCGATTATAGCATTCTTGCGACATGTTAAAATCGGACTTGATGCTCAATAATCTTGTAACCACCTCCAACGGTGAATGATCCTCACAACCAGGATATAGTGGAGTCCTTGCATTCTCCAGCAACTCCATAAACTTTACAGCATCGGCATTCGGTGCCTCCTCAGCTGCATCATAATTGTCCGGATTAAAACTAGGTCCCGTCACATCATAATTGTCCAGATTGAAACTAGGCCCCGCCGCATCATAAACCATGTTCACCCACTCGTCGTCGTAAGCATCGTGGTCGTAGACATCCATATATGGCTCCACATAAGGCTCCGACTCCGATGCTAGAGACATAAGTTCTCCGTACGCGGTCCATTGATAGTAATTTGGCGTGAAGCCCTTCGAGTACAAATGATATAAGACTTCCACTTCTGGATAATATTTTCTGTTGCAACATCTCACACACGGACACTTAATTTTGGTACCGTCCATGTACTGAGGAAATGCCTTGGCGAACTGCAGGAACTGCTGTACACCCTCAATAAATAATCTCGCACACCGCACATGTCATCAGGATGACGGTTGTACATCCACGAACGATGACGCAGATAGTAATTCATATCCATTTCTAGATACTTCTGCAAAAATGACAGTATGTATCCTATAAAACATTACATACAGTGTGATTCTCTATAAAAGAAGCTGATAATTAGTTGGCTAGGTAATCTATATTTGAAGTCACATATAAGAAGCAAAGTAGGATATATATGATTATAATTGTGCATCACCGTCAAGAAGGATGTGGTAAGTAGTCATGATCGTTGGGATTACCAATACTTTCCCATAGGATGTGGTAAGTAGGCTTCAAAGTTTTCCTACGGAACTCCATTGTAGCATTCTCAAATCCAGAATCACTAGTTTCCATATGGCTTAAATCAACATAAAGTATAATCACCATAGCTATATTGACTCTAGCTGATTCTCTGGGTGCATTGTTGCTACTACCTGATGCCCAAGTGGAAGAGGTCTAACTGTCATTGTTCCCGTTAAAGCTTCTTCGAAATCAGTAGCAGTAGTAGTCATTTTTGAAGTCTGAGAACAACTGATACTGAAAATTTAATTCCTGGGTCCCATATGGGCATCACCAAAACATGAAAAACCCCTCCATAGACCCCAAGGCTCAGTAATCGACTTGTATTCCACCCCTTTAAGAGCTTCTCCAACACATACTGAGCCCAAGCATGAGGGCCTGGATCCTATACCAAATGATGATGGAAAAAATCAGATCCATCAAATCTATACCTGCCCTGTAGGTTTGAGTTACCGGAACCAGGAAATGTGATGTTGTTCCTTGATTCATCATCCTTGTAAAGAAGCTTTAATAAGGAAAAATCAGAGTTAGCACCTTTAAGTTCCAGCAATGTTGGAAAATCTTCATTCATGGGAGATGAGATATAACTAGCAAAGTTTTGTCTAGGAATTGCTATGTTCACATTCAACTCTTCCATAACTATGGAATCTTGAGCAAGACTATCATCCTCTGAATTGTTCTCAAGAGTTGGCTTGTAGAATGGATCACTGGAACCTCTAACTTCCTGTTCGACTTCAGTAAGAGCTTGATGTGGAACTTCCAATGCCTTAAGCTTTCCCTCTTCAGTTTCCAGGTTGGAATCATTAGGTAATTCCTGAACATCAGCTTTGGGTTTCTTGTCTTCCAATTTGTTAGGGGGTTCCTGATTATCACTGTCACTCATAAGCACCGTATCCCTGACCTCAATTACCATATTCACACCCTTTTCTAGCAATTTTTGCAGTTGACTGCATGTTTTGCTTGATGCTCAAAACCAAGGCTTTGGTTTTGAGTTGATGCTCACTTGTGAGTGAGTGGAGAACCAATCCCTCCATGGTTATACACTGAACTTGGCACCTGCGACACCAACTCATACTTCCAAGCTTCCTCACGGGCACTTCATCAAATACCTTTGGTTCAATCTCTTCTTTTTGCTCTGATACCAAAATATCTTGTCTGTAATTCTTTTCATTCTCTGTTTTCTGAATGCTTTCTTCCTCTAGATCCCCAATTCTCTCTATAATCAAACCCTAGAATTCTTTTCTCCATCAATTTCTTCTCTATTGTAATCCTTTCCTCTCTATTTTCAAATTCAAATAGTACTGTTCTTCTCCAATTTCTCCTTCAAATCATTCTACAATGTCAAATATGGTTAGATATGTTTCAGATTTCAGTCATCCATATTTGGGAACGTATCAAATGGTATCAGAGCAGCATATAGATCCAATCATGGAGGCAGCCGAAGATCCAAGAGCTGCCATGGATCTCTCCATGAATCTCCACCGATTCGAGTTCTAATCCATGGCAAAGCTCGAGTACAAACTTTAAAAGAGTACACAGAGGATCCGAGAAGGAGCTGCAAGGGATTTCCTCGTGGATCACCACCAAAACTTTCGATCATCAATGGCGAACCCATGGATCCAGTGAGGGAGGATCGACTGCAGTCGTGGATCACACTAGGCCCTTATCACAAAAACCCTAACCCTAACCCCAGGTCAAAAACCCTAACCCTAACCCTAACCCTAGGTCCTGATCCCAGGTCATGTCAGTTTTGGGTTAGGGTTGGTGTCACGTGTGTGTGTGTGTGTCGTGTGTGTGTCAGTGTCTGTCAAGTGTGTGTGTTGTGTCAGTGTCAGTGCCATGTGTGTCCTGTGTGTGTGAAAGAGAGAGAGAGAGAGAGTTAGGGTTTACCTAGAGGAGGAGGAGGGGAATGCCGGAGTAGGCCGCTGTGGAGACGCCGGTCGCCGGAGAGGGGGGTGGGGGAATCGGAATTTTTTGAAAACTTTCGAAAAATTCGACAAATGGGGGAAATCAAAACTGATCCCTAATTAATGAAATTTTAGCGACGTTTAGCGACGTCAAATAAAAACGTCGCTAAAATAAATATTTAGCGACGTCACAGACGTCGCTAAACGCGTTGCTAAATATTTTTAATATAAACGTCGCTAAATACGTCGCTAAATTATAAAATTCAACGACGTTTAGCGATCCAAGATAACTTATAGCGACTATTCTTTTAAAAAATTGAATTATAGTCGCTAAACGTCGCTATATGTCGCCATATGTCGCCATACAGCGACGTATAACGACGTTAATATTCGGAGTCGCTGAATTAGCGACGTTTTAATTTACCGTCGCTAAAAATGTCGCTAATCTCGCAATTTTTAGTAGTGAGGTTTGATATGAACCTCCTGATGTAGGCCAGTCTTCCTTAGAGGACATGAAGTTCTCTAAGGTTCTTCGGTGTGCGCATTTCAAGGATTGCTTTAGTCTTGTTAGGGTCCACATGGATACCCTTGAAAGTTATGACGAAACCCAGAAATTTGCCGCTGGAGACTCCTAGAAAAGATTTGGTGGGATTCATCTTGAGCTGGTGCGTACGCATGAGGTCGAACAGAGTCTTCAAATCCCGAAAGTGATCATATTTGGAGCGACTCTTAACGACGATGCCATCAACGTAATTGATCGTCTTGCGTAGATGCTCACGGAAGATGGTGCTCATCGCTCTCTGGTATGTAGCACCGACGTTCTTCAGACCGAAGGACATGATTGTGTAGTAGTATACTCCTATCGGCGTTCAGAACGATGTATGCTTCTTATTGTCATGAGACATCTTGATCTGATTGTAGCCTGAGAATTCGTCCATGAAGGACATGCGCTCGAAGCTACAGGTGTTGATGATCATTATGTCTGTGATCAGAAGGGGGATCTCGTCCTTACGGCAGGCCGAATTTAGATCGCGGAAGTCGATGTAGATCCGGATCTTTTCGTTCTTTTTGACGACTGGCAGACGCTTCTCGACATAAAGAATGGAATGAAAAGACAGAAAGCTAGTCTTCTTACCGCTCCATCGGTCCTTCAAACCCGAAAATCGTAGACAAGAGTGAGCAGAGAAGTGATTGCTAATCTACTCTGATCACGCACTCGACGAAAGAGCTTTACAAGCGGCCTCGCTGTTCAATCTTTTGAGTGATAGCAGACATAAATTGCTTAAGAGTCTCCAGAGTAATAGGACAAGTACGACTCAGAAGGAACAACAAGATACAAATAAGCACAGAACCCTGCAACTCTTGGCTACCCAATCTAGATGTTGTTCTTTGTGGACGAAGCCACCAGCTATTAGTTTGTTAACTTCAACTTCGATGGTGTTCATGATATCCGGCCGGAACCGCCGTTGCTGTTGCTTGACAGGCTTGACGTTTGACAGGATGTTGAGTTTGTGGACCGCGATTTGGGCGTCCAGTCCCGGCATGTCTTCATAACTCTAGGCAAAGACATTGATGTATTCTCTGACGAGCTGTAGCAGGGATTCCCGATCCTCATCCTTCAGGATAGGTTTAGTGGAGGATTCTTCGCCAAGATTGACTTATATGACTTCGTCCTCAGTGGGAGGTTCTCGTTGTTCGAACCGCATCTCTCATTGTTTGTCTAGGCGTTGGGCCCACGGTTATGTTTCAAAGAGTTCCGGAGGATCCTCGTCGTCTTCCTTAGGGTCATCTGACACCATATTGACAAACAATATTTGTTTGAGCATCCCTATACTGATGTCGGAGTCCCAAGAGGAAGACTTACCAGACAGCGACGCCGTCGTAGTCCTGCAGGACCAGGCCCCGGACCCCGCCCGGGTCGAGACGGAGCGTCGAGTTGTCCTTGACGGGCCTGCCACGGTTTGCCATCCAGACTGCTTTCGGGGGTCGGTCAGGGTGAGTAGGGGAGTCCAGGATCATGATGCCGAGGACGCATCCGTCGCCTATCTTGCGGTGGCAGTAGAAGCCGGCCGCGAAGCTGAGGGTGGTGCCGTAGTTCCTGGGGTCCGCCCAGGCGAGGAGTATGACACGGAGCACGATACGTTAACTTATCGTGTACGTCACGAGGCTGTCGTTGCTGTTTGTCCAAGAGAGCGAGGACTTGATCGGCAAGTGCACAATCGACGTCTGAGCTGAAGCTAGTGGAGGAGAAGAAGAGAACAGTAATTCCGGGAGTAGGGAGAAGTAGAGGAAGAAGGCCATTGATACCAAAGCGGCATAGTACAGCTACTTTTACATGGTTCAGAACATTTATTTTGGTAAAAAAATTCCGAACATATAAACTAAAATTCTGACTCCAACCCTTGTGCGTCACCCTACAAAATTATTTCTACGAAGTAGGGAAGGTTCTGCACCTACAACGAGGACCGGGCTCGACGGCTAGAGGATTATTTATTTCCATTTGCTTTTTGTGTTTGGACATTTGGACTACAGCCCCTTGAGCAGTAGCTTCAACCTTACCGATCGACGATTCTGTTGTCGCTAGTCGTGTCATGGGCCTTGTTTTCTATCTAGTGTGTCGAGGAACTGCTGGTTCTCATTCAGTCCAACCATTATTAAGAAATAATAGTTGGATTATTTCAACAGAAAATTTCAGGAGAAGAAATTAATCCAATTTGTAGAGCATAAATATGAAAATTTTAGGCGCCTCTGATGCAGTTGGCATTTTCTTATGAAATGTAGAATACGGAAAGCCAACTCCAGTGACGTCCCATTATATTTTTTTATTTAAATCAAACTATTTTTTTAAACAAGAAAGCCTAACTCCTTAGGCATCAGCCCGTGTATTTAATCATATTGGAAATAAGGATTTGTTTGTTTCCGAATCTAGAGGCATCCAACATTGATCTTTGTTGCCAATGACCTCATACTACCATTTTATTTTATTTTATTTTAAAATTTTAACGAGATATTATTGGAGTTGGCGTCCCAAGTCCATTTCATAGGGACGCCAACTGCAATAGCACCCCATTGATGCGCCATTTGTAATGGCATCCCATGCAAATCTCGACTAGGGGGTACCACTAGAGATAGTATTTTTTGCAATACGCTATCTCCAGTGGCATCTCATCCATTTATATATAAAAAAATTTAATACATCATCTTTCATGTCCTATATGAAATTTTATGTTATTTCAACACGACAAAAAGGGATAAAGGCGACAAAAAGGGATAAAGGCTGGATCAATGCATATGAAGTAGTATTTGTATGAGGTCGTAGCGTACTAATGGAATCAAAACAGTTTATATATACTAGTCACGAAGTCTCTACACAAGTATCTTGTAGTTTATTAATTAATAAATTTAAGTTTTTTTTCGTATTCATAAAATTTGACAAAAATTTAAATTATAATTAAAATACCTCAAATATAAGATATTTTAACAAAAAAATGTTATAAATATATTTTTAAGACTTTGAATATACGTTTAATTAGATAATACCAGGTAGTTAGTATAAATATGATTGGTTATATATTTGATAGTTAGTTTAAATATGATTTGAATATATTTTTGTTAGAATTTATTATAGATATGTTTTTGGGACTTTGGATATATGTTTAGTTGGATAATACCATAATTTTAGATTTTTTTTTTCAATTATGCAATTACATACATACATACATACATATACATACATACATACATGCATACATACATACAACTTAGACGACTCATTTTGAACCATTTTGAAGCCACTTTATAACAATAGAGATAAGTTGAGTATACCAACTCCATTTCTAACAATGGGAAAAGATTGGCTTATTTTCTTGTAGTTGACTATTTACTCTCAATTTTGATACTTATTGTTCTTCTAATCCTTTTGTTTCTCAAGGCAGTGTGGAAATTTCTGCATTTGATGGGTATATATTACATCAAGGTGTGTGGTGGGCCGATCCAAACATGATCAAATTTGATAGGGCCAGGTTAGGGTATCATGATTAATTGATGCGGGTCAGGGTCATGCTCCAGTCCCAAAATACAGAAGACATAGACGGACGAGGCCAACTACGTCAGGTACACCAGAACATCAACCGACGGTCGCGACTATTCAAGAAGACAAGTTGGACGACTTTAGCATGGGGAAGACATCAGTCCTAAGGTCGACAAATCCTGACTCTTAGTCCAACTAACAAAATACAAGAGTATATCATACATGAAAGTACATATCATATATGATCACAAAGCTAGTAACCATAAAATACTACACTAGCAGAGTATAACTACATACATGATCATACTATCAGCCTTAGTCTAATATATACAATCACGTTAACTGAAGTTAGAGGGAACATGCTCCAAAAATACAATACTAGCACTTTCCCAAGGTTAAACGCCACATAATGGATATGAACAACGACTGGTAAGGAAAGTAGACCTACTTGTACGTTAGGACCATCAATTTATGGGTACGGCCATCCAACAGAAGACGAGATATCCTTGGGCTCCACATGTGTCATGCCCTACTCCGGAATAATCGAATACGGGTAATCGGATATGAGTAATCTGATACGAATACGTGAGTATGTACAACCTAACCGCAGTGTCGACGTAGTACGTTGTCTATACCTCAATCATACATCGCATCCATTACAAACTATTATTATACATAAAATCATCCAATATATCACTAACTAAATCAATCACAATCTATGATAATAGCTGGAAGATAATGAGAACATAAGATCCCAGTATTAAGAAAAATAATTGGATTACTTCAACATTGGAAAAAAAATGAGGCTGGATCATTGCATATGTAGTCTTTGTATGAGGTTGCCAGTGTACTAATGGAAATCAAAACAGTTTATGTATCAAAAAAATTTATACGTGAAAAGAAACTTTAACGAAATGGGGACAGGAGAAAGAAGTTTCCATTCTGCTATATGCCAAAAAAGTTAGATAGAAATTTAAATTATATTAAAATATTTTTGTTAGCCCAATGTTTAAGTTGAGTTTTTGAATATGGCTAATCGATTAAGTTTAGCATTATGATAATCGATCAATTACTATAGTAACTTCTACTTAAACTCAGCAATGTCCAGATATGCATTAAATGTGATCATATTTGCTTCTATATATTCCTTTTTCGTCTAACATGTATGTGAAGAAAAGCAATGGATATATGATATGAAGAAATGATAATGAGGCAAAGACGACGTTATACCAGAAGATTTCGTCCAACCACCTACAAGGCTTATCCGAAGCTTCGCAATTGGGATTTTCGCTGCCCGGTCAGTGGACGGGAGACGAGGGGGTAGCACCCCTCGTGGGGATTCGGGGGCGAAGCCCCTGAAAGGTATTCAGATTCTCAGATCTGGCTATCTTTGGACAACTGCCGTCAAGAAAAAAGTCGTCTTCAAGTCAGCAGAAGATTGGCGTCATCGGTGCTCTTGGTATTTCACTTTTTATTATTTATTTTAAATTTTTTTTATAGGACCAAATGTACATCGGGTTCGCAGTTGGCACTAGGAAGCTCAAACCCATATTAAACCAGTACCTAGTCCACTCAAAATAGCCTGAACCAAACCAAATTTGTTCCCAACATTCTGAAAATAGACCAACAGAGTTCGAACCAAACTCGGACCAAACTCAGTCTGGGTCAAACTAAAAAATCGAGTCAGCCTCCTCTTCCGGATGACCAGGCTCTAACGTTCGAATTTATGAAAGTTAAGTAAACGAACTCGAACCGAGTTCTGCTAGAACTCTGCTCGAGCTCGGTTTATAAAAATCCTATAAATAGAGAAGAATTTTTTCATTCCAAATCACTCATCCATTCTTCATTCTTCTCATCTATTCTTGAGTGTTAGCCTGAGCTATAAACCTTCCCTATTTCCAAGATCAACTCTCTGCCTTCTAGTGCCAAGTGCGGTTTTGATTTAGAAGTCTGATCGAGTTGTATAGCTTGGTTTACAAGTTCGTCTTCCATACAAGTTTGAAGTCAGCAAGCTCTTCGGATCAAAAGCTTATGGTTGTAAGAAGTCGCGAGTCTTTCGAATCAAAGCTCGTGTTGTAAGAAGTTGGCGTGCTCATCGAATCAAAGGCGCGTGTGTACCCTATTTCACAAATAGTGGATTAACTCGGAGCAAGAGTTCTCGGGCCCGGACTAGTCCTCTCAGAGGGAAACCAGGATAAAATTATCGGTGTTTGTGTTTGCTCTTCTTACTATTTTTTACTGTGTATATTCTTAATTGTTATATCTGTTGGTACATTTACTGCCTTTACTTAGGTAATTTTTTAATTGGGTTATTGCTTCCGCTACACTCTATTCAACCCCCACCCCTCTAGAGGTTATACATGATCCTATAATTTTAAATATTATTTGAATAATTTTAATTAAGATTTATTATATATATGTTTTTAATATTTTGGATATATGCTTAGTTGGATAATAGTAGACCATTAGTTTAAATATAATTTGAATATATTTTATTATAATTTTTTACATATATAATTGGAATATATTTTAATTAGGATTTGTTATATATATTTTAATCACAATCCACTTTTAAATAATTGGGTACGAGTACGTGGAAAAGTAGCCTATGCCACAATAGTGGTGATAGTATGTTGTCAATACCTTCGATAAGATATCATCAAATAACAAAGTAATCAAAGCCTCGTGCGACAAACCCGATCAAAAATAATTAAAAATAAAGTCTAACTAAACTACCAATAACTAAGCCTCTCCTGGAATGTCATCCTCTATCAAATCTTCACCAATAGTAATATCCACACTACCCAAGTCACCCTCATACTCACTGAAATGAGTAGCTTACTCCTACTCATCTAAAGTTATAAATTGATGATTATCCAGTCAGGATTGATCAAAGTAAAATAGTTCACGCTCTACGTAGTAAATATATGTGCATGCAGACGTGGAAAGAATGGTCAATATACATCTGAGAGTACAACGGAAAAAAACTATTATTAATAGGTAACTGCTAAGATAACAGAGAGGTCGGGCAAGAACAATATCAAAGAATCACGTGTATGCTTGTGTGTTTTAGAATTCTATGTTCTGCAAGTGGATGGCTATGGGTTAATGTATCAGTTGCTATATGTAATTGCATGACTGATATCTATCAAGATGTGAGACCCGTCTCATAGTATCTATTTTGGTATATTGATACGTATTTTATATTATATGATATATTTTATTGGATCTCATGGAATCTCAAAATATTCTTAAATTTAGAACTTTACCACCTGACTGCATACCGACAGTATACTCTGGCATACCGTCGGACAGATATTTGTTTTGCTTTTGAGATATTTTTATTGAGATATTTTCATGAATAGTATTCAATAATTTTTATTATCCATTTGTTTCTTGGTTTTATTTTGAGTGGTCAAGATTGATTTAATTCATGACGTGGATCGCTGACGAGGCAGATCGGACGGTCACGATTAAATCACCTCCTACATATATGAATCAATTTTCTCTCACCTCTCTTTTTTCTTTCTTTCTTCACTTCTTCATTTTCTCTGATATTTTTATGAGAGCTAGGATCTTGGTATTGAGGCCTAAGAGTATGGTTACTGAATTTCTCTTGGTGGTGGAGTTGAAGGTTTAGGCTAGGAGCTTGGCTAGAGTCAAGTACATCTTGTCAAACTTTTGAATAATGTTTTATTGTTGTTTTCGTTTTCCTTGAGATTTTATACATAGAATTTTATGGAAATTGCTTTATTAAATATGATTCTCTAGTTATTTCCAACCATGTGCATGTTTCAGAATTTTTTTTGAGCTTGGTTTGGACTTTTCCGGTAGAAACCCTGATATTTACTTGTTATATAACTCGGTGTCGGAAACGATAACCGGAGTGATTGTCATGAACTTAGTATATATTCTATATGAGACTTACCCTTAGTACTGACATCTTGATAGACCAGTTTCTGATAAGTTTTGGATCGTTATTTTGGTTCCGAAAATACATCATTATTTGACTTTTTCCTAGAATTGCCAATGGGAACCGACTGACCGACAATATACTGGTGTATACCAACGGTATACAGGTATATACCGATGGTATACTAATTTGGCCCAACTTGAAATCTTAGAAACCTGTTGTGACCTTAATCGGCATATCGACAGTATACTATTCTGTATTGGCGGTATACCGATTTGTTGGAATCGTTTAGCTGCTGTCTTTTTACTACCACTTGACCGGCATACCGATGGTACACTGGAGTATACCGACGGCATACCGATTGCCTTGACTTATTCCTGCCTTTCCCTCTTAGTCTCGTATGACATACCGATGGCGATGATATATCGGTTATGTTCTCTTTGCATATATTTTGCTTTCTATTGTACTTTTTACTATTTTTTGCTTGGCGCCCGTACGCATATTGCATGTATATATATTTTTTCAGGATTTTCTTTTCTTATTTGTTTACTGTATCGTACCCGTCCGACCTTGACATCATGTATAGTTTGGGGGCCACCTACCCATTATACACCTGTCGTGTACAGTTTTGGGGGCACCTACCCATTATACATATGTCCAGACCTATCCTGGTATAGTTTGGGATACCTACCCAGTATACACTTGTATTGGTATAGTTTGGGACACCTACCCATTATATACCCGTATTGGTATAGTTTGTGATACCTACCCATTATACACCCGTATTGGTATAGTTTGGAATGCCTATCCATTATATATTTGTCATGTACCTAGCTGATAGTAGCCCGTAGGGTGCACTCCTAATTTTTGACCCATATATTACTTGTTGGAGCTTGCTATAGCGCACACTCGTCATGCCTATAACCGTTTGGTTGTATTTTCATGTAGTCTTGTGCTTGTGCTTGTGCTGGTCAAATCATTGTCATGTCTAGTTTACCCCTGCGGGGAGCATCATGTCTATGATGGATTCTGCGAAATGCTACACCCAAAATCTTGAAATAAAATGCTAAGGAGTAATGACTAGTTAAATGATTAGAGCATCGTGAGGGAATAATCTCTAGGTTGCATGCAGTCTCGTTATCTTGCCGTCAGGTTGAATGGATTTGTTGTATGCCGTCGAGTATGGCGCATTTCTAGCACACCGTTGAGTTAGGCACCAGTACACTATTTATTATGCTTCTTATTCGTTTGGATAGCTTGGACAGACTGGAGGGCATGCAACCATAAAATTCTAAACTATTATATCTTGTTAGTAATTAAGACTTGTGATAACCCTAGTTAGCTAACGTAGCAAGCCGTACTTCTTGCTTGGCCGTGATTGTTGGATGGAGTCCATTTATTGCTATACTCTTGTACTAGATCTTGTCTCATTTATGTATATTTTTTTGATTCTACCATGATCCCGACACTGTACTATTTTTTTTGATTACTTTTCTTTTCCAGTTTCCTGTATATGCTACATGTATCTATTTACTTATATACTTCGGTTCACCTTGCATGATCCCGTAAATGTTTATGTAAGCCCCCGGATTTTCAGAATTTTAAATTTGGATTTTTTTTCCCAATTTTTTTGAAATTTTCGGGAATTGAAACCTAGGCATTTGTTGATTTAATGATTTTTTTTATTTCGGTTAATTTATATTAAAATATTATGGAAATAATATTTTATGGTGTAAAATGGAAAACCGGACACAGGGTAATTTTCTGCGGATTTATTGGACTCCGGAAACCCGTTTAAAGCCCTGAAAACCGAAGTACATTTAAACCGAATTAAACCCGTGTCAACGCCCGACATCCCCATGAGAGCCGAGGCCAAGCCCAAGGAGCGTTGACCCAGCCCAAATCCTAGGTCTAACCCTAGTCCAATTCCTGTAATGTATAAATACCTATTTTTCTAGTTTTCTCCACAAGTAAAAAGAAGAAAAGAAAATAATTTCTAAAAATCCCTAATTCTAAATTAACCCTAACCCTAACCCTAACCCTAAGCCGCCGGCCGCCTGTTCCCTCACTGCCCCCGCCTGACTCCAACGCCCTCCGCCGTCGCCTCGCCTGAACCCTAGCCCCTCCATCTTCCTCCTCCGTCCGCTGCCGCCCCGAGCACTCGAGCCACCTCACGCCGCCGACCGGACCTTGTCGACATCCCGCTGCAACGACACAGCCGAGTCCGCCCAGCCCGACTTCACCTCCCCATCTCCACCACGACTCCGCCGCGAGCCGCCTCGCCCGGCCCCTTTCTTCTTCTCCATCCTACTCCCCGCCGACGACTCCCCTGATCTCCGCCGCTGCCCGCCTCGACTCCGCAGTCTCCCCCTCGCTCCGCCGTAATGCTGCCCTAGCCCAACTCTCTCCTCGCCTCCGCCCCTGGGCCGCCGTCATCCCTGAACGAGTTTCCCCTCAGCCCCGACCAGCAGCGAAATCGCAGCCGCCTACGACGACGCCGACGTGCCCCGGCCGCCTCCGCCCAGCCCTCGTCGAGCCGCCCTCCCCGAGCGCCTCCCGGCCACCAGCGAGCAGTCTCCCGACTACGGCATCGCCCGGAGCCAAAGCCCTAGGTCAGACACAACCCCGGACACAGAACGCAGGACACGAAGGAGACACGGACACGAGAAATTGGTCTTCACGGAGCCCTGTTCAGGTAACGTTTCCTCTCACCTCGTGATTCCGTTTTCGATTCTGTCAGTTGCTACGTGTAGACTGTATAACCCTCTCGGTGCCCGTGCAACCCGCTCGGTGCATCGCATCCTGTGGTGATCGCACACCGCGATCCAAAAACAGGAAAATCAACGCCCCGATTCACCCCGGAACTGGGTACGCCCCGCCAAACGGGACGACTTGGTCACGTGCGATCTTCACCGATACGTGCGCGTCGTCGATACGGACGTGTGGGATTTCACAGAAGTCGATTCGGGTGTGCGTGCACACCGGAATCAACGCGTATCCGCGGACACCGTCCCGTATTCGCCCTTTCTGGAATATGCTGTAACTTTGTGTACACACGTCAGATCGAGACGAAACTTATGCCATCGAACTCGTAGCAATACGCTGGTCCTGTGACCCAAGTTTGGTCCGATTCTGAGAACGTTGACAAAATCGTGTATCGTGGGCCCCACAGGCTCCACTTGACGGGCGATTTTGTGATCGGCTCATCGAAATCCAATTCTGGAAGTTCCGTTGGGTTCGTATCATCGTTTCTGACTTGTTGACACTAAGTTTGGCAAATTTGGAGACCTTTGACCCTGACACGCTTTTCGGTGCAAAGTGGCCCACATGTGGATCTCGCTTTGGCCCGAAAATGTTATTTTTGCCCTTGTGTCCAAATTGGACTTAAGGACAGGCGTTTCTAGCTATTTGATATTTTCTGAATCTAATGGTGATGTTTATTTCAGCAACCAGAGTAGTACCTGCAGATCCCCTGAGACCAGAGCTACAGTTGGAGCCAGAACCCCAGGCAAGTGTACCTTGCCAAACTCTGCAGTATTGTTACATATTTTCCTTGCTTTATTATATTGCTGTGCATGCTTAACCTAGGGCCGTGTGACGTACTTAGCGTCCGATTATTAGTCGGGTGCCAACATCGTACGCGGTGTTGGGTACTGTCATCTAGAGATGGACATCCGTGACACTTTACATTCTCGTACTTGTCTTATCAAGTACACTATACCCCAAGACACTTGACACTACTCATGAGACATGATCTTTCCGAGATATTCGTGGTGATTCTGTATAGGATACAGGATATTGATATTATATTCCTAGACATTAGATGACTTGTGCATTAGATACGATCGTGCATGACATGGACATGAGGCATCATGGACAGGGGACGTGTGGTTACATTGGGTGGGGAGAGACACACAGGCTACAGGCTGACCATATATATACACCCCTATTATTGTGAGGCACAAGACTCTGAAGCCCGAGCTTGGCACATTACTCATTATTACTGCTGCTACCGGCTCCCCGACACAGAGCTTGTAGCGGCGTCAGCCTAAGTTCTAGTGCTGCTCTCAGCTTGCATATCACTTAGCTGGTTATTTAGTATTCCCTTATTGTTCCATCTATTGCCGGAGAGACCCACAGGCTACAGGTTGATTATGTTATATCGGCTACTCAGTCTCCCGCTGAGTTAGACCATCTCATGATACCACTGCTACCGGCTCCCCTACACAGAGCTTGTAGTTGTTTCAACCTGAGTACTATTGATGTTCTCTCTTGCATTTCACATAGATGGTTATATAGCTTACCCTATTTATTTCATTCTCTGCTGCACTGCATTTATTTTGGCTTGTATTTTCTGTACCTTGCTGTCCCCTGAGGACCTGGATCCGGACTTTGTCCCCAGGACTAGCAGAGGAGATCCACCTAGAGTTATACAGTACATGAGCATTATCAGGAGCAGAAGCAGGAACAGGAGCAGATACATGAGCTGTACCGACATCTGAGGACGAGGTCATACCCGAGGACTTCTCCTGAGTATTGGCGTGAGATATTCTTTTATTTCTGTTTCTAGTTATTCTCTTTCCAGTCTATTTCATTTGATGTATCAGACATGTTCTCGGATTGTTCTCCGAGATACTTTTTATTGTGATTTGTCAGTTTATTTATTTATATTATTCTTGGATTTGATCTGTGATTATCTGTTGTGGATGAGATTAGTATAGACTGTGACTCATATCATTGGACCTACTTATTGTTGTATTACAGCTTAAGCATGCCCCGATGGATCCATTAAATTGGGTTTGTCCATCGGTGTGTGCTGCTGGCCATTGCCACGCGTCCGGTCCCTCGATATTTTGGGACTGGAGCGTGACATGGTTTTTGTGGTGGCCCATGCAGGTCTACGACTAAATTATTCGGTTTCAACTTAGGGACCGAGCAAGCCTGCAATAAGAATAGGATAAGTTTTAGGTTCTCATCCACTTGCTTGTAACATTCTTGATATATATATCGTATTCGCATTTATATCTTGACTTGCATCCTGCCTTGATTCTTGTGCGCCTCTTATTGTTTATTTTGGGTGCAGAGTTATGGATTCACGAGCAAATGACGAGACTCCTGCAAGATCACCACGAGATGCTGTGGTAACCAACAAAGATGAAGTAACACCAGTTGACGAAGGTCAATCCTCACCACAACGCAGTCAAGCAAGTCAGCATGCCTCGAGAATCCAAGAAGATGACGTTCCACCATTGACGCAGTTGGCTCCACCGACGCCCACCGTTCCACAAGGGCAGGCTATGGAGGAACAACAAATGTTTCGAATGTTCTACGCAATGATGCAAGCCCATCAGAAAGTTCAGGAAGAAGCTCAGCAAATCCAAGCGGAGAAGTTCATCGACAGATTCAGCTCAGAGTTACGGAAGTTAATCAGCCCCGCTGCAACTACCTTAGACGGGGATGTTCTTACTACAGCAAGACCCATGGAGTGTGACACAAGGATCGAGTCCAGCCAGAAGCGGCCGTATGCAACAGCACCAGACCAAGCACAACAGGAAAGAGCGGCAAAGCGACCACAGATGAATCCACCACCAAGAGCAGCACCCAGAGCCTTATTTCTTCCTACTTGTCAGCATTGTCGCAAGAAAGGCCATATTGAGAAGGAGTGCAGACGTAAGTTAGGATTATGCTTGATTTGCGGAACCAGTCAACACTTAGCCAAGGATTGTCCTCAGCGTCAAGAGAAAGCATTGATGATTCATCAACCAGCCACATCAGCACCAGCCGAAGCACCACAGAAAGAAATTACAAAGAAGTCATACATGCACCAGCCACCAGAAGCATCTTCGCAAGTACTACCTATCTGTCCATATTGTCGCAAGCGAGGCAACACAGAGAACGAGTGCAGACGCAAAAGGTAGCTTGCAGATCCAGTCAGCATTTAAAGAAGGAATGTCCCGAACGTCGAGACAGAGCACCAATGAATAACCAACAAGCGTTACCAGCACCAAGGCCAGCCTCTCCAGCGTTGGAAGCACCGCAAACGAGAGTTGAAGGAGTAAGACCACCAGCCCCAGGAGGGAATCAGCCGAGGCCACCCTTGGCACCACAAACCACACTCTTCCAGCAGGCTCAGCAGCAGCAGAGGAATCAACTGCAAGAACGTGAACAAGCTTCATCGATGACTTTGGAAGACGCACAGACCCATGGAGTAGCTAATGCACGAAATTTTTTGTAGTTATCTATTTATAGATTTGTTTTATCTTGTGCCTATTGGTTCGTGACCTCAGCCTTAACCTATATAATTTTGAACTTGATAATAACCTAGTATGCTTTTATAATTGATAACTGGAGAGATTTTAGAGTCTTTTGTTATTGTGCTTATTTTGGGTTGTTTTGAGAACTTGAGTTAAGTTGTACCTCCTTTCATCATCATCTAGCGTACTTATAATTGTGGTACTAACTTGACTTATGCTGCTATTCTATAGCCTAGTTTTGCAAGATTATTCTTTATCGAGCTTATTCATGACATATAGATTAGTGGACGCGTACACTAATACAATTGTCTATTCAGAATCAGTGTATTACGGTCTGATCAACCTTAGTGTATTTTGGTTCGCTCTTTGCACGACTACTTCACGTGGATTGAGATATATATTGGACTAAGTATACTTGCCCTCTAGATAGGTCTGCGCATATCGTATCAGTTACATAACTGTACTAATACGAGCATGCGAACATAGGATTACCAGAATAAGGATTTCAATCCACAATTGTCTTGACAAATTCTATTTGTATTCGTTAAACGTCTTGATCCTGATACTTCTATTTCTATTACCTCACCCTTGAACTCTTTATTATTGATCTTCGTCTTCCCTTATTTCGGAAAGACGAAACCTCGTGCTTGGTATAAGTTGGATATATATAGACAGTGCTAGATATACCCCACAGGCCGGTCACATTGTTGATGACCCTTTTATATATGATTAAGGGAATTTCATAGGTGATATGTTGGTGTTAAAGACTTGAGGATTCAATAACATGATTAAATAAGTTGGGGCATAGTTCTATTAGATGTATAGCCTTAGATGATAGATTGGTAAATTCTAAGTTGGGTAGAGACCGCAATGATCACTTGAGAGGAATCCTTTAGACTATAATCAAGTGAGACTTGATAGAGAGAACCCCACCCTATTTTAATTTCGAGGACGAAATTTTTATAAGTTGGGTAGATTTTAAGCCCCCGGATTTTCAGAATTTTAAATTTGGATTTTTTTTCCCCAATTTTTCTGAAATTTTCGGGAATTGAAACCTAGGCCTTTGTTGATTTAATGATTTTTTTATTTCGGTTAATTCATATTAAAATATTATAAAAATAATATTTTATGGTGTAAAATGGGAAACCGGACACAGGGTAATTTTCTGCGGATTTATTGGACTCCGGAAACCCGTTTAAAGCCCTAAAAACTGAAGTACATTTAAACCGAATTAAACCCGTGTCAACGCCCGACATCCCCATGAGAGCCGAGGCCAAGCCCAAGGAGCGTTGACCCAGCCCAAATCCTAGGTCTAACCCTAGTCCAATTCCTGTAATGTATAAATACCTATTTTCCTACTTTTCTCCACAAGTAAAAAAGAAGAAAAGAAAATAATTTCTAAAAATCCCTAATTCTAAATTAACCCTAACCCTAACCCTAACCCTAAGCCGCCGGCCGCCTGTTCCCTCACTGCCCCCGCCTGACTCCAACGCCCTCCGCCGTCGCCTCGCCTGAACCCTAGCCCCTCCATCTTTCTCCTCCGTCCGCTGCCGTCCCGAGCACTCGAGCCACCTCACGCCGCCGACCGGACCTTGTCGATATCCCGCTGCAACGACACAGCCGAGTCCGCCCAGCCCGACTTCACCTCCCCATCTCCACCACGACTCCGCCGCTAGCCGCCTCGCCCGGCTCCTTTCCTCTTCTCCATCCTACTCCCCGTCGACGACTCCCCTGATCTCCGCCGCTGCCCGCCTCGACTCCGCAGTCTCCCCCTCGCTCCTCCGTGATGCTGCCCTAGCCCAACCCTCTCCTCGCCTCCGCCCCTGGGCCGCCGTCTTCCCTGAACGAGTTTCCCCTCAGCCCCGACCAGCAGCGGAACCGCAGCCGCCTGCGACGACGCCGACGTGCCCCGGCCGCCTCCGCCCAGCCCTCGTCGAGCCGCCCTCCCCGAGCGCCGCCCGGCCACCAGCGAGCAGTCTCCCGACTACGGCATCGCCCAGAGCCAAAGCCCTAGGTCAGACACAACCCCGGACACAGAACGCAGGACACGAAGGAGACACGGACACGAGAAATTGGTCTTCACGGAGCCCTGTTCAGGTAACGTTTCCTCTCACCTCGTGATTCCGTTTTCGATTCTGTCAGTTGCTACGCGTAGACTGTATAACCCTCTCGGTGTCCGTGTAACCCGCTCGGTGCATCGCGTCCTGTGGTGATCGCATACCGCGATCCAAAAACAGGAAAATCAACGCCCCGATTCACCCCGGAACTGGGTATGCCCCGCCAAACGGGATGACTTGGTCGCGTGCGGTCTTCACCGATACGTGCGCGTCGTCGATACGGACGTGTAGGATTTTGCAGAAGTCGATTCGGGTGTGCGTGCACACCGGAATCAACGCGTATCCGCGGACACCGTCCCGTATCCGCCCTTTCTGGAACATGCTGTAACTTTGTGTACATACGTCTGATCAAGACGAAACTTGCGCCATCGGACTCATAGCAATACGCTAGTCCTGTGATCCAAGTTTGGTTCGATTCTGAGAACGTTGACAAAATCGTGTATCGTGGGCCCCACAGGCTCCACTTGACGGGCGATTTTGTGATCGGCTCATCGGAATCCAATTCTAGAAGTTCCGTTGGGTTCGTATCATCGTTCCTGACTTGTTAACACTAAGTTTGGCAAATTTGGAGACCTTTAACCCTGACACGCTTTTCGGTGCAAAGTGGCCCACATGTGGATCCCGCTTTGGCCCGGAAATGTCATTTTTGCCCTTGTGTCCAAATTAGACTTAAGGACAGGCATTTCTAGCTATTTGATATTTTCTGAATCTAATGGTGATGTTTATTTCAGCAACCGGAGTAGTACCTGTAGATCCCCTGAGACCAGAGCTACAGTTGGAGCCAGAACCCCAGGCAAGTGTACCTTGCCAAACTCTGCAGTATTGTTACATATTTTCCTTGCTTCATTATATTGCTGTGCATACTTAACCTAGGGCCGTGTGACGTACTTAGCGTCCGATTATTAGTCGGGTGCCAACATCGTACGCGGTGTTGGGTACTGTCATCTAGAGATGGACATCCGTGACACTTTATATTCTCGTACTTGTCTTATCAAGTACACTATACCCCAGGACACTTGACACTACTCATGAGACAGGATATTCCCGAGATATTCGTGGTGATTTTGTATAGGATACATGACATTGATATTATATTCCTAGACATTAGATGACTTGTGCATTAGATACGATCGTGCGTGACATGGACATGAGGCATCATGGACAGGGGATGTGTGGTTACATTGGGTGGGGAGAGACACACAGGCTACAGGCTGACCATATATATACACCCCTATTATTGTGAGGCACAAGACTCTGAAACCCGAGCTTGGCCCATTACTCATTATTACTGCTGCTACCGGCTCCCCGACACAGAGCTTGTAGCAGCGTCAGCCTGAGTTCTAGTGCTGCTCTCAGCTTGCATATCACTTAGCTGGTTATTTAGTATTCCCTTATTGTTCCATCTATTGCCGGAGAGACCCACAGGCTATAGGTTGATTATGTTATGTCGGCTACTCAGTCTCCCGCTGAGTTAGACCATCTCATGATACCACTGCTACCGGCTCCCCTACACAGAGCTTGTAGTTGTTTCAACCTGAGTACTATTGATGTTCTCTCTTGCATTTTACATAGATGGTTATATAGCTTACCCTATTTATTTCATTCTCTGCTGCACTGCATTTATTTTGGCTTGTATTTTCTGTACCTTGCTGTCCCCTGAGGACCTGGATCCGGACTTTGTCCCCAGGACTAGCAGAGGAGATCCACCAAGAGTTATACAGTACAGGAGCATTATCAGGAGCAGAAGCAGGAACAGGAGCAGATACATGAGCTGTACCGACATCTGAGGACGAGGTCATACCCGAGGACTTCTCCTGAGTATTGGCGTGAGATATTCTTTTATTTCTGTTTTTAGTTATTCTCTTTCCAGTCTATTTTATTTGATGTATCAGACATGTTCTCGGATTGTTCTCCGAGACACTTTTTATTGTGATTTGTCAGTTTATTTATTTACATTATTCTGGCATTTGATCTGTGATTATCTGTTATGGATGAGATTAGTATAGACTGTGACTCATATCATTGGACCTACTTATTGTTGTATTACAGCTTAAGCATGCCCCGATGGATCCATTAAATTGGGTTTGTCCATCGGTGTGTGCTGCTGGCCATTGCCACGCGTCCGGTCCCTCGATATTTTGGGACTGGGGCGTGACAGTTTACCTGATCCCATACATGTCACCCGTCCAGTTTTCTTTATATGTTTTTTATTTTTATTTTCTTGTTTCCTGGTGCACCTTATATTATTTTTGGTAATTGCATATTGCTTAGGATCTTGTAGCTCTATGTTGTATTGCTAGTTTTAGTTCATAGTTTGGCCTCCTTTGTGGTACTTGCTATTTGGGGTCTGACCCCACTGATTTTTCTTGGCCAGATCTGGTAGTGGAGCCTGAGAATCTTTCGTATATTCTCGAGGATGGTGACCACACAGAGAACCATACCGATTGAGTAGATTTCTATTTTGTTCACCTACTTATTGTACATATTCTTTTGAGGCGTTTATCCCTGAGCACCCGTTAGCCCGTACTTTGGACTTTTTGCATCGCCTACTGGGCATGACATGATTAGCGTATTCTAGACTATAGCTAGAGTTGACCAGGTATGATTATTACTCGTGTTAGTTCTTTATTTTGTAGTACTAGCTTCATGATCATCTATGTAAATATGGTTTGTGATGCTTTACTACCTTGCTTCTGATGGTCATAATCTTTGTATTTTGTGGATTCTTGTTTGTGATTG
Organism: Iris macrosiphon; assembly: GCA_036927795.1. Taxonomy (NCBI): domain Eukaryota; kingdom Viridiplantae; phylum Streptophyta; class Magnoliopsida; order Asparagales; family Iridaceae; genus Iris; species Iris macrosiphon. Next base: position 209,339,141 of record JAYESA010000005.1, on the reverse strand, counting down.
AGATACTAGGATTGCTTGACCTAGGTTGACTAATGGCTTGTAGTGTTAACCCCACATATCTATTCACAGTTGTGACCGTATCTCGGGGTACTGGAGTACTCTGGTATACGTAGCTGACTTTGTCAGCCTCCGCTCTCCATTATTCTGGTTCTGGGGCCTGATAGAATTTTAGTGGTGGCCCATGCATGTTTGGTTTCCAGACATGTGGGGGTTATCAGTATAGAAGTCTCAATCATATTTGCTCCTCTATGATCTCTTTTTGGATTATCCTATATCTCTGATCCTTGACATATTACCTGATTTCATCCTTGCTATATCATGTTCTTCGATTTTAATCCTTGTGTTCTTTGAATTTTAGGGGCACTATTACTGATCAGATTTTTTGGATTCAGACGATGGCAGATCAGCATCTTGATGGTTATCCAATTCCTGGGGCTCAACCTCAACCTCAACATTCAGGAGCAGTGTCGAGGATAGATCCCAGAGCAGAGCAGCATGCTCAACCTGATCCGCTGGCCGTACCTGTTATAGAAACATAAAAATTCTCGAAGCCCCATATGCTCCTTAGTCCCCGTGCAATAAGGAACCAAATATGCATGCGTCAAAGTTCAAGTGACGCATGACTTGTTGGACGCATAATGTCACTTCAGTCAAGTCAGAGCATTTATGACTCTAACAGCAATGATGCTCTGAACGACTTAATTTTGACGCTGACAGTTGGCGTCAGTACCTACGTCACTGCCATAATTATTTTTTGTCACTATATAATCGTACAGTGCCACGTGTATGTAAGACAAAGCTCTCCATGAGTCTTTGGCCCTATGTGTTCCATGATCCATGTGTCACATGTGTCTCTGGCCCTATGCGTCCTAGACCTCATGTGTCTCATGCATCTCTGGCCTCATGAGATACAAACTCCACTTGTCCTGTGCGTCTTTGGCCCTATGCGTCCCAGATACCATGTGTTCTAAGTATCTCAGACTCCAGGAGTCCAATATGGTAGTGCTCTTCGAGCCAAAATCTTTCTGTTGCAAAGAAGGAGATTCTCTACAACTAAGTGCATGCCACATGTCAAGCTGACCAAATCATGGACACCAAGGATGAGAACCGACCAAATTTTCAGTAAAAGCAAATCCCAACAAAGACCCCACATGACAACTCAGCCATGACATGCGTCCATGGTTGCAACTACATCTTGTTGAGGTTGGACACGTGGCAGCTCCAGTATTGATGCACGCATAACACATGTGCACATAGGCCCGTCAACATGACGGCTATAAATAGTTGGGTTGCATACCCACAACAAAGGCACAAAGAGAGAGAGAGAGAGAGAGAGAGAGAGAGAGAGATGAGAGAGACTTCCAGAAAGCATTATCATTCTCTCGTCGGACCGTCAACGGAGTAAAGGAGCCGCTGCGGTGCTCGATCTCCACGTCACACTTCCCAGAATCAAAAAAATATTGTACTTAGATTTCATGTTTAGGATTTCTTGGTACTCTTTTGTTTGTTACACAACAAAGTTTGTTCCGGCTTGAATCAAAGGAAAACAAGGTGGAGACTCTGTTGGGGACATCCTTCTCCTCTGATGAGAAGGTAGTGACACAATCTGATGCGACAAAGCTAGGGTCAACCAAGAAGATGTTGGTGGTACGCTTCGACCAGCAAGCTATCGAAGAAATATTTTCTGAAGGCAACACGAGTCCTTCGCCAAGGTTAGCAAAGCCTAAGGAGATCTGCAGGACTTGGATTGCAAAGGATAGTCTGCCTCACCCAACTGCGGAACATGCGCTCCATGTCTCTCTACATGATGGTCAAGATGTACATCACGCGTCTACCCAGGCTATCCATTTGCATGTAGCTTCCACATCTAAGGAGAAGACTGCATAGCACTTGAGCTCTAGCAGAGGAAAATACTACGATACCAGAAGCTCGAGAGCAGATGCACGGTCTATGCGCCCACAACAAGGGGCGCAGAAGAAGAACTATGCAGCACCAAACTCCAGGCGCAGGAAGGTAGCTCCATGAGACCCAGAAGGAAAAGAGACTTTGTCTTCGACAGAATCTTATGCGGCGCTGACTCCATGCGCCATACTAAAAAAGAAGAAAATTTAAACTTGGACTCCTCGTACTATGCACCCATGCATGCTAAGATAAGAAAGTCTGGAGTGGTACGAGCTCGCCAAGCTTGAGCCACTTCTCAGGCGATTGACCGTCAGCATGTGCCACTAATTGTAATGTGTACCCCTGACGGAAAGCTGTACAAGACCGACCCATGTGCCCAACCCGCAGCAGCAAGAGGATAGGGTCAGTCTGAGAAGTCTTCCACTTATGACTTGGGGCAAGTTCTTGTACAAACCCAAGGTCAGGAACAACGCCTACATACCCCAGTCCTCGATCTACCCGGTCTCATAAGGAGGGTGTAAAGGTGAATCATCCCTCGCCTGACTTGCATGACGTAATCTATCACAAGAGACAAGAAAGGCAACTACCGCATGTGAGATGTCCCCCTCCTGGACATCGATGTGCTAACATCATCATTAACTACTGTTGTGCTAAAATAGAAGTAACTGCAAATAGGAAGTCAGCTTTTCAACGACTGCAACCAAGGGCACCCATCCAATAGTGTCCCAGAAAACAGGTGTAAATAACAGAAGAGAAGGAGTTGCCCTTTGCCTCATGTTGCTCCACTTGGAAGTCTTCCTCTACGAGGGGAGGCCAGAAGTACTGCACCTCCAACCCTCCACTCTCAACCAGCGTGTCGAGGAGCCGGAAGCAAGCAGCGGTACCCATTGAAGGAGTTTTTATGGGTACCCGCTCGAAGGAAAAACTATCAATTTATGGGGATGGTACTTCCTCGAAACCCAGGATCACTTCGCAAGCTTTGGGTAGCAATCCTCCAGAACTCTACGATAATTCTTCGTTCCGAGAGGATAGTGATTCTCAAGAAATAGACGCTGCGATTCCTGGGGTAGTCAACATCATCAAAGTGAAGCACCTTCCGACGCTGGGGGTAGTATTCCCTCCGAATCCGAGGATGATACGGGACTGTAAACTTTCCCTGAGGACTACTCAATGCAAGAGTCCGATGCAAAAAGTGAGAGATCCACCGTCCCGTCTATCTCTCCCCTTGTAAGGACAGTTTACATGGCTGAGGAAGACAATAACACCAGTTATTGACAACGTCTTGGAACCCTCGAGACTATAATGCAGACCATGAGTGCCTCGATACAGTCTCTGACCCAGATGGTGCTAGAGCTCAGAGCAAGCCTGGTCCCATAACCACCAAGAACTTTTACACAAGCAAGCCAGAATCTTGGTACCAATAAGGACTCGAATGCAACTGCGCCCCCCGCTGATGGGAATCATACTCTACCAAGATCGTCTGCTCCTTCTGCATTATATGAGGCCTGGGAAGCAATGCATAAAATACGGGAACTTCAAGTCCGCTTGGACTCATTGGACAGTCGTGACATACTGCACGAGCTCGGGATACGACAACCATATCCTCGCGAGTGGAAAAATATGTCATAACCACCCAAGTACAAGCCCTTCACCATGACTCTGTTTGACAGAAAGACATTGTCTCGTTAATACATGAGTTATTTTGAGACGGCGATAGGGCATCTACCTCACAACAACGCTCTTCTCACCAAGCTTTTTTTGGGGCATTGTCTGGAGTGGCCTTCAACTAGTTTTGCAGTCTCCAAGACAATTACATCTTCTCATTTAAAGACCTTGAAATTCTCTTTCTTGCCCGATTCTATGACGGAGAAAATGACATGACGATGTCCTCTTTGACGGACATCACTCAGAGAGAAAAAGAGCTTGTACGAAAATACATAGAATGATACAAGCAAGCCGCGCTAAAACTACCCTCCGGCAATCCTAAGTCTACAATAATGGACATGTGCCGGAGAAATCTACTTCCGGCGGTAAGACTGGACGGGTGCCAATCAATTCAAAGATTGGATGGCATTCATCATAAGTGTCGTCGTTACTGAGAAAAATATAAAGGACGCCCGATTGCTGGTAATATAGATCCTCATCGCAGACGATGCGGGAAAGCGCCCTTACAGCAACAACAATAACAATAATGGTCGTAATGGCAAAGGGAGGAAGACCCTTGCCATCAACGTGTCCAAAAAATTCTCCACGTCGAATCAGAATTCGGGTGAAGCTCCAAGGCCGATAGAGACTTACTCTTTCGACAACGATGACATAATGGAAATCTTTGACGTGCTGATGAAGGCCAACAAGCTCCGGCTTCCCGACATTGAACGACCCGATGAGGCAGACCATGTCGATAATCCCAAGTACTGCTGCTATCATCGATTCATCAACCACCCAACACGAGATTACTACATGTTGAAACGATATATCTAGTATATGCTTGATTCTAAAGCTCTCACCTTAGACATTGAGGACAAGACGGTCACTGCCAATATGGTAACTCTCCAGTTCGGCAACTTTCCTCTGATAGAAGCCCAATATTGTGTTGTCCCGATCCCGAAGGCAATAATGGAGGTTGTCAATTTTCCCACTGCTCGTGACCAAGCAGTTGGGTTGGTTCCTTTTAGCACACCACGAGGCGAGGTCATATGTTTTCACCCAGCAAGCAGCACCTTTTACCATTAAGTCCAAGGGAAAGAAATCCCGAGCCTGCCACATGGTTTCTCCTTCTACCGAGGAAGCTATAGCGGGAGCAACAAGGTTGGGCCTAGCCTACCAGCGCAACTATGATTCTCCCGAGGACTGTACGCCTCCAACCTTTCCACCTGCTGCATCTGACAAACAAAAGCAGAAGGAGACTCGCTTAAACAAGCCGTTGCGAAAGGATACAACTCAAGGGCTGAAGAAGTCCCACAACTTCGATATATTGGCACAGCTTGCTAATACTCTGGCTAAATTATCACTCTTTGAGCTCCTCCGTCTCTCCAAAGACACTCGGATACTCTAAGTGAGGCATTACAAAATGCCGACACCTATCTCTCCCAGGTCTAGCCACCGGCCGAGGACCCCTTTGCATGTTCCCACAACAACAATGTGATGGAGGTGATATCCAGCATCGTTCTCATAACAGGACATGTTGCTGAAAACTAATAGGCATGATCTCCCTATGTATTATACAGGGTATATCAGTGCCATCAAAGTTGACCGGATGTACATCGACCATGATTTTTCTCTCAGCATCATCCCTTGAAGCCTACTCCAAACCTTGGGAATCCTGATGCATCGGCTGACAGCAACCAATACTACCATCAGTGGCTTCAATGATGGGAGAAGCTACCCTCTAGGAAAGATCCACCTGATATATCAAATTGGCGACTTGCAAACATAGGTCACCTGTTACGTCATAGACGTAGATGTATCTTATAATGTCTTGTTGGGATGTCCATGGATACATGAGTACATGATTGTGCCATCTACTCTACACCAATGCCTGAAATATGTTGACGAGCACGACGTGGTCAAAACGGAGTTCGCCGATGTGGACCCATTCAAGGAAGTCAAAGCATTTTACTCTGACTCAATCCTGTACAAACAAGTCAATCAAGGTGAAGGTAACGACCCCGCCGATGATGAGCTGAAGTTGGCATAACATTGGATGAACCCTTGAGGGTCCTCCTCAAGGGGCAAGCCTCTAACATAATCCTTCCCCTTGTAGTAAAACTTCACAAGAAGCACCAGAACCTCTGGTCGCTCGCCTATAAAGATCAAGCCGTCCATCTAAAGATGATCCAGCACCAACTACTACTTCTGAACCTCTGGTTGTAAAGCTTCGCAAAAGACCTCAAAAGTCGTCACTTACACTAGAAGCGGAGCCAGGAAAAAAATAAACTAGGAGAATACATGGCTGATCATGTTGACATTTCTTCCCTGGATGATGTAATCCCTGCGGACAAGATACAATACTTTATCAATAAAGGGTGTTTTTGAACTAGTCTAATGTATCACTTTTAAGCACGATGTATTCCTTAGAACACGATATAGGGTTACAACTACATACCCAGATAACTACTACCTACACGGCAAACCAGATCCTTCCTAATCAAAGCACCTATTTCATCGTTCCATCCACAAGGAGGGGTGAGAAACCCATCATCTTCGGAATGGTGGAGCGTCACCAAGACTTACCCGTCGAAGGACCACCGCTTGATAGTGGTAAGATGCAGTTGTACCGCTACATCTCACAAGCCAAGCGCATCATCCATGACTTAAAGAGTGGAAAAGGACTAAATTATAGCAAGGGTCGGCATTCACCTCTACGTCTTCTCGCCTATACAGGCAAGTTTGAGGCCTACTACCAGCGAACCTGCCACAGTCTGGGTATGTCACACCATCGATAACTCTCGAAGAGTCAGAAGAAGAAGATGAATTGCATTCTCACTCTTTATAGTCCACCACATAGGACTCCGATATATCGGAAACATGCTCAAATAGACACTATCTATCAACATGGTGTCCGCTGATCCAGAGGAAGATGACGGCCAGCCACCTGAACTCTTCGAGGTCGAGTCATGGGCCCAACACCTAAACTCACAGTGGGAGCTGTTCTTTGAACAACGAGAGCCTCCCACTGAAGATAAAGTCGTATAAGTCGATCTGGGCGGTGAATCCTCTCCTAAACCCATCTTTATTAGGAAAATTCTATCCGATGAGGATCGTGAATCCTTGCTGCAGCTCGTAAAGGAGTACATTGATGTCTTCTCCTGTAGCTACGAAGACATGCCAGGATTGGACCCCCATATCACAATACATAAACTCAATATCTTGCCGAATGTTAAGCCAGAAAAGCAACAACAATGACGCGCTTCCGTCCGGACGTCATGAACGCCATCGAAGCTGATGTTAACAACTATAACTTATGAAAACTTGGGTACCACTTACATATTACTAATATAGACTAAAAATTTTATGTTCACATAATACTAGGTATAGGCTAGAGAATGGAACTAACAGGCACATGCTAAAGTATTAGTAGGAATATTCGTTACTATAGCTGGCTATGATAAAACTAAATCTTACCCATATTTGCTATTCCTCGAGTCCGTGCCTCCTCCACTGTTATCGTAAAAGCCTGTCCACGTCCCTGTGGTGGTGCCCTTTGCTGTTGCTGGGCCTGATGGAAGAGTGCTGCTTGTGGTGCCAAGGGTGGCCTCGGCTGATATCCTCCCGGTGCTGGTTGTCTGAATCTTCCATCTTCCGCCTGTGATGCTCCTGGTGCTGGATAAGCTGGTCGATGTGGCTGCTGGACTGCCTCCGGTGCTGGTAAAGCTAGTCGGTGAACCATTGGTGTTCCTTCCCGGCGCTCAGGGCAATACATGGCTGAATGTTGATTGGATCCGCAAGCTAAATATAATCCCAATTTGCATCTGCACTCTCTCTCAATATGGCCTACCTTGCCACAGTAGTGACAAGTAGGAAGGGATGGGGCTCGTGATATTGCTCTCTGTGGTGGACTCATATGGGTTCATTTTGCAGGCTCCCCGTGTGGTGCTCGAGCTGGTACTAATGCGTACGGTCTCTTCTGGCTGGACTCCCTCCTGTGGATGCGCTCCATGCATCGAGCTGCTATAAGGACGTCCGTATAAGAAGTAGGTGCAACTGCGCCAATCTGTCTCTGTAGTTTAAAGCTCAGTCCATCAAAGAATTTCTTTGCCTTCTTTTCTTCTGTAGGGAACAGTGTATGGACAGTTGAATCAAGCATGATACAAGTCAAGAAATTTATTCGAGTCTGATATAGAGGTCAAGAACGTGTCAATATGTGGATGAGATCCTACAAATCTATTCTTATCCTAATCGTAGGCTTGCTCAATCCCTTAGTTGAAACCAAAGCAATATATTCGTAGACCTGCATGGGCCACCACAAAAACTATGTCACGCCCCAGTCCCAAATACTAAGGCACTCACCACGTGAAAATGGCCAGCAGCACAACTCTAATGGGCAAATCCAATTTAATGGACCCATTAGAATGCACTTAAGTTGTAATACATAAAAAAATGGTCTACGAATACCTGTCACAGTTTATATATCTAATCTCATCCACAATAAGTAACAAAATCACAAAGAGACAAGTCCAGTCACAATAATATAAAATAATATGTCCAACCAAAGCAATATAAATAATGTCACGGGGAACAACCCGTCACCAAAATGGGAAGAAAAATAAATCTAAGTACAAATATCCAAAAGTCACTACAAGATCAAATATCTAAAAATACTAAGCATAATAAATGAATGGTGAGAATACTGTGTGCTCAAAAGAAGTCCTCTGGAAAAACCTCGTCCTCTGCAACCTGTACGTCTCCAGTAGTAGCACCTGCCCCGTAAACCTCGGGATAGCTCTCCTCGTCTACACCTCGGGACATAATCCAGATCCAGGTCCTCAGGGGACATAACAAGGTACAATAAACACTCAAGTCAAATAAAATACAACAAGTAAATATAAACAGATCCTCAGGGCAAGCTATGTAACCAGCTAAGTAAAATACAAAATGAGAGCATCACTAGTACTCAGGCTGAGACCACTACAGGCTCTGTGTCGGGGAGCCCATAGAAGCAAGTAGTATCATGACTCCAGTATATGTGCCAAAGATCCGAGACAGAGTCTAAGGAATCTCCAGTAGTATATATATAAATAATCAACCTGTAGATTGTGTGTCTCTCCCCACCCAATGTAATCTCATGTCTCATATCCACGATATCTCATGTCCATAACACGCAAGATCATGACCTCTAGCTAGTACAACGAGTCATAATAATATCCATGTAATATGCAAGTCTTATGTCACGAATCCTGTAAGCCTATAACGAATCACCATGGATAACTCAGGAAAGATTCTGTCACATGAAATAGTGTCAAGTGTCCTACGGTATGGCGTACTTGGTAAAGCAAACACGTAAAAATATTGGATCGCGGAATCAACTCTCTAAGTGACGTTGCACGACTCCACGTACGGCGTAGACACCCGAATCATGTTTGGATGCTAAGCAACGTCTCATGGTCTTAGGTTGAACAGGTACAGCACAAAATAAATATATAAACAAAAAGAAATACAAGCAGATAATATAACAGGATCTCTGCAGGTTTGGTAAGGTACACTTGCCTGGGTTCTGAACTCCGTCAACTGCTCCTGGGAAAGTGGAATCTGTACGTACACCTTCGGATACTGAAATAAACATCACCAATATTCTCAGAATACTTAAAATAGATAGGATTGACTACCCATAAGCCCAATTTGGATACAGGGGCAAAATTGACAGTTTTGGGTCAAAACGGGGTCCACATGTGGCTAACTTCGCACCAAAAAATATGGCCAAGACAAAGTTCTCCAAATTCATCAAACTTAATGTCTACGAGTCCATAATAATGATACGAACCCAACGGAACATCCAGAACTGGATTCCGATGAGACGATCACGAAATCACCCATCATATGGAACCGTGGGGCACATGAAACGATGTTTCATCAACGTTCTCAGAATTAAACCAAACATGTATTACAGGACCAGCATAATGCTACGAATCCATTGGAACAAGTTTCATTATGAATCAACAAGTACACACGAAGTTATGACGAGTGTCAGAACAGGCCGATACGGTACTTTTTGCCGGATACGCGTTGATTCCGGTGTGCACGCACATCCAAATTAAGTTCCGCGAAAGCCCACATGTCCGTGTTTATATTACGCATCTTTCGATGCAACTCGCACACAATGAAGTTACCTCGTTTGGCGGGATGCACCCCTATCAGAGATTTTGGGTGTTTTAAAAATAAGTTTTTGGTCGTTTTGGAACTAGAATAATTTAACCATTATAGCAAACTAATAAAAACTAAAAGAACAGTAAAAATCTTGGTTATTTTGTAAAGAAGTTCTTCCAATTATATTTTGAAAATAATTAAATAAATGGTAAAAAATTGGGCATGGACAAGGGTACTTGGACTGAATTTTTGAACTGTTGTTGAACAGATTTTTGGCCAACTTTCAGTCGATTTTTTTATCAAAATCGGGTGCCTAAATTTGTTCCACTTGAAGAAAATCCCAGAGGATTAGGTTGTGAACATACCAGTGAAGATGGGGCACAAAATGGATGAGCAAGGAGGGTGAAAGCTCTGCGCGAAGGGGACTGCACGGCTATGCACATGCGCACGGGGGGGAGGGGGGATCTGCGGCGGCTGCTGCTGCTTCTCGTGCGCGACAGCGCTGCGGGCGACGGTCGTCGGGGCTGTGGCGAGCGGCGGCTCCGGCGGATGTGTAGGTGGTGTTGGCGTGGGTGATGGTTATGGTGGTGTGGGATTAGGGTTAGGGTTTATTGTAGATGCATATATATATATAGGAGATATATATAGGAGGGGGGAAGGCTATTGTACGTGGATGGGGGGTTAGAGTTTAGGTTTAGTTAATGGGTTTGGGTTTGGGTTAACGGGTAGGGTTAGGGTCTTAGAATTTTTTTGTTTTGTTTTGTTTTGTTTATACAATAATTATATGTAGAAAATTCTCAAAAATAGTTTGGCACTTGAAAAAATTCTAAAAAATTTATATTTCCTCCAATAAATAATCTACAACCAAATTTATATTAATTAAAAAGGTATTTACTAAATATTAATGAATATTAAAATAATTAAATAAATTCATAAATTCTATTTTCTACTTAATATTATATTGGGAGCATGCAGGGGGTTCGAATAACGCAACTCCAGTGTCATGTGCGTAATAGGACCAGTTAGGCTCATAGCATGAATTTAGTTGGAATCAATGGGTTGGTGTGGCGTGTTAAAATCGTACGCTATGACAAAAGGGTTAATTAATTATTGTTTTCTCGTAATTGTGTCGCAAAAGTTGTGTGATCAAAACAAGGCATGGGATTGCGAATTTGTGAGGGACAGCCATGGCAGAAGCCGAATTTGACTCGTCTAAGTCGAGCATGCTAGGTTGGTTGGAAGGAAAAGGCTAGTGTTGCACTCAAGATTTTAAAACTATGGTGGTTGGTTTCCAAAGTTCAATTAGATTATTGAATAAATATAAAAATAAAATAATTGTGAATTACCAAACTAACCCTACATAAAAATCAGGGTGCTCACAAGTTTGGCTTGGAGTTGCACGATCTGCTCGTTAATCTCATTCATGGTATGGGTCACGTAGTCTTCTCGAATAAGACATGCTTCTCCGTCGTCACTCAACTCATTATGCTTGAGTGCCATCTTTTTGAGGTCCTGCTCCAAGGCATCCTTATTCTTTGCATAAGCGACCTTTATCTGCTCTATAGAATTTGAGAGGAATTCACGCTCCTCTGCCACTGCGACAACCGTGTCAATCTATCGTGCCCACTATAATTCATTCAGTCGTTCTTCTACTTCAATCAACTTCTGGATCAGAAGGTCAGCCGTCTAACCAAGACCGGGAAGAGACCTTAAAATATTAATTTGACCCTTGGCACAGTGCTTGGCCCAGGCGAAAGACTTGTTTTGCCCCAGGACGGTTGAACTCCCTTCTTCAAATGCATGTAAAAGCTCTGAATGGTAATCTTTGAGGATTATTCCACATCAATGAAGGTGGAAGGTATCAAAGAATCCGAAACAGAAGAGGTTACCACCAGCTGAGAGGTAGGCAGAATAGCACTAGACGGCCCAGGAAGTGGGACCGCAGCTGCAGAATGACGAGACGACTTAACTTCGGCCAGCTGCCTCCCAGTCGAAAAAGGGTCTGGAGACTGGGCAACTGGTAATATCGACCGCTGCACCTTCGACACCCGAAGATGTGCCGATATAAGGTCGTCCGACAACGAAAGATGAAGGGGCATCTACCTCATCCACTGCATCAGACAGCTCAATGATACCCGGAGATGACAGCACTGCTACCACCATTTCAGAGGGACCAGAAGTAGGTACCTCGGAAAGCCTTGTATCCTTAATATTCGAAGGCACGCCAGCACCAGATGGCCCAGCAACCACTTGACAGGATGGCGGAGCACCCATCCCAGAGTTGGGCTCTGTGTCCCTCACGGGAGAAGATCCTCCGAAAGGCTCCCGAGCTGCAGAGGAATACGGAGGTAGGCCTTGTCCTGAAAAGTTTCTTCTCCTCCTCCTCTGCTAGGCCCTCTTCCGCTGCCACATTGAATATATTTATGGGCGGGGGAGAGCCTGTCAAGTCAAAGAAACTAGGGATTAATTATACCCAGAGAATAGAGAACTGAAGTCAAAAAACTTTATCTCTTATGAACTTGCGAAATAATGTACCCGAAGAGATTACTGGGTGACGCGGCTCATTCAGTACAGTCAGAGCCATCCCTACAACATCCAAGTCATCTATCAAGATGTTGGGAGTAGCCGGTTCCATCGGCAGCACCTAGAGGGCATGATCACCAGAACCTCCAGATACAGGCTCTTCAACAGCGACCTTGGACTCAGGAGACATCGTCTCTACATCTGGCTCTGCTTAAGAGACCTTAGCGATCGTAGACCGTCGAGGACGATCCCTTCTCTCCTTTTTCTTCAAAGTTTCAAACATGCCAGAAGAAAGATATTCATAGAGAGGAGATATAAGAATCAAATTAAGAGGTTTTACGGATACCGCCACAGCATCTAAAGTGGGATTTGGTTCAGAAACTACCAGCATAAGGGGTCCTACCTCCTCTCTAACGAAGTCCTCCGCAGAAGGACCAGATTCTTTTATGGGTTCCATATCCGGAGCCACTTTAACTCGCGCCCGCTTAGAGTGGCGAGGGTGGTGAGCCACAACGGCCTTGCGTTTAGGAGCATGAGGGTCATCAGAAGGAGTCCCCTCCTTAGACGTCAGGTCTGAGTCAACTAGCAAAGGCCTAGCTACACCTTTTCCCTTCTTAGGTGTTCGTCGACCTTTTGTCGATGGAGGCACAAATAATGTACCCGCCAGACAACTCATCTCAGGAACGTAGCCCGCCGGTGGAGTGTTGACCGTGAAATAGAAACTCCCCGCGACAAACAGTATGTTTGGTACAACACCAGCCACAGGCATCCCGAACTCAGCTTATGTGCCAACGCCAGTATAATAGCTTCAGGCATGAGCCCAATCAAGAAGACCGTCACAATACCCAAGGGAAGCACTAGGAGTATCCAGCAGGAGTTGGCCATACCCAAATTGACGTACAAATCGGCTAGGCAGATAAGGCTCCAAGAAGATATCTATCACTATCACATTTCTAGATGCGAATATTTGTCATTTATCATATTTATTATTTAGTGACAAATATTTATTGTGTGTTACTAATTATTTATTATGTGTTGTGCTATTTATTTATTCATTAGTGGACTAGCCTATTTTATTTATACTTGTCATTAGTGGATCCATTGGATTGTTAAGACACAATTGAGCCCAATATTAGACTAGGCCCATTAGACCATTCCCTTAATTAATTAAGGAGATTAGATTAGTTTCATGAAGAATTAGAAGCTTCCTAATATAGCCCTCCCTAATTGAACCTCATGACTATCTAGTAGGGGCATCTTGGAGATTGCATAGTGCTTGGGAAGGGGGAAAGAGGGGGCCGACCACTATAGAGGGTCTCACTCTCTCTCCTCTCATTAGTTTATTCCATTAGGGATCCCTAATTGTGTTCTTTCCTAAATTAACTCATTCTTCCATCAAATTCAACCCAATTCATACTCATTCTCTCTTAATTTTATTATCTAAGAAGTATTGGAGCTTGGATTATAAGAAGCACTTGAAGAAGGAGGAATTGACAAGGAGATTGTATCATAATTGTGTCCATTGAGCATTTTATTGGAAATTTATTTTTCAATAGGTAAATTCTGAATCCACTACTTAATTTAGACTCTAATTCATGTATTTAACTATTAGGAATTATTCCTTGGCTTAGGGCTACCCATAGGACCAAGAACTAGGTTCGTATGACTTATATTATAAATTCTACATGGTAATTTATGCCCAATTAAAGGGAATTCCAAGATTGACACATCGAGTGTGTGTCATGAGACCAATTAGATCTAATTAAACTTAGATCGAGGTTATAGGACTAGATACACGTCCATAATTGGACACGAGTAGAGTGTATCATGGTATTTTGTGATACGGTGTGATACAAGGTTCATTTTGGGTGATTCATATTTATTCGCTTCAATTCCTATTATAATTAGTTACATTAGTTATATAAATATGTAATTTAGATGTATTAATGATTATTCATGGAGAATTGTGAGTTTTAACTCTTTAATTGAATTTGTATCATGAGTATATCAATTTTGCACCCTAGGTGTTCGACTAATTGACACTAGTATACTGTGTGTGTGTGTGTGTGTGTGTGTATGTGTGTTGGTATAGGTAGAGATGTATTTAGTGAAGGTAAACTCGATTGTGGCAAGGCAAATGCCTGTAGGTTGATGAGGATGTATCTGGTAGTGCAGTGTGTTATATCCTAGACTGAAGTAAGCTTGCGTATTACCTATGTAAGGTCAGGCAAGTAACTGCAATGTATAGCACTATAGTAAGAAATATAACAGCACTAGCATATAAGGTTGGAAGGGGTCGGGTTCATGTATGGCAGAAGTAGCAGGGAGGTTGTGATATAGTGGTGTTGACTGTGAACTAAGAAGGGTAGTTTAGTTCTATGCGTATTGCAGTAAGGACAGAAATGTGATCAAGTGCACAGTGTACTGGGGTGCATGGTTGTAAGGAGAACATGTAAGTGGTAGGTTCAGACCTGTAGAATTTCACCCTGGGTACAGTGTAGTCATGTACATATTTAGATAAGTATCTGTGTGATACACACAGGGTTATATTATCCTTAGTTATATGTTAATGCAATATCATGTGCATTAGTGTAGGTATTCTTTAATTTTGTGTATCAGTATAGAATCTGGGATGGAAGAAGGGAAGGAGAAGCTGTAAATAGCAGCAGCAAGGAACATATGGGGAACTTGGGTAGCCAAGTTGTGACTAATACCTTGTTTGTAGGAGCTTAGATCGCTTAGTTGAAGTCTGCAACTGAAGATTAGTTGTGTAGAAGTAGCAGTAGCAGTTTTGAGGAGGGGAAATTGAGAAGTGTATGTGGGCAAGTAGGCATTATCCAATTTTAATGTGATTTTTAAGAGTAGCAGTAGCAATTTGGTGTGGTGTATCAGACAATGGGAATTGGGTTGTAAGTATAGTGATGTTAGTTACTAATTGGTAGTTATCGATTAGAGTATTATAGTATTGATAGGTATCAATTATTAGTGCATCAGTTAATATAGGTATCAGGTGTAAGTTATGATAAGATGTCAGTTATTAGGTGTTAGTAGTTAAGTTAGTTAGTATACTTAGTGTTAATACCTATTATAGCTAATACCTAGAGGTAATGACCTAGTATAGCTCGTATAAGCTAGTGTTAGCTAGCTAGTGACCAATATGGACTAGTTACCTTAGTTATCAACCTAGAAACCAAGGTAACACCTAGTTGAGACCTAGTGCGGCCTAGAAGTGACCTAGAAAATCATATTTTGACTTATTTTAACATTTTATCATTTTATTACACCCAATTGACATGATATTCATATATAGGATTGTGTGACACTAGTTCGGATACCGAGATATACCGTTGCTCAGGACCATAGACGAGTACATTCTCTGATAATTTCCTTATTTGATAGCCTCTATGTTTCATGCATTTAGTATTGATATTTGATTCCTGACACGATGGTTTCACGGATTGGTATACGTGGATGTTGGTCATGAGATTTTTTTGTCCTGGTTACTCAGTGATCGTCGTGTCATGCTTCATAATTATTCAGTAATTACCGTGATATCTTAGTAATTATATAGACCGTGATCATAGTTCATGATATTATAGACCGTGCAGTGTGATATACGTGTTATAATATATCGTAATTTGGATCCATTTACTCGTCGGGGGTTGGTAAAGTATTAGTGGATATGTGATCATACCTTATAGCCGGTAAATTAGTATAGCCCATGATAGCTAGCAGATCTTGCAACTCACGCATGATCACGCTAGCTCACCTTTTATATATAGCCTGTGTTAGCCCCAAGCCGATCACATTATATTACTAGTATTTTAAGACATATTATTATATTATTTCATTTTTTCTAGTTTATTATATTGTTGTTCTCACCATATTGTTCTCAGTTTCTTGGCATTATTTACCATAATGCTTCTTCTCGTGATATTTGCTAGTTCAGTTATTTCCATCATTTATTTTTATTACTATTATTGTTTCATAGTTTCTGTCAATTATTGGAACTGCTATTTGGGTACTTCGCTCCAATCCTGACTGGATATATTTTTCAAATGATTTACTAGAGAACTGGTGTCCTATGCACTATGGCCCACAGGATGATGAGCCAGTTGAGTTAGCACCCGTAGAGCCTATTGAGTTAGTACCAGCAGTCGATGAGACTTAGCTAGTTTATTCATGATATTATATATGTTAGTTAGACTTTGGCATTGTATTATTATTTGAGATCTTGTGTTGTGATTAGACTCTTGGACTTGTATTGTATTGTGACTTTATTTCTTTTCTTCTATTCCATATCGTGCCATATCTTCCTCTAGTTTGTTAATGTGATTGATCATTATTTACCATTATTATATTATCATATTGTCCTCCATTTGGGAGTTAAGATATCTTAACAGGTATATTATATATATTATGTGAGATGTTTAGATAGTAATGTTGACCTAGATAGTGTTCTACCGTCGATATTGCGGCGTAGGCTAGACATACCCACGTACTCGTGCCATTACATCGGGTGCGGATCGTGACACATTTTTGTGGTGGCCTATGCAGGTCAAGCTTCGCAACTAGTGCGATGTCTAGGTAGTAGTACCCAGACTTAGAGTATTACTGCTATCATAGGATATAGGACTAGGGATATAGGATGAGAGGATATTTAATCACAACTAGAAAATATTTTTAATCTATTGAATTTGCTATCTTTATCATTCGAAATAATTGCTTTCTTTGATATATTACTATCCTTCCTTGATGTTATCGTATCTTGTGCAATATTTATTCCTTTGTTGAATCTATCTTCAGGATACCGCCGAAGACCCGATCATAGTGCTCTGGAGCAGTTTTGACGAGGTCAGTTACTTCGTCACCTCAGAAAGATAACAGCTACTATTCCGCCTTCTTTCGCTTAGAGGATTGCTTCACCAGTCCAGGTAAAGATTTTAGCTGCAGCTTTTGGGGGTGCTCCAGCACCAGTTTCGAGGACCATTCCATCAATCATAGAGGATCTTCCACCCCCACCACCTATGCCAGCAGATGGAACACAGATGTTTGCTACGTGCCAGGAGATGATGGCAGCGCAGCAGAGGCAGACGGACGTTCTACGTCAAGGCATAGAGAGTTCTCACAAGTTAGCACAAGCTACTGTAGAGAAGTTAGCGCTTGTTCAGCAACAGACTATACCGCTTTATCTCCTTCCATACCAGCTGAGGCCGGGTACCATTATCGACTTCAAGAGGATGGGGCCCAGCTGAGGCTCGTTTACAGTGTCACTACCACATTTTCTAGGAAAGGGTATTTTGGTAATTTCTTATTTAAATAAATATTGTGCATGGTAAATAATTATTTATTATATTATTTAATTATTGTTAGTTATTATTTAATTATTTTAGACTTATTTTAGTGGACCCAACTAGTTTAGTTTGGACCCATGGACCAACATGAATTAACTAGTTAGACTTGGCCCATTTAGAAAGCCCATAGTTAAGGAGATGGATTAAATTAATTAAATAATTAGACTAGAAGCTTCCTTCCTTAATTATTTCTTCATGAGAGGCCCCAAGGGGTACATTGGACATTTTACAATTGCTTGGGGGAGGGGCTATGGCCGGCCTATTAATGAGGGGGGGGGAAATTTCTCTCTCCTCTCATTTCATTCCAAATCTAGATCTAGAATTTTCCCACTACCAAATTCCCTCCATTCCCAATCCAATTCCCTACCAATTTCATTCCAAATTTTTCCCAATTCACCATTAGAGAAGAAGAAAGCAAGGATCTAGAAGAAGGAAGCAAGGATCTACAAAGAGGAGCAAGAATCTATAATTTGGAAGCAAGTTCATCTCAATTGGAGGTTTCATTGGGAATCCATCTCCCAATAGGTATAATTCAGATTTTTCCCATTTAAATAGCTTCTAAATCTGGGATTTAATCATGTAAAATCAACCTATATGTATGTACTACCCATAGGACTTTGTTTTGTGTTCATAGGAGACCCATGGAGAAAGTTATGGTGCTTTTTGTATCAATTTTGTTGGAATTCCGAATTTATATTTTGTTGTGTGTGTCAATTGATCCTATAGATCAATTGGACATGAGATTTGTGTTTAAGGCTAGTGTCGTGTCCATATTGGGATACTTGTGGTTCGTATCCCAACTATTTGGTGATACGTGTCATTTGGGGGTTTTCCTCCGACACGGGGCTTTGAACATGTCGTATTTTGACACGGACACATAGATCTACTTTTGACACTTTGATTTGTTCATAAATATTATTTGTGATTTGTTTGTGTCCTTCGGGGTGCATTTGGTTGTGTGTTGGACTCGTGTCGCATGCGTATCCTAGATCTAGTGGGATACGGTGAGATACTCTCCAATTGTGTGTATTTTGCATAGATCTAATTAATTATGGTTCAATTCTTCATTTATAATTAGTAAATATATATGGATATTATATATTTATTTTGTGTATTTATTATAGTAATTATTGTAGCATAGATCTATATTTTGTGTGTGCTAATATAATGTACAATATAATATGTAGCTTTCTTGCATGCAAATATATATGTTACTACTTGTTAAATAATATAATTTATACATAAAATATTTTATAAAATATATTTATGTGTTTGATTGTGTAATTGTATTATTTATAATTATTATGAACTTATTGTATATTAATGTATATATTTTAGGTGTGCTTCTAGCCATATAAAATATGTACATTAATATGTACATGAGTTTGTAACAATTGGTATTTAATTATAAGTGTAGATGTGTATATATATAAGTATATAATTATTAGTTATTTAATTATATTGTATTTGTATATATTTATATGTATATATATATATGTGTTTTGTGAGGTATAATAATTGTTATAATATAGTATTTTAATTATATGAATATTGGGTTGTATATATATATTTTTAAGGTATATATTAATTGTATTATTAGTATACTTTGTGTGAGTTTCTTTTGGAATCTAATTTGATTCCTAAATTATTGTATTTTATTTTTATATTATTTTATGGATGTTTTGTGAGGTTGACTTTGGGTTTGACCATGTTTGACTTTAGTGGACTTTAGAGTTGACCATAGTTGACTTTTGCCTTAGAATTGAGTTATTGACCTAGAAGTTGTCTAGTTTGACTTGTTCTCTTTCCGGGACCTTGTTTTAATGTTGTATTCCATATCTAGGTCTTCGAGGCACCGAGTCAGACATTTGTGAGACTGTTCATTGGACTTCAGGCGAGTACATTCTCTGATAGTTTCCCATTTATGATATCCTCTATGTTCGTTGTATCTAGTGTAGATATACATGTTTCTCTTGACACTATGGTTACACGGATTGGTATATCCGGATCTCGTCATGAGATGTTATTCCTTGGTATATGGTGTATATGGTGCAAGTATTGTTTCATTGGTTATCTTGTACATGTACAGACATCGATTTTCGGAAGGAGTCGCTCTCTTCTTGGGGAATCTCGTGCCATAACGTACCGTGGTTGGATCTATTATACCAGTCAGGGGTGGGGAGTATTTTAGTGTAGATATGTGATCATACCCTCCTTGTGCATGTCTTGTTCCTTGTGAGTGTTGATCATACACCGCACGTATAATCAGCCAGGCCATTATACTCTTGTGCAAGTTCCCAAGCCGATCACATGTTAAAGCTAGTACTCACACACTTAGTCATTAGTATTCTTGTTCCATCAGCATATTGTTCATTATTGTATTTCTTTCCAGTACTTCCTTATTGTCTATACATTTCTTGTATCTATGTATGCATCTTGTTTATCCACAGCTATTTACTGTTACATAGTTTTTATCATTATTTGAGAACTGCTGTTAGGGTTGTACTCTGCTCCTTCCTGACTGGAAATATTTTTCCAGATGACACTGAGGAGTACCCTACCTACTATGGACCCCAGGATATTGTGGGTTTAGATTCTGAGACCCTGGCTCAAGAGGGACTTATCCCAACTGAGACAGTTGACCCTGGAGTTGTAGCTTTGTAGTGTTGTAGTATTCTTTTGTACTGGATTTGTCTCCAGCTTATTTCTGTTTTTCTTCAGACTCATTGATGTATTATTTTAGACTCATGAGTTGTATTGTGACTATTCTATTCTTTATCTGATTCGTGCTCATTCTATCTTAGTTCTGTGATTGAGTATTTTATCATTATTGGTGGTTCATTATATTAGATAGATTATCTAGACAGCGTTCTACCGCCGATTCTGCAGCGTAGGCTGGGCGTTGTTTCCGACTAGTACCCTTACACCGGGTGCGGGTCGTGACACGTTTTTGGTGGTGGCCCATGCAGGTCAAGCTTCACAAGTATGTGATGTCGTGGTAGTACGATAAATTAGTTGTACTACTGCGAGCCTGCAATAGGATATAGGATATAGGATATAGGCTGAGATACTCAATCACATCTAGGAAAATTCTTTTGATTCAACTATTCTCCTTTGATATTGATACTTGATCCCTTAAACTGTCATTTCCTTGATGTCTTACATCTTGTGCCATATTGATTCTTTCTTTCTCTTTGTCTCAGGATGCCACCTAAGACTAGATCACAGCAAGGGAGAGCAGTTTCTGAGAGGTCTACGACATCCCGAGGGCCTGCACCAGTCACTTCTCCGGTGATTGGAGTGTCAGCTGCTTTCGGAGGTCCACCACCTACTCAGAGGACTGTGCCAGCTGTATCTGAGGGGCTTCCACCTCCACCTCCTGTGCCAGCAGAGGTGTCACAGATGTTTACACTGTTTCGTGAGATGCTCGAGGCACAGAGGGCTCAGTCGGAGGCACATCAGAGGCAGACCGATGTTCTACGGCAGGGCATCGAGAGTGCTCATCAGCTTGCTCGTACTGTAGTCGAGAGAGGAGTTCCGATCCAGCAACAGGTTGTTCCTCAAGTTGCTCAGCTTCGGCCAGGCAACATTCAGGACTTCAAGAAACTGGAGCCTAGGGTTTTCAAAGGGACGGAGGGCATCGTCTATGCTGATGATTGGCTCGAGGACATTGAGCGTCTTATGAGGGTGTCCCGTCTTTCTGAAGATCTGAAGGTTGAGGCGGTAGGACTTCAAGTGTTCGACGTCGCTCGTACTTGGTTCAGGAACGAGCCGGTTCTGGTTGACGCAGGACAATCTTGGGAGGTATTCAAGGACCTTTTCAAGAAGAAGTTTTTCGCTCGGATAGACAGGCTTGACTTGGGGAGACAATTTGAGAGTCTCATTCAGGGGAGCATGTCTGTGGAGGAATACGCTGCGGAGTTTGGTAGGCTGAGCCGATTTGTAGAGTATCTGGTGAGGGAGCCGGAGGTTCGAGCTATTCGTTTCCGAGAGGGTCTAAACTGGGAAGTAAAGATTCTCATTCCGTCTTTTTATGAGACATACTCGGAGATACTTGCGGAGGCATGCAAGGTTAAGCGGGATCTGGGTTTGAAGACCAAGAGAGACCGTGATTCTTTTCTGGGGGCCAACTGCAGTGCAGTATCTGCCAAACGTCCTCATTTCCAGTCCAGACCTTTCCAGCAGCCACAGCAGAACCAGACTCCAGCTAGAGCGCCTTTTCACCAGGCACCTCAGTAGCAGAGACAGTTACAGCAAGCTCTATGCAACTTCTGCAAGAAGCCCGGCCATATCTGGGAAGTTTGCAGAAAGAGGCTAGGAGTTTGTTTGTATTGTGGTACTGAAGGGCATCAATTGAGGGAGTGTCCTCGTCGTGCAGTTCAGGGAGCAGCTCCAGCTCCGAGGGCACAGACGAGACCACCTGCAGCACAACCGAGGGGACCACTTCCGACACAGCAGCAACGTTTTGTCCAGCATCAGCAGGGAGGTGCTCGGCAGGGACGAGCGTTTGCTATGACCGTCGAAGAGGAGGAACCCACCGGAGATGTCATCGCAGGTTCTATTCTTCTTGATTCCATTCCAGCTTTAGCTTTGTTTGATAGTGGTGCTTCCCATAGTTTTGTATCTGTTTCTTTTGCTCTAAAGCATGGTTTGGTAGCTGAGTCTTTGCTTCGGACTTGCAAGATCATGACCGGGGGAGGCATTATCCTGGTTAATGATATTTGCAAGGATCGGAGAGTTACTCTGGGAGGCCGGGAGTTGAGTGCGTGTCTACCTGTAATGCCATTTCCGAGCTACGACATTGTACTCGGGATGGATTGGTTGAGTAGGCACCATGCTAGCATAGATTGTAGAGGAGGTAGAGTTTTGTTTGGTTCACCAGGAGAGCCAGAGTTCGAGTTTGCTAGAGGAGCTGCAGAGCAGGGAGAAGGCATTATTTGTGGAGCTATGGTAGAAGACAAGGAGTTGCCGCATCCGTTGATAGCAGAATTCTTGGATGTGTTTCCTGAGGAATTGCCAGGATTGCCGCCAGATCGAGATGTTGAATTTTTTATAGACTTGGTGCCAGGTGCAGAACCAATTTCGCAGCATGTCTATAGAGTAAACAACAGCGAGCTGGTCGAGTTGAAGAAGCAGGTAGACGAATTGCAGGATAAGGGGTTTATCAGATCGAGTTCTTCACCATGGGGAGCCCCGGTATTGTTTGTACCGAAGAAGGATGGATCGGTGCGTATGTGCATTGATTACAGGGCTTTGAATAATCTCACTATCAAGAATAAGTATCCTTTGCCACGGATTGATGATCTGTTTGATCAGTTGAGTGGTGCGAAGGTATTTTCTAAGATAGATTTGAGATCAGGCTACCATCAAGTGAAGGTGAAGCCGGAGGACATACCGAAGACTGCTTTTAGAACTCGGTATGGTCATTACGAGTTTATGGTGATGCCGTTTGGTTTGACTAATGCACCGGCGGTATTTATGAACTTGATGAACAAGGTGTTCCACCAGTACCTTGACAAGTTCGTGGTGGTGTTCATCGATGACATACTCATATACTCGAGGACACCGGAGGAGCATGAGGAGCATTTGAGGATTGTGTTGGATGTGCTGAGGAAGGAGAAGTTGTATGGGAAGTTGTCCAAATGTGAGTTTTTCTTGGACAAGGTGGAATTCTTGGGGCATGTTGTGACTGGTGATGGTATTTCAGTGGATCCAAAGAAGATTTCAGCAGTGGAATCTTGGAAGACTCCGAGTTCGGTAGCAGAGATCAGGAGTTTCTTGGGATTGGCAGGCTACTACAGGAAGTTTGTGCAAGATTTTTCGAGGATAGCCGAGCCGATGACCAGACTCACAAGGAAGGATGTGGAGTTTGTTTGGACGGAGGATTGCCAGGTTGCTTTTGAGGAGTTAAAGAAGAGGTTGACGTCTGCTCCTATTTTGACGTTGCCATCAGGGTCCGGAGGTTTCACTATTTATAGTGATGCATCGGGGAAGGGTTTAGGTTGTGTTTTTCAGCAGCATGGGAAAGTGATTGCCTATGCATCCAGGCAATTGCGTCCTCATGAAAAGAACTATCCTACCCATGATTTGGAGTTGGCAGCCGTCATTTTCGCTCTGAAGTTGTGAAAACATTATTTGTACGGAGAGCGTGTGGAGATCTTCACAGACCACAAAAGCTTGAAGTACGTTTTCACACAATGGAGTTGAACATGAGGCAGCATCGGTGGTTGGAACTGATGAAGGATTTTGATATCTTTTTGCAATATCATCCTGGGAAAGCCAATGTAGTTGCCGATGCTTTGAGCAGGTATCCGGTAGCTATGTTCTTGACGCAGGATCGATATTTGTTGGAGGACTTGGAGAGCTTGGGCATTGAGGTGATTGTTCCTGGTGGTGCTATGCAGATGTGGGGATTGCAGATACATTCAGATTTGATGGATAGGATCAAGGCAGCACAGTATGATGATGTATCCTTGAGGAGTATCAGAGCTCAGGTGAGAGCAGGATTGGAGGATGATTTCACTATTGCAGAGGATGGATCTTTGAGGCATGGAGTTAGATTGTGTGTGCCTAGTGGGGAGTTGCGTGAGGAGGTGTTGCAGGAAGCGCATCGCTCTCAGTATTCCATACATCCAGGTGCTAACAAGATGTATCGGGATATGCGAGATAGTGTGTGGTGGTATGGCATGAAGAGGGAAGTGGCACAGTTTGTATCCAGATGCTTAGTGTGCCAGCAGGTGAAAGCCGAGAGGCAGAGGCCAGGAGGTTTACTTCAGCCATTACCCATTCCAGAGTGGAAGTGGGAACACATTACTATGGATTTTGTGTCCGGACTATCACGATCTCCAGGAGGGAAAGACGGGATTTGGGTCATTGTTGATAGGTTGACCAAGTCGGCCCACTTTTTGCCTTTCAAGGTGGGTTTGTCTACGGAGAAGCTGGCAGAGATGTATGTGAGGCAGATCGTTAGGATACATGGAGTTCCCGTCAGCATAGTCTCAGATCGGGATAGTCATTTCACTTCTCATTTCTGGAGGAGTTTGTAGGAGAGTTTGGGCACTCAGCTCAAGTTCAGTACTGCATATCATCCCCAGACAGATGGGCAGTCAGAGAGGAATATTAAGACTCTCGAGGATATGTTGCGCACTTGTGTACTAGATTTCGGGGGTTCTTGGGAGGACCATCTCCATTTGGTAGAGTTTGCTTACAATAACAGTTACCAGGCCAGTATAGAGATGTCACCTTTTGAAGCTCTATATGGTCGGAGGTGTCGTACTCCTTTGTCTTGGGACGATGTTGGAGAGAGAGTTTTGCTTGGGCGAGAGATGGTTGTGGATGCAGCAGAGAAGGTTCAGTTGATCAGAGACAGACTTCGAGTGGCGCAGGACAGACAGCGGCATTGGGCCGATAGCCATCGGAGACCTTTGGAGTTCGAGGTATAGTTTAAATTTTTGTTTGTTCTTGGTTGTTTGTTATAGATTAAGTTCTTAAGGTGGTGTTTTGTTCTAGGTGGGTGGTTTGGTGTTTCTGAGGATTTCTCCGACACGAGGCACGATTCGCTTCGGTGGAGGCGGAAAGCTTAGTCCGCGATTCATTGGACCTTTCACTATTCTAGAGAGGGTCGGTGCAGTTGCTTATAGACTAGACTTGCCACCTGCATTTGAGGGAGTGCATAATGTGTTTCATGTGTCGCAGTTGAGACGATACGTGGCAGATCCTAGTCATGTATTGGATCACTCAGAGATAGAGGTGGGCCCTACTCTTAGCTATCCAGAGCAGCCAGTTGGGATTCTGGATCAGAGAGAGAAGGTGCTGAGGAACCAGACTATTCCTTTGGTGCGCGTCGCATGGAGGCATCACTCTCCGGGGGAGTCTACCTGGGAGAGAGAGGATGAAATGCGAGAGCGTTATCCATATTTGTTTGTACCTTGAGGTATGTTATTTTCTAGTTATGTTCTGTTCATTGTTATGTTCTGTTCATTAGTTAGTTGTGATTCTTTAGTTATGTTCTGTGATTTTCTGGGGGTAGTTTTCGTCTTTGAATTTTGAGGACGAAATTATTTTAAGGAGGGTAGACTTGTCACTACCACATTTTCTAGGAAAGGGTATTTTGGTAATTTTCTATTTAAATAAATATTGTGCATGGTAAATAATTATTTGTTGTATTATTTAATTGTTGTTAGTTATTATTTAATTATTTTGGACTTATTTTAGTGGACCCAACTAGTTTAGTTTGGACCCATGGACCAACATGAATTAACTAGTTAGACTTGGCCCATTTAGAAAGCCCATAGTTAAGGAGATGGATTAAATTAATTAAATGATTAGACTAGAAGCTTCCTTCCTTAATTATTTCTTCATGAGAGGCCCCAAGGGGTACATTGGACATTTTATAATTGCTTGGGGGAGGGGCTATGGCCGGCCTATTAATGAGGGGGGGGAATTTCTCTCTCCTCTCATTTTATTCCAAATCTAGATCTAGAATTTTTCCACTACCAAATTCCCTCCATTCCCAATCCAATTCCCTACCAATTTCATTCTAAATTTTTCCCAATTCACCATTAGAGAAGAAGAAAGCAAGGATCTAGAAGAAGGAAGCAAGGATCTACAAAGAGGAGCAAGGATCTACAATTTGGAAGCAAGTTCATCTCAATTGGAGGTTTCATTGGGAATCCATCTCCCAATAGGTATAATTCAGATTTTTCCCATTTAAATAGCTTCTAAATCTGGGATTTAATCATGTAAAATCAACCTATATGTATGTACTACCCATAGGACTTTGTTTTGTGTTCATAGGAGACCCATGGAGAAAGTTATGGTACTTTTGTATCAATTTTGTTGGAATTCCGAATTTACATTTTGTTGTGTGTGTCAATTGATCCTATAGATCAATTGGACATGAGATTTGTGTTTGAGGCTAGTGTCGTGTCCATATTGGGATACTTGTGGTTCATATCCCAACTATTTGGTGATACGTGTCATTTGGGGGTTTTCCTCCGACACGGGGCTTTGAACATGTCGTATTTTGACACGGACACATAGATCTACTTTTGACACTTTGATTTGTTCATAAATATTATTTGTGATTTATTTGTGTCCTTCGGGGTGCATTTGGTTGTGTGTTGGACTCGTGTCGCATGCGTATCCTAGATCTAGTGGGATACGGTGAGATACTCTCCAATTGTGTGTATTTTGCATAGATCTAATTAATTATGGTTCAATTCTTCATTTATAATTAGTAAATATATATGGATATTATATATTTATTTTGTGTATTTATTATAGTAATTATTGTAGCATAGATCTATATTTTGTGTGTGCTAATATAATGTACAATATAATATGTAGCTTTCTTGCATGCAAATATATATGTTACTACTTGTTAAATAATATAATTTATACATAAAATATTTTATAAAATATATTTATGTGTTTGATTGTGTAATTGTATTATTTATAATTATTATGAACTTATTGTATATTAATGTATATATTTTAGGTGTGCTTCTAGCCATATAAAATATGTACATTAATATGTACATGAGTTTGTAACAATTGGTATTTAATTATAAGTGTAGATGTGTATATATATAAGTATATAATTATTAGTTATTTAATTATATTGTATTTGTATATATTTATATGTATATATATATGTGTTTTGTGAGGTATAATAATTGTTATAATATAGTATTTTAATTATATGAATATTGGGTTGTATATATATATTTTTAAGGTATATATTAATTGTATTATTAGTATACTTTGTGTGAGTTTCTTTTGGAATCTAATTTGATTCCTAAATTGTTGTATTTTATTTTTATATTATTTTATGGATGTTTTGTGAGGTTGACTTTGGGTTTGACCATGTTTGACTTTAGTGGACTTTAGAGTTGACCATAGTTGACTTTTGCCTTAGAATTGAGTTATTGACCTAGAAGTTGTCTAGTTTGACTTGTTCTCTTTTCGGGACCTTGTTTTAATATTGTATTCCATATCTAGGTCTTCGAGGCACCGAGTCAGACATTTGTGAGACTGTTCATTGGACTTCAGGCGAGTACATTCTCTGATAGTTTTCCATTTATGATATCCTCTATGTTCGTTGTATCTAGTGTAGATATACATGTTTCTCTTGACACTATGGTTACACGGATTGGTATATCCGGATCTCGTCATGAGATGTTATTCCTTGGTATATGGTGTATATGGTGCAAGTATTGTTTCATTGGTTATCTTGTACATGTACAGACACCGATTTTCGGGAGAAGTCGCTCTCTTCTTGGGGAATCTCGTACCATAACATACCGTGGTTGGATCTATTATACCAGTCGGGGGTGGAGAGTATTTTAGTGTAGATATGTGATCATACCCTCCTTGTGCATGTCTTGTTCCTTGTGAGTGTTGATCATACACCGCACGTATAATCAGCCAGGCCATTATACTCTTGTGCAAGTTCCCAAGCCGATCACATGTTAAAGCTAGTACTCACACACTTAGTCATTAGTATTCTTGTTCCATCAGCATATTGTTCATTATTGTATTTTTTTCCAGTACTTCCTTATTGTCTATACATTTCTTGTATCTATGTATGCATCTTATTTATCCACAGCTATTTACTGTTATATAGTTTTTATCATTATTTGAGAACTGCTGTTAGGGTTGTACTCTGCTCCTTCCTGACTGGAAATATTTTTCCAGATGACACTGAGGAGTACCCTACCTACTATGGACCCCAGGATGTTGTGGGTTTAGATTCTGAGACCCTGGCTCAAGAGGAACTTATCCCAACTGAGACAGTTGACCCTGGAGTTGTAGCTTTGTAGTGTTGTAGTATTCTTTTGTACTGGATTTGTCTCCAGCTTATTTCTGTTTTTCTTCAGACTCATTGATGTATTATTTTAGACTCATGAGTTGTATTGTGACTATTCTATTCTTTATCTGATTCGTGCTCATTCTATCTTAGTTCTGTGATTGAGTATTTTATCATTATTGGTGGTTCATTATATTAGATAGATTATCTAGACAGCGTTCTACCGCCGATTCTGCGGCGTAGGCTGGGCGTTGTTTCCGACTAGTACCCTTACACCGGGTGTGGGTCGTGACATACAGGAAGTGGCTTGGAGTGTGCCTCTATTGCGTTGAGCCAGGCCAACAGTTAAGGCAATGTCTAATGGCTCCAGTTCGAGTAGGACATGAAGTTGTACTGGCACAGAAAGCACCAGCGAGGCCACCTACGGGACAGCAGAGGGGACCTCCTTTACAGACTCAACAGCAGTATTTTGTCCAGCACCAACAACATCAGAGAGGTGTACCACGAGGGCAAGCTTTTACTATGACAGTTGAGAAGGAGGAGCCAGTCGAAGATATGATATCAGGTTCAGTTCTCCTTGATTCTATTCCAGCTTATGCTTTATTTGATTCTGGTTCTTTCTATTCTTTTGTATATAGGACTTGCAACATCACGACTGGGGGAGGCATTATCCTGGTCATTGATGTTTGCAAGGAATATAGAGTTATATTGGAAGACCAGAAGTTGAGCGCATGCTTACTCGTAATGCCACTTTCGATCTACGATATTGTACTCAGGATAGATTGGTTGAGTAGGCACCATGCTAGTATAGATTGCCGTGGAGGTAGAGTTTTAATTTGATCGCCAAAAGAGACAGAGTTTGAGATTGCCAGAGGAGCAGCGAAGCAGAGCGAGGGTGCTCTCTGTAGAGCCATGGTGGACGAGAAGGGGTTATCACATCCGTTGACATCAGATTTTATAGATATTTTTCCTGGAGGAGTTGTCAGATTTGTCGCCAGAACGAGATGTTAAATTTTCTATAGATTTGGTGCCATGCGCAGAGCCGATATCTCAACATGTCTATAGAGTCAACAACAGTGAACTGGTAGAGTTGAAGAAGCAGGTGGATGAGTTACAGGACAAGGGCTTCATTCGATCTAGTTCATTACCATATGGTACTCCGATATTGTTTATACCGAAGAATTAATGGTGGGTCGGTACGTATGTGTATCGACTATAGGGATCTAAACAACCTCACTATCAAGAATAAATATCCTCTATCGAGGATTGATGATCTCTTCGATCAGTTGAGCGAAGCGAAGGTATTTTCAAAAATAGACTTGAGGTCAGGCTACCACCAGGTGAAAGTGAAGAAGGAGGATATTCCGAAGACAGCTTTTTAGACTCGGTATGGCCATTTTGAGTTCTTGGTGATGCTGTTTGGGTTGACCAATGCTCCGGCGATATTCATGAATTGGATGAACAAGGTGTTCCACCAGTATCTTGATAAATTTGTGGTGGTATTTATTGATGATATTCTGGTGTATTCGAAGACCCCAGAGGAGCATGAGGAGCACCTGAGGATAATTCTGGAGACTCTCAGGAAGGAGAAGCTTTATGAAAATCTTTCGAAGTGTGAGTTCTTCCTTGACAAGGTTGAATTTCTTGGGCATGTGATTACGGGTGAGGAATCTCAGCAGACCCGAAGAAGATTTCAACAGTGGAGTCATGGGCTACTCCAAGTTCCGTGGAAGAGATCATGAGTTTTCTGGGGGTAACAAGTTATTACCGAATATTTGTACAGGACTTCTCTAGGATTACGGGACTAATGACCAGGCTGACCAGGAAGGATGTAAAGTTTGTCTGGACAGAAGAGAGTTAGGCCACTTTCGAGGAACTGAAGAAGAGGTTGATGACACCTCCAGTGTTGACGTTGCCAACGAGGTCAGAAGGATTCACTATTTATAGTGATGCTTTAGAGAAGGGTTTGGATTGTGTTCTGCAGCAGAATGGGAAGGTGATTGCATATGCTTTTAGGCAATTACGTCCTCATGAGAAGAACTATCCTACCCATGATCTTGAGTTAGCAACAGCCATTTTTGCTCTAAATTGTGGAAACACTATCTATATAGAGAGTGTTTGGATATCTTTACAGACCATAAGATCTTGAAGTACGTGTTCACACAGAAAAAGCTAAATATTAGATAGCGGCAGTGGTTGGGTTTGATGAAGGACTTTGATATATCATTGCAGTACCAACCAGGGAAGGCCAACGTAGTCGTCGATGACTTAAGCAGGTATCCGGTGGCAATGTTCTTGACATCAGATAGACACTTATTGGCCGATTTGGAGAGCTTAGGTATTAAGGTGGTAGTTCCTGGTATCGAGATACAGATATGGAGATTAAAGATACCGTTAGAACTGATGGACAGGGTTAGAGCTATGCAGTATGATGATATGACTCTGAGGAGCATTAGGGCACAAGTTTAGGCCGGGTTATTAGATGACTTCACCATTGCTGAGGATGGTTTTTTGCGGCACGGTACTAGATTGCGTGTGCTGATTGGAGAGTTACGCGAGGAGGTTCTGCAGGAGGCGCATCACTCTCAGTACTCTATACATCCAGGTGCCAAAAAGATGTATAGGGATCTGAGGGAGTATGTGTGGTGGTATGGTATGAAGCGAGAGGTGGCATACTTCGTATCCAAATGCTTAGTATGCCAGCAGGTGAAAGCCGAGAGGCAGAGGCCAGGCGGTTTACTTCAGCCCTTACCAATTCCAGAGTGAAAGTGGGAGCATGTTACCATGAATTTTGTTTCGGGGCTTCCGCAATCTCCAGGAAGGAAATACGCAAAGATGTATATACGACAGGTTGGCCAAATTGGCCCACTTATTGTCATTTAAAGTAGATACGTCTATGGAGAAGCTGGCGAAGATGTATATGCGACAAATTATCAGATTGCATGGGGTCTTTTGTGAGCATAGTCTTGGATCGGGATAGTCACTTCATATTCTACTTTTGGAGGAGTTTACAGGCTAGCTTGGGCACCCAGCTCAAGTTCAGTACCGCATATCACCCTCGACAGACGGGCAGTCAGAGAGGACTATTCAGACTCTCGAGGATATGTCCCACACTTGTGTTTTGGATTTTGGAGGCTCTTGGAAGGATCATCTTCACCTGGTAGAGTTTGCTTATAACAACAGTTACCAGGCTAGTATTGAGATGTCACCATTTGAGACATTGTATTGACGGAGATGTCGTACTCCTTTATCTTGGGATGATGTTGGTGAGAGAGCCTTGTTGGGACCAGAGATGGTTGTGGATGTAGCTGAGAATATGAAGCTTATCAGGGATAAACTTCGGGTAGCGCTGGACAGACAACGGCAATAGGTCGATAGCCACCGACAAACTTTGGAGTTTGAGATATAGATTTTGTTTGTTTTTCTTGTGATTTTGCTTTATTTTAAATTGCATATTAAGGTTGTATTTTATTCTAGATTGGTGATCTGGTGTTCTTACGGATTTCTCCGATACGGGTCATGATTCGCTTTGGTGGAGGCGGAAAGCTTAGTCCACGGTACATCAGACCCTTTGGTATTCTTACGAGGGTCGGTGCAGTGGCCTACAGACTAGACTTGCCTTCTGGACTAGAGAGAGTACATGACGTGTTTCATGTGTCGCAGCTGAAACGATACGTGGTAGATCCTAGTCACATATTAAAGCACTCAAAGATCGAGGTGGGTCAGACTCTCAGTTATCCAGAGCAGCCAGTGGAGATTCTGGATCGCAGGGAGAAGGTGCTACGGAACCAAACGACTCCCTTGGTACACGTCACATGGAGGCATCATTCTTCAGGAGAGTCTACCTGGGAGAGGGAAGCCGAGATGCGCAAGCGGTACCCGTATCTATTCGAGCTGTGTGGTATTTTCTTTTCTTGCTTGTGTAGTACTAGTTCTTTCTGAAATTTCATTGGCAAATTTTTTTTAATGAGGGTAGGATTGTCACTACCACTTTTCAGAATAGGGATATTTTTGTCATTTTGTATTAATTATTATTGATATATCTTTATTTTATAATAATTGCTATATATATATATATATATATATATATATATATATATATTATGGCCAATGAGCCTCTAGCCTAGTGGTAGAGGGGAGGCATGCGATCCGGGAGGTCAGGAGTTCGAGCCCCAGTGGGGGTGTGGAAAGAATTAATTACCCTAGGCCAATGTGTCCTTTTCCAATATATATATATATATATATATATATATATATATATATATATATATATATATATATATATATATATGATGGTTGCATGTTAGCCCCTTAGTTAGATTAATTGTTATTGAACCTAAGTGAACCTAACTAGACTTGTTATAACCATTAGTGAAATTCATTTAGTTTAGTCATGGTTGACAAGTCAAAGAAGAGGGAATGAGTCAATAACCCCTTGTAAGTAAATTAGAAACCCTCTTAGCTAAACCCCCTTTATTAAATAACTCTTCATGATAACTTGGAGGGCATTTTAGACATTGTGAACAACTAACCCTAACCCTAGAAGTGGACGGCCCTAACATATAGGGGGGAGAGCCTCATTAATCCCCATCACTTTATTTATTTCCTCCTCATTTATTTCTTCCTCAAAATTTCTTTATCCCTCCACCAAATTTCTCCAAACCAATCACAATCTCTCTCATTTTCATCACCACGGAGAGTTAGAAGCTTGAAGATTGCAAGAAGTTAGAGAAAGAGAGTCTTGTTAGGAGTTGGTATTCATTTCTCATTCTTGTGTTATTTGAAGCAGCCACATTGAAAATCCATCTCCCAATAGATAAAATCTCATTGCTCTTATTATTTTAATTCTATAATGGTATAATAGACCCATAGGAACCTTTCCATGGCTAAAGACTACCCATAGGAAGAAGAACTAGGTCCATATGAGGCCTATGGTGGAAGCTACATTAAGTTTTGTGTTCATTTGGAAAAAAACTCTGAGATGGCACATCAAGTGTTTAATGGAATGCCTAGTGGGTCATTCCTCATTAATTCATATTGTATTTGGTATTTTGGATGTGTTCTAACTATTAGCAGTAGTTGTATCTAGGTGGAGAGCTAGTATCGCAAGCGTATCGTGAGCTTGTGAGTGATACTCATGTTGGCACACCAAGTGTTTCATGAAATGCCATTGCATTGTGTGGTGTTATATATATATATATATATATATATATATATATATATATATATATATATGATTGTGTATGTTGTGGTTGAAGTGTTGTGAGGAGTGTTGGTGAGTGAAATAGTGTGAGCATGTGAGGAGAAGTGCCCGGGCAAAGAGTGCAGGCTCTAGTGCACTGCTATTAAAGTGCACACAACAGCAACATCAGTAGGCAAGTTGGGGGGGGGGGGGAGTAGAGATGGTAGTGTGTATGTGTGAGTGATATGGGGTTTGTGTCTATGGCAATGGGCAGTGAATTGGGTCCAGATTGGACTGTAAGATAATGTGGAAATATAACCTAGGTAAAGGAAGACTAACAGTTGGTTCAAGGGAGTTGGGGGTGTCGGGTTAGGCATCAGTTTTAGTGAACTGATATAGAGTATCAGTGAACAAGTATAGGGGTCGGGTTCAAGGCAGTGAGGGGTGTTCAAGTCTGATATGGTAAAAGACTCGGGTATCAGGGTATTGTAGAGGAGTATCAGTGCACCATATACACTGATTAATAACAACAATGGTCAGTGTCAAGTGTAGTTGATACACTGGGAAAGGAACAACTCGAGTGAAGTGTCTATTCAGAAGGGGGGTCAGGTTTTAAGAGACTAAAGCATGTAGCAGCAACAAATACACACTCGGGCAAGTGTGAGGGGTATGCGTTTGGTTGTAGTGTACTAAGAGAAGAGAAGGGTAGAGTGTGGAAAGTCGATACTTAGTAGTATCATAAGGATGGATATAGAGAATGAGGACGGTTCTGTTATTAGTTAAAGAGATGGAAGTGCTCAACTGTAGGTAAGCTATAACCAACTGTCCTACAGCATTGGCAGTAGCTTGGTGGGAATGAAGTAAAGTCTAAGAATGTAAGAGTGAGGTGCATTTTGAAGGTTGCAAATCTCGGGTACCCTGCAGTTTGAGGGTACACATTCAGCTCCAAGAGGGTCCAGGGTTCTCTGAGTTGTGGTTACAGGTTGTGTGACTGCTCTATTGCAGTTCTTGAAGGGTCTGCAGGTATGGGAAGGTTCCAGGCAACTCAGGTATGGTGGTTGCAGGCAAGTAGGATTGTAGGAATAGGGAGTTGGACATAAGTTTGTATGTATCAGGGATATTATAAATGTTTAGCACCCTAAAGACAGATTCCCCTTTAAGTAGTATAAGTTAGGGTATTAGTATATATTTAACTAAGATACTATGTGTGGGTTGTGACAATTAGGATACCAAGGCCACGTGCCAAGGTATTGGTATTAGGATATACTTAATATTAACTAATATATATAAGTTATATATAATACTTAGTGATATTGACTAGACTGACTAGTATTGGCCTAAAAACATAGGTATAACCTAGTTTTGACCAGTGTTGACTAGTCGGACCCTAAAAGTCAACCATTGACCTAGCTTGACCTAGTTTGACTAGAGTGACCTAGTTTCGACCTAGAACCCACATTTTTACTTAATTAAGCTTGTTATCATTCCAACACACCAAATGATATAATATTTCATATATAGGTCTATGTGATACCAGTTCGGATACCGTTTTGAATTATTTGCTCAGGACCTCAGGCGAGTACATCTCTTTGTTAGTTTTCAGTACTTGATAGTGTATATATCATATGTTCTAGATCTGCACTTCTTGATTCTGACATGATGTTGCACGGACTGGTATTGTATGGATCAAATCAGGAGATGTTATTTATTAACGTGTGCATCGGGCATTCCTTGTACTTGTATCTTATCGTTTACATCGTGCTCCTTGTGCTCATATCTATTCATGGGTCCCGTGTACTCATACTATATTCGTTTGCTCTGTGTGCTCATATTATATTCGTGTATATAACATGTTGTGATTGGATCCATGAATATTATTCGGGGAGGGGGAGTAGAAGTCGATTATGTGATCAAACCCTTTAGTGTATTAGTGTGCATCCCAATTATACAAGACATATATAATTGAGTTACCTTAGTGTATTTGCATGCAACCCAAACTGATCACATAATAAACTTGTACTCTAAAGCACTTAGTAGTACCATCAGTTCTCTTATTTGTAGTTCTCTTATTTATAGTTCATATCTTATTGTATGTATTTACTTTTTCAGTTATTCCTTCATGTTTGCCTACTTATTCAGTTATAGTTCAATTTCTTAGTTACATGTGCATCTTGTATTCTTTTCTATTGCTGCTATATATCCCCTACCATATATATGAAATTGCTTTCAGAGTTTTGTACTTCGCTCCAATCCTGACTGGAAATATTTTTCCTGACAACTATTTAGAGGAATGGTATCCTACATACTATGGCCCGCAGGACGGAGAGCCGGTTGAGGTAGCACCTTTAGGCTAGGACGATCTGGTACCTGCTGTCGAGGAGGTACACCTAGTTATAGCAGACCCTTAGCTAGTAACTATTTATTGTACTGGATATTTCTCCAGCTTAGACATTGGCATGTTATTTATATTTGAGACCATTTATATTTATTGCTAGATTCAAGACTTGGATATTGTTATGACTTGTTATTTTCCTTCTCTTTATGATATCATGTCATTATCTGCCTATAGTTCCTTGTGATTGAGTATTGATGCTATATATATTCATCTTGTCCTCCTTATGGAGTTGAGTTGCCATTGACATATTATATGTATATCATTGTGTGAGTTATTAGATTATATTATGGAACTTTACAGCGTTCTACCGCCGATGATGTGGCATAGGCTGGACGTACCCACTACTCATGTCAATTTTTCGGGTGCGGGTCATGACAATACTTTTGTTCACCTTGCATGATCCCGTACATGTTCACCTTGCATGATCCCGTATATGTTCACCTGATCCTATACATGTCACCAGTCTTTCCTTACATGTTCCCCGTTTTTATTTTCTTATTTCCTGGTGCACCTTATATTATTTTTGGTAGTTACATGTTGCTTAGGATCTTGTAGCTCTATGTTGTATTATTGGTTTTATTTTATAGTTTGGCCTCCTTTGTATTACTTGTTATTTGGGGTCTGACCCCACTAGTTTGGCTTGGCCAGATCCGGTAGCAGAGCCTGAGGATCTTTTCTACATTCCTGAGGATGGTGACCACACGGAGCACCAGACCGATTGAGTGAGTTTCTATTTTGTTTACCCACTTATTGTACCTATTCTTTTGAGGAGTTTAGCCCCGAGCACCCGTTAGCTCATATTTTGATCTTTTTATATCGCCTAATGGCATGACATGATTAGCATATTCTAGACTATAGTTAGAGTTGATAATGTATGACTATTACTCTTGCTAGTTCTTTATTTTGTAGTACTAGCTTCATGATCATCTATGTAAATATGGTTTGGGACGCTTTACTATCTTGCTTCTGATGGTCATTGTTTGATGATAAACGAAAGAAATAAAATTGGGTTTATACGAAACCCTTTCTTTGTTTACAAACAAGAAAAAGAAGTACAATTAATCCTATACGAGGATGTTAAGTACAAAATTTAATTCTGGGGAAATATTGTTATAGGAGTCTGATCTGCGGTCGATCACTTTGTCCCTTGGACCACACGATAACGAAGAAGTGCTGTAGAAGATGGAGAAGAAGCTTCAAAGACTGCAGGAGGGATTGAACTCTCGTTGCAAAGTTGTCAATTGATACTCTCTGGATGTGCTCTCTCTCTGATCTTGACCTTGACCTCTGCTCTTGACCTCTGAATGTGACCCCTGTCTTTTGTGGACGAAAGTCTCTATTTATAGAGCTCGGTCACAGTAACTGACCAATCGGCGTAGAAACCGAACAGCGGAGAGAGATGCACCTTTTACGCGACGGTTATAATAACTGCTACCCACGTCTGAACGATCTCCTGAATCTGCGTATGACGCATGTCCCATTATAAGGTAATGCGTATAATCGCTCATCGAAGATCACGGCATGCAAGCCACATAGGTAACTGCCCCAAGCATAGAGAAGGTTGGCATAAAAGCCAAATAACTATCTCGTTGGCGTAAAAGCCAAATAGTTATCTTGTCGGCGTAAAAGCCAAGTAGTTGTCTTGTTGGCGTAAAAGCCAAGTAGCTATCTTGTTGGCGTAAAAGCCAAGTAGCTGTCTTGTTGGCATAAAAGCCAAGTAGCTGTCTTGTTGGCGTAAAAGCCAAGTTCTGCGTAAAGCTTGATGCTGCATGGATAGGTAACCAGCATAAAGATAGCCAATTTATCCTTTATTGACTAAGGTCTTGAGCGTATTCTGGGCCAAATAGCTTTATCACGTACCTTAGCAAATATAGCCTGAGTTGGCGTATTTCGAGGAGATAGCATACGGCGTACTCCTATAGTTGAAAATAGCCAGGTCGGCGTATTTCGAGGAGATAGCATGTGGCGTACTCCTATAGCTGAAAATAGCCTGGTTGGCGTAATATGCAGGGATGGTAACGTGAGCGTATTAGCCCTAATTATAGCTCTCACAGTCATTAAAAGTAGAACCAAATCTCATGCATTAAATGCAGAGATCTGCCCCCATCTCGCGCATTAACTGCAGAGACGTGCCTCGAGTTCTGTACGAAGAACAGCTTTTGACGTGGCAGTTGGTTTCGTCTCATCCTGAGCGTAAAGTTCATCTCTGCCTGTGTAGAATAGGCAGCGTATTCCTTGAATGCGTAAACGACATCTTATATCAAGGGTTATGTCACTAGACGATAGTTTGGGGCTCTGTGCAGAATTATTATTATAGCCGTCCTCTCGATCGTCGTGCAGTACTCTTTGTCAGGAGTCAGGTTCACTGCTTCATCCAACAGGTTCATTCGAGGAATACGAAGAGTTCCTCGTATAACTTGCCACTGCATTAAAAGCAGACAGGTTTTACGCCGAAGTGGCGATATAGCAACCTTTTTACGCTGAAGCGGTCTAGAAGTACTGCTTTACACGGGTTGTTCTGGAGCTCTATTTTCGCTGAACAGTGTTGAAGCTCTGCTATATGCCAATGGCTCTGAAGTCAAGTTTTACGCCACCCAGTGCTAGAGCTCTGTTTTACGCGGGCTTTCTGCATGTTTGGGGGTTTTACGCGTATAATTCCCCAGCATATTTTTTATGCTTCTACAAGACCCCCTTCAAAGTTTTCAAATTCCTCGTAATTTGAAATAGTTTGAATGAAGCATGAAACGGTCAAATTTGACTCGTTCTGCGAGGCTGATTTCTCGGCGGATTTTAGGAAGTTGTTGGGATTTGATGTGTTCTCTTCTGCCTATATAAAGGCAAGTGAGTGAACCTTTCTTTCCATACTTCCTTCACCAAAAAGAGATGGTTGCCGAGATTCATTGGGCTAGCCTGAGGAAGAAGAAGATCATGTTCTTCCAGCATGTTAGGAGCCACAAAAAGAAGCGTCTTCGAGCAAATATTCTCTGCAACGATGGATCATGGAAGGATATCATAGCTTCCTTTGCTCGAGATAATCAACAATTTCATATGGCAATTCATCCAGGGGAGAAAAAGGGTCTCATTTGGCCACACAACTTGCAAGCTGTATTTTCTCCCATTATGGCGCTGGGCGAAGGTAGGCAGTTTGGTCCTGTCTTCCAGTATTGTGTTGGGTCTGAATCCCTAACACAATTCTAGGACGTAGCTGCCATGGAGGGTGGGCTTGAATAATGCATGCCCAGTTTTGTATCCTTCCGTCATTAATCATTTTCTTGTTCATCGGCCGCAGAAGCCGATGAAGTGCCGTAGAAGACGAAAAAGATCTACACCAATATGAGAACCTGGCACAACAGATTTTCGGTGTGATCTTAAATGAGAATGATAAACCCTTTGTAGAAAAAGGATTTCCATCATATATAATCATGAAGATGAAAAAACCCTTTATAAACTGGATTTCCATCATATGTAATCATGATTAATAGACTTGTCTTCTTTTACGCATATGATGATTTGCTATATTTGCTGTGAGGAAGTCTGAATAATTTTACGCTGACTCTGATAAACGATTATCTGATCATGTCCCGTCTTTTATGCGTAATGGAAGATGTGTAGAAAGCTCCTTAGCATTAAGTTGTCTTGAAGATCCAAACTGTAATATTATTTTGGGCGAGGAGTCGCGTAGAATTTCTGTACTGTCACTTCTCTGATACGAAAAATTCTTGTTCAGACCATCATCTTCAAGAATGGTTTTCCCGAAAATCCATTGAAATAGGGTAAGAAATGTCTGTAAAAGATTCTGACTGGACTTCGGATGAACTTCCAATGGCCCAAGAAGAAGAGTTATCTTCAATGGTGAACTCTGTGTGTTTCAGGCACTTAGAATATTTTGTAGCCAAAAAGGAGCATTTTCTGCGTAAACCCTTGTAATTGGCCATTTGTAGCTTTTGAACGTAGAATCGTAGATTTGTAGCCTCTGAGCGTAAAAAGCTTCTGGGCGTAAAAAATCGTAGATTTGTAGCCATTGAGCATAAAATCGTAGGTTTGTAGCCTTTAAGCGTAAAAGCTCCTGAGAGTAAAAGCTTCTGAGCGTAAAACCATAGATTTATAGCCTCTGAGCGTAAAACCAAAGATTTTTAGCCTCTGAGCGTAAAAGCTTCTGAGCATAAAACCCTTATCCGTTATGCAGCATGACTGTCCGTCTTCTTTTTTTAAATGATAGGCTGACGTGGCCCCAAATCATAATCGACTATCAAATATCGGATTTGGTTAGGGATTCGAAGAGTTATCTGAACTCTAATAATAGCCCAAGGTCTTGAGAGAGAAACTTTTTATCTGTCTTCGCAAAACCCTTGCTTTCCAAAAAAACTTTCTTCTTCGTCTCTTTCCTTAGAACTCAGATTCACCATGGCACCCAAACAGGCTTTCACTGCTAAGGGAAAGAAGGTCGCTTCCTCATCTCGCTCGATTGCTCAAGCATGAGCCACTCCCATTAGGCTGAGTGAGTCCCGATCTGAACGCAGTGCTCCACCGTCGAGCTGTGCTCCAGATATTACAGGTAAAGACTTCGAGAGGAAAAACCCTTCGCACACGTTGTGCATGTATGCGCAAGGTCATCTTCTGTGCTAAGAACTTCTTCGAAGAAGATGATGATGCACAGAGATGTTTTATTATTACGCCCACATTCCTAATGTGTCAGCGTAAAAATTCCAAATTTTTTGCAGTCTAGCGTAAAAAAACTCAGACTGTCAAAATTTGGCGTATACTACCAACCTTGAATTTTACGCCTTGGAAATAGGTTCCAGCGTAAGACTCAAGTTTTTGCAGTCTTGGCATAAAAGCTCAGACTGATAATCTTTGGCGTAAACTACAAGAGTGTAGCATCTAGCGTAAAAACTGACTTATTTTCTTGTATTTTACAGTGGACTTGCAGATCCCTCCTTTGGCTGAAGTGATGGACTCTGCTGCCGTAATGTTGAACTCCAATTATTTGGAGGATTTGTCCCATATGACATTCCCCATCTCTGGAGCCAATTATCCTGAAGAAAAGGGAACCCTGATCTCGTCCCAAGGAGAACGCATGATGCTGAGTATGATCAGTGGGGAGCCCCTGACATATATAGATGGGACGGAGTATAAGAAACCAGGTTTCTTGTTCGGGGATGTTATCGACAAACAATGCCAGACTAAGCCCAATAAGGAGGATTGGATATTTACTGCTGAGGGCACGGTCATGTATCTGCCCAGGATGCCCAAAGATTACCCTATCTCTGCGTTCTTCCATGCCACACATCCTAGGAAGATGATGTGGACCTTGACTCCCGATCTTCATGGCCGGCCGGGGAAGATCTTATACAATAAAGGATTGAACCAAGGAGCCTTTATGAGCAGACCTACAGGCCCTGTTATGCCTTTTAGGGGATTACTGCCGGGTAGCGTCCCGAGTGAGGACACTTCGCTGATTCAGCCGGTTCAGATATCGACCTTCTGCAATAATTTTATGGGGCAGGGAGGAGTGTACCCTAAGTTCAACCCTCGGACCAGTGGATGGCTTAGCCCCGGGAATCTTCGATGGGCCAGTTTAACTGCCTGGGCCCTGAAGCACTTTCAGACAGAGCTGAAAAGTATTGGCTTGTTCGCGGCTGTGAGCGCTACGAGTGTTGGGCTGTCTGTCAATCCCAACTTGTTCTTAGCCTTGATGGAGCGATACAACTCGCTCACTGGGACTTTCACCACTACGTTAGGCGAGTTGGGCTTAGCCCTTCATGAGATGGCAGAGATCTCAAAGTTGCCAATGGGGGACACTCCTTATGAAGAATACATTCCCACAAATAGGAAGCTGAGGGACACAAACCCTCGGGCAGTGGTGGTGTATCAGGAGCAGATGAGCCACTATCTTGCATGTACCACCTTTTACAAGGAGCCCTCTGATTTGGCTTATATCAATAAGTGGGCATCCTACCTCTTCTTCCACCAGGCCAGAAATGCCAAGCCGGACAAGGTGGTAGATAGCAGAGATAAGCCCTTGAACCTCCTGAGCATGTTCAGTGCCAACACGATCGATGACCTTATTAAAGACGCATGGGCTCCAGATTATGTTCTGGATGAGGATATTGGGGGTTATTCTGCAGGGACTAAAGCCTTCAGTTACATGAGGCATTGTCGCAAGCCTCTATCGAGGGAAGCTCAATTGGCTGGGTTTTCTCTGTCTGGCTACGCCGATGGGTAGTGCCTGACATCGCGTCTGCGGATCGCATCCATCACAAAACCTTATGGCCCGCAGTGCATTTGGTGTTCGGAGCAAGACTGGGCCTGCTTCCTGCTATGGTATGCAGGATACAAGCTGGCCTGAGGGCCCTTACTGATGGGCTGCTAGTTGATGAAACGCAGCGTGAAGGATTTTCCAGAGTGGAATTACCCTTCCTATACCTGATGGGATGGTTGATCCTTCACAACACCAGGATGATGTCTCCCGGCCCCGTCAGCGGTTCGAGAAATAACTTCTTGTTGAATTATAAGAATTCCCTTTGGAACGTGGCGAGCGTCATAGATTGCCGGCGAGCATTAAATTTTGCCCATGGCTGGAAGCTCTTTCTGTACCGTCCCCCCGTACATATCAATCAACAGGGGATGAAACTTAAGGACGAGGGCCATGGAAGGACCATTCTTTCTCCCGAAGACTTCTACTGGTTGGTCTGCATTAGACCTTCCCATTTGCTGTACAGAAGTGAGGACCACTGCTACTTAGAGCCTTATTTGCCCAGTTGGTTCGTTAGGCAATTTGGGTACGACTAGTTGCATATGGGGAATCCCATCACCAGCTTCAAGTCCAAAGGTGGACTTGTTGATGGAGCTAGAGGATGGCGGTACTTCAACACGGGCTATACTGGTACAACTTTTGCTGTGCCCGCGACTTCTCTCTCCATGGAGTTGCGCATCCTTCACTCGTACACGCAGTTCTATGCGTCCTTTAATATCTTCCATCGCGATTTTAATGTGCATGGAAGTTTCCGGATGCCCTCCCATAGGTCCACTGGAAGGGAGGAGATACCGTCTGTTTCATTTGATGAAGGTGAAGACCCTGATGGTGCAGACGAGTTTTTGTTGATAATACCGAGAGACATAATAGCTCCACCAGCAGAGCCTCTCATTATCTCCAATAAATGGAAGGCTTCAACCCTGAAAGAGCCTTCCCCCCGCAAGAAGAAGACCGCCAGAGGTCCGAAAAGGGCTTCCATCAAGGGAGGCTCGAGGAGTGAGCCTGTTGTTTTCCCTGTTGGGGCTGATTCTTTGATTAGAGGTCCTTCGCCTTTTAGAGAGGGAACCTCCATAGTTCCAGCTGACAGTACTGGAGATTCTTTGCCCGCGATAGCTGCCGCTACCACCGCTACTGGTAGTGCTTCTAGATCGCCTTCGAGACCAAACATACTAAGAATCAATATATCTTCATCCAGAAAAATAATGGGCCTAGCCCCTCCATCGTCTGTAAATATCTCAAGTGAGATTCCTTCCAATGAACCTCGGGTGGATCTGGGTGAAGACTGGGATGACTACCCGCAACTGTCAGTTGGTGCACCCTCTTCTCCAGGTATAATAGCTTGTCTAGCATCATTAAGAGATAATTTAGCTATACAGGCAGTTGACGCAACATACATACCATCGGCCATAGGTAAATGTTGTCTTTATGCTTCTTTTAGGAAAATTAACATCAGATTGATATTAACTTTCTCTTTTCTTCTTTTCAGGTGAAGACATCTCTGGGGAGGGCGGAGTTGACGCAACCTCTAACTTTGTTGCAGATTCGGCTGATGAAACGGTGGTGTTCGACGTCGAAGATGCCTACTTCGAAGCTGCCGATCTTTTATCCATGACATTTTCGGGTGCCGTCTCGCCAACAGTAGTCCAAATAACATCGAAGAAGGATGAGCCCATCCTCTCGACTGTGCCTCTTTTATTGAGTATACCAGCAATTCCAACCGTTGCTGGTGTCTCTTCTTTTGTCGCGCCATCTGTGGAGGCAACGACTGTGGCGACATCCTCTGCGGTCATTCCTGGAGGAAGATTTATCGGTATTGCAGCCACTCCTAACGTACATCCGATCTATGCCACGCTAGTTGAACAATATACTAGCATATTCTACCTCACTCTGAAGGAGTTAATATCCATGGTGCTGGAGAAGAACCTAGGCTTTAGTACTCTGCAGACGTCCTGCCAGCTTACGATAGTGCCGATTAGAAATTTCAACGACGCTGAAAGAGCTGATACGCTAGAGAAAATAGTTAATGGTTTAGAACAACCCATTAACGAATATTTGTAACTTTCTAGAGGCAACACCGACGATATGGTTTAGGCTGAGTACGACTCCTTGACTGTAAAACTTGCTGAGCAGATGGAATCCCTGAACAAATCCATCCAGGAACAGCAGCAAGAGATGGATGAAGAGCAGGCTG
This sequence comes from Iris macrosiphon, assembly GCA_036927795.1. NCBI lineage: Eukaryota > Viridiplantae > Streptophyta > Magnoliopsida > Asparagales > Iridaceae > Iris > Iris macrosiphon. Next base: position 209,294,725 of record JAYESA010000005.1, on the reverse strand, counting down.
TCTTGGTGGAGGTTATTTCTCAGCTAGCCAAGTGTGAGGCCGAATGTAAGGGAGATGAAGCGAGGGTTCAAGATTTGGAAGCTGAACTCGCTCAGGCAAGGGAGAGGCTTCTCAAGACATCGACAGCTCGTGATGTATTTAAGGGCCAAGTGGAGATAGCTCGGCAGAACTTGGCACATGTGGGTGTTATCCGCGTCGGTTTTGTTAATGCCCGATCCGAGCTATCTCGCTTGAGCAATGACGAGGCACGACTGGAACAGGCTCGCAGCACTATTTTAAACTCCAGGAATGAGTGGATGGCTGCTTTGGCGCGACAGATCAGGGATTTAACTGCTCCTCCCCAATGATGTACCTTTTTGCTTCTCCTGTAATTTCTCAGAGATAATAAAGATGCATTTTCTGACTTTGTGGACCCATCACTTTAGAATATGATAGGCTAATGATGAAAGTGATATCAGAGGTATTATGAACATGACATAATTTTGTTAAGGTTTTATTGAATGTAAATATATTCAGAGGTAATATAAACCTGATAGAATATAATCCAACTAAATTTGTATACTAAACACTATCAGAGGTAATATGAACATGATAGATTTACAAATTAGTTAAGCATATCCATTAAGAGGTCATATGAATCTGATAGAATATGATCCAGCTAACCTTTGTGCGTGGTATCGTCAAAATAAGATTTTTATCATACTCCGTTAAGCAAAGGAGATCAAGTAGAGTACTTCTTCAGGAATTTGCAGTTGATAGGAGCCATTATCAAATTTCTATTAGGCTTGGCTCATCTGTAAGCGCCATTTGAGAATGTTCTTTCAATCAGAAAAGGTCTTCCATTCCTTTATGATTGTTTGTGTGAACTTCGGATGTTGTACCAGAGGTAATATAAACGTAGTACAATACCGTGTTTGTTGAGGACATCCCACTGGGAGAACTTTGGTGGACCTATTATTTGTTGTGCACGTTGAGTGCAAATAATAAGTTCAAAACAAGCCCCTGGCTAGTAAAGACATCCTGCTGGGAAATTTTTTGTGGACCCATTACTTTTTGTACATGAGTGTGCAAGTAATAGGTTCGAGACAAGTCCCGACGGATGCTTGTAAAAATATGACTCTGTGGGAATGAACATGGACTGACTCTTTCTTCGCTGGGAAAAATGAGGATAGTTCAGAGGTAATATGGACATGACCAATTCGTTTCCATTGCAGATATTCCACATGGAGGTTTTTGGTGGACCTATTACTTCTTGTGCACGAGAGTGCAAGTAATAAGTTTAGGATAAGCCATGTCAGAGGTAATATGGACGTGACAGTTTTTGTGGACTCAACACCACTGGCGTACTTAGAGTTAAGTACGGGTGTTAAGTTGAGATGACAACGGATATCAGAGGTAATATGGACATGATAATCGATAGCCAAAACTCAAAAAGTTTGCTCAGAGGTAATATGAACATGACAAACTTTTGAGTTGTGACTCCACTGGGGATGGAGGTATATATCTGCTCAGAGGTAATATGGACATAGCAGTTTTTGTGGACTCAACACCCCTGGTGTACTTAAAGTTAAGTACGGGTGTTAAGTTGAGATGACAACCGATATCAGAGGTAATATGGACATGATAATCGATAGACAAACTCAAAAAGTTTGCTCAGAGGTAATATGAATATGACAAACTTTTGAGTTATGACTCCACTGGGGATGGAGGTATATATCTGCTCAGAGGTAATATGGACGTGGCAAACCCAGCCTGAAAAAAATATTATGACAGCAGTTCAGAGGTAATATGAACATAAAATAATGTCCGAAAAACTCATTGAGGAGTGATTCATTGAGTGTGGTTTATTCGAACATGAAGATAGACCAAGGGATTGCTCCGTTGGGGAGATTGATGGGACGATAGCTCAGAGGTAATATGAACATGGCTAACATCTAACAAGATTAGATTGAATAGTCACTGTAGGAAGGTGCAAGTGGACCTAAGGATTGCTAACCTGGGGAGATTTTGAGGATCCCTCATCCATTACGTATCCGGGACTCGAAGAAGAAAATGTTTGCACATAGGCACTTGCTGGGGATGCCAACTTGCTGATTATATCTATTCAGGATATGAGAAGCACTTGCTGGGGATGAAAAAACAAGAGTCGATTTGTATATCTGGGTTGTGGACTTATTACCCATGGCATACCTTAAGTACAGATAATAAGTTGACATGACTAGCACTTCCAGGGGTTATACGACCGTGATAGTAGAAAGTCAAAGAGAAGAACTTTACTTAGAGGTAATGTGGACATGGAAAAAGTTCTAAAAATATCTTACTCTAAGGTAATGTGGACGTGGTAAGATATGACTCTCTGGAGGATAAAGAAAAATAGGACAGAGTTAATATGGAAGTGACCATTTTTTGTGGTGAAAGATTTACCCTGTCTGGGAAAGTGGAGAGACATAGTTCAGAGGTAATATGAACGTGAACTGATCGATATCAACAAACTTGGACATATCACACTCAGCTGGTGAATAAAATGTTTGGACAACCATTCAGAGTGAACTCATATCCGAAAAATTCACTGAGGAGTGATTTGTTGAGTGGGAATAAACCTCATCATCTGGCACTTCTTTAAGGAGCAAGTTGCCACGTGGGAGTGAGATCAATTTGTCGTGACCATCATCTTGTTTATAGATGCAAAGTGACGACTTTGGCGTCGATCAACTCCTGGATTCTCCTTTTCAGTACATAGCACACTTTTGTGGGGTGATGAACGTATCGATAAAAGAGATAATATTCTGGGTCATCGACTTTACCAGCCCTTTCAGGGTGTCTGATGTTGGGTAGCCGAAGTTTGCTTTCCTTCATCAATATATTGAAGATTTCAATAATATCATCTTCATTGAAGGATAAAGTCCCCTTTGGCCTTCGGGCTCCCGATGCCTTAGTTTTACGGTCTTCCGGGAAGATGGTCATCGTTGCATCATCTTTGGACTCAGAGAGAATACTACCCCCAGCTTTGGATGCTGCTCCATTTTGTCGATAGAGACTACCCCCAGACATGTCGTTGTTTGGTTCTTCTTCTTCTTCTTTTCGTCCACCTTTGTAGACATAAGTTGATTTAGAAGGACCTGCCTCTGGTATTACAGGATCCGACTCTGGAGGTTTAGAGTTTGTAAGAAATACGGTATATCCTAACCCAAAATGAGTTCGTTGACAGTAAGGATTACCATGCAATGGTGTTCGTCTGCCTTTTCCATAGTTGAGGCCTTGTTTCAACTTCAAATAATAATCCATGCTTTGTATAATCTTTAAAGCATGTGGGCTATATCTGTGGATTTGCATTCTCCCAACATCAGACTCGTGAGAATCTTTTTGTACAATCGGTCTATTCCGCATTCGATCAAAGATTATTTGATGCTGATTATTGCGAGTAGTTGGAACAATAAAGACAGATTCTTCATGTGGCCCATCTGTCATGACGATATTAGATGTTGACGCTATGTCCCTCATAATTTCCCCATGCTTGGTATTTAGGGGCACTAAATCTTAATTTTGACCCTTGTCTTTGCGTTTCTGGATCAAGAAATCACGCAAATCAGGGAGATTTCCAGAAGAAGAGGAAGGCTTATTCCGCCTTTTTACATCAGTAGGGGCGTGGAGATTAGGAACCATAACCCTTTCCCTGCCATAGGAATACAGCTGTTCAGCCATGTGAGTAGCACATGATCCATGAGGAGCGTATCTTCTCGTAAAATGAGTCTTCTTTATACGGACAGACCTATCCTGGCATAATCTGGAGTTCAGCATAGGTTCCCGTAAAACATGGAAGGTCCGCGTAATCTGAAGAGTGGGCAACTTCTTCTCTTGGGGGCGTAGCAGCTCAGAGGTCGGGAGATTCGCCACGCGTTTTCCCTTGATGTGATCCAAGGGACAAAGTAATCTTGTGTTTGATGATAAACGAAAGAAATAAAACTGGGTTTATACGAAACCCTATCTTCGTTTACAAACAAGAAAAGAAGTACAATTAATCTTATATGAGGATGTTAAGTACAAAATTTAATTATGGGGAAATATTGCTATAGGAGTCTGATCGGCGGTCGATCACTTTGTCCCTTGGACCACACGATGATGAAGAAGTGCTGTAGAAGACGGAGAAGAAGCTTCAAAGACTGCAGGAGGGATTGAACTCTCGTTGTCAAAGTTGTCAATTGACACTCTCTGGATGTGCTCTCTCTCTGATCTTGACCTTGACCTCTGCTCTTGACCTCTGAATGTGACCCCTGTCTCCTGTGGCCGGAAGTCTCTATTTATAGAGTTCGGTCACAGTAACTGACCAATCGGCGTAGAAATCGAACAGAGGAGAGAGCTGCACCTTTTACGTGGCGGTTATAATAACTGCTACCCACGTCTGAACGATCTCCTGAATCTGCGTGTGACGCGTGTCCCATTATGAGGTAACGCGTATAAACGCTCATCGGAGATCACGGCATGCAAGCCACGTAGGTAACTGCCCCTCGCATAGAGAAGGTTGGCATAAAAGCCAAATAACTGTCTCGTTGGCGTAAAAGCCAAATAGTTATCTTGTCGCCGTAAAAGCCAAGTAGCTGTATTATTGGCGTAAAAGCCAAGTAGCTGTCTTGTTGGCGTAAAAGCCAAGTAGCTGTCTTGTTGACATAAAAGCCAAGTTCTGCGTAAAGCTTGATGTTGTATGGATAGGTAACCAGCGTAAAGATAGCCAATTTATCCTTCCTTGACTGAGGTCTTGAGCGTATTCTGGGCCAAATAGCTTTATCATGTACCTTAGCAAATATAGCCTGAGTTGACGTATTTTGAGGAGATAGCATACGGCGTACTCCTATAGTTGAAAATAGCCAGGTCGACGTATTTCGAGGAGATAGCATGCGGCATACTCCTATAGCTGAAAATAGCCTGGTTGGCGTAATATGCAGGAATGGTGACGTGAGCGTATTAGCCCTAATTATAGCTCTCCCAGTCATTAAAAGTAGAACCAAATCTCATGCATTAAATGCAGAGATCTGCCCCCATCTCGCGCATTAACTGCAGAGACGTGCCTCGAGTTCTGTACGAAGAACAGCTTTTGACGTGGCGGTTGGTTTCATCTCATCCTGAGCGTAAAGTTCATCTCTGCCTGTGTAGAATAGGCAGTGTATTCCTTGAATGCGCAAACGACGTCTTATATCAAGGGTTATGTCACTAGACGACAGTTTAGGGCTCTGTGCAGAATCATTATTACAGCCGTCCTCTCGATCGTCGTGCAGTACTCTTTGTCAGGAGTCAGGTTCACTGCTTTGTCTGACAGGTTCATTCGAGGAATACGAAGAGTTTCTTGTACAACTTCCCGCCGCATTAAAAGCAGACATGTTTTATGCCGAAGTGGCGATGTAGCAACCTTTTTACGCCAAAGCGGTCTGGAAGTACTGCTTTACGCGGGTTGTTCTGGAGCTCTGTTTTATGCTGAACAGTGTTGAAGCTCTGTTGTACGCCAATGGCTCTGAAGTCATGTTTTATGCCACCCAGTGGTGGAGCTCTGTTTTACGCGGGCTTCCTGCATGTTTGGGGGTTTTACGCGTATAATTCTCTAGCGTATTTTTCATGCTTCTACAGTCATATTCTTTGTATATTGTGGATTCATGTTTGTGATTGAGACACTAGGATTACTTGACCTAGGTTGACTGATGGCTTATAGTATTAACCCACCATGTCTATTTACAGTCATGACCGTATCTCGGGGTACTGGAGTACTCTGGTATAGCTAGCTGGCTTTGTCGGCCCCCGCTCTCCAGTATTCTGGTTCTGGGGCCTGACACAAGATTTGATAAGAAAGAATTTGATCAAGACGTAGTCCACATACGTACTTATAGAATTCTTCCACCTAAATCTCACTCACTATCATGTACAAGTACTGAATCATGTAACAAGTATGTAAGAAGTAGCATGTGACAAGTATCAAGTAGGGCACATGTATATGAGCAAGACTTCTCTCTCTTAAAAAAAATCAAAAAATTTCCTTAAAGATATATTTATAGCTTTTTTTTAAGATAAATTATTTTTAAAGATATATTATTTTTAAAAGATAGATTATTTTTTAAAAGATAGATTATTTTTATAGATAGATTATTTTTTAACATTAAAATTAGAATTAGAAATTGAAATTAGAAATTAATATTAATACTAAATTAACATTAATACTAAATTAATAATAACATTAACATTGAAATTAATACTAACATTAACATTAAAATTAACATTGAAATTGATTTTAATTTAATGTTAATTATAATGTTAATTTTAATGTTAATGTTGAAAAATAATGTATCTTTTAAAAATAATCTATCTTTAAAAATAAATCTAAAAAAATTTGATCTTTAAGGAAAGATTTAGATTTTTTTTAAGAGAAACACCGTATGTTTTGTATAAGTCTCGTAACTATTCTATAAACAATGCTTATATATATATATATATATATATATATATATATATATATATATATATATATATATATATATATATATATATATATATATATATATATATATACATACACAAACAGACACACACACACATAAAAAAAACGTAAATGCATCAACAATACGTCCCATGATCCAACGCACAAAAATTTACGACACTAGGTTAGTAATAGTAAACTATTAAAATACCCTTATGGTTACTTAGCCTACTAGTAATCTAGATTTCTATGACTTCTATATTTCTAACCTAATTATTATCATTAGAGTTAGTAATGGGTACCCTAAAACAGTAAGGGCCGGCAATCCATGGTTCCTAGTATTTAAGACACGTGACCGTCGGGACGCACACTTAGGCCAAAATTTAGGTCAAATTTTTTTTATCTCAAAATATAAATATAATATTCTATCTTTGTGTCTACACAGTCATTTCAGTATGTTCAAAATCATAACCTGAATTCATATATAGAAGATACATCTGATTTTGTGCAATTCACCAAACCTAGTTTGGGACATAATTTACCTAGGCTTTAGGTTTTTAATAACTAATAGATCTTCGAAATAATTATTGAAAATTTTATGGTAGAAGTTAGGATGTGTTTGTATTAGAAATAAATTTATGGATCCAGATTTTGGTTACATGATTAGGAGTTATGATCTCTACAAAATTGTGTCTACATAATTGTGACACAATAATTTGGACGCGTCCTTGTAATTACAAAAAATACCCAAATACAAATACACATACAATTAAATATTAGACACATTAAGATGGTTTCGTATAATTTTTACCTAATTTTGATTTTCAAAGGTAATGACATTCTCCTTGCGATTCGCAAAAGCACACTAAAAATCGCAGAAAGAAAGGAGAAGAAAATTAGGCTTGTAGAAAAAATAAGAAACTGCCCTCATATTTATTGGAGCTCAAGACGACTCCTAATCTGTCTAAGAACTGGATCCTAGGACTCCTCGGAGTTTTTACCAAAATTTGTAACCAAAATTTGGCCACGTGTCCTATAACCGGAGCCACATGTCGGGCTCGGCTTGGCTCGGTCTAACCTAACCCGTCACTAAACGCGGGTGAGCACCCACATGCACCCGATGGCTGACACCCCCCCCCCCCCCACGAACACATACGTGATCCTGGGGCTAACTCACAGGGCCCGCTGTACATGGCTGTGGGGTGGGTAGATTTAGGATTCAATTTTCTTTTTCATAATTAGATTTTTTAACTAAATAAATCATAAAAATTAAAATCCAAAAAATCCCAAAAAATTATCAAAACTTTTCAGGAATTATTATACTCTAATTAAGTAATGCACATAAAATATGTTGTAAAATTTTTCTTCATAGGTCCTAAAAGTTTTCTAGGTTATTAATTTAATTTCTAAATAATTCCATTAATTTATTTAATAGACTTTAAAACTAGTAAATTAATTATGAAAATTATAGGACTTTGTTTATGGTTGAATGAGCATATGTATAGGTTTTGGGGTCAGTCTGGGTTGTAGCTATCTGCAGTAATTTATGTGGTTCGCCGATTTATAACCTTTCTAGTGTAAATTATTTCAATAATTATTTAAATTTTCTATAAATATTAAACACTTATTTGGGTCTTTCTAGGTTTCTAGTTTTTTTAGTTATACATTTTTATTATTAGTTGGATGTTTAGATATGTCATTTCGGTATTCTCAAAACTTAATTTACTACTTTTTGTCATTTTTAATCAATTAATATTTTAATTAGGGTTCTCGGGTGTCGGCCAAGTACTAGATAAATCAGAACCCTAAAAAGTGCTTTTGGCGTACATGTGGGAAATTTTATAGATTTTACGATCACTCCGAAAGGAGTAAAAGCAAACCCCGACAAGATACAAGCGATCATTGACATGAAACCACCTAGAAACACTAAAGAAGTCCAAACGACAGCTTTGTGGCACTGAATCATTTTCTAAGTCGATCAGCTAACAAATCCAGCCCTTTTTCCAAAGCAATAAAAAAAAAGAAATTTTTGAGTTGGCTGAAGATTTTCAGCTGGCTTTCAAAATCCAGAAAGGGCATTTGCATCGACTACAAACATTTTCATCGACCGGACCCATTATCATTCTACTGTAAAATATTATAATTTTTTAGAAGGCTTACCCCATCTCTATCTCTACTTTTATAATAAAGCTTCAAAATGGCTCAAAAGGGAGCTTTCTAAGCCGTTTGTAAATCCTCCACCATTTATTTAAAAAATTAATATTACGTAAAAAAAATGTTTAAAAAAATTAATTTGTTATAAATAACAACATGGGGATTTAAACTTGACCAATCAAGAAAAATGCTTTTCATCTTAACCACATGAGCTAGAAGTGGTGTTTAACTATAGTTATAAAATATGATATAGTTAAAAAATTAGTTATAGTTAAACAGTTAATTATTTTTAATTTTTAATTACTTGAGGATATATGTACAACTTAGAAAGCTAGCCTTTTTCAAAAAAATTATAAAGAGTAAAGATATATCCATAACAAATTATAATTAAAATATATTTAAATATTTAAATTATTTTATAATAATATTATAAATTTTTATTTTACGTGCAATGCACGTGCATTTACTAGTATTTAAGAAGGCTAGTAAACTTATTATAACGTCAAATTATTGTGATTCAATTACCTCAATGTGAGTGAAGTAGATCCCTAATGATAAGCTAAAAAAGTTATCTTGAACGAACTTCTGATTTCCTATTCTAGAGGTTAGGCAAAGATATTCTTTATTTTCTTGCTCATGGTTTTAATATTATATATGTTTGTCCTTATGTCCTTAAAACTCAGTAAATTTTTTCTGGAATTATGAGAGTATAAGGCATCATGTATAAGTAGGTGGGTTACGTTGGATAAAATTACGTATGCTCTACCTGAACCTTCAATAATTTGAGTAAGGTCATCTATCTTGGATATTGTAGTGCCTCAAATCTCGATCCGACCAGGATGCGCACTATATAATGGACTTGTGGCTAGTCTATCTGAGTCATAACTTATTGGTTAGAATCTTCGGTATCCTCTTGCCACGGACAAAATACGATTATTATTTCTAATTGTCACTACCACATTCTAAATTGGGGGTAATTTTATCATTTTATTTATTATAAGTATTATGTGTATTTATTTTAAATAATTGCATGATATGTGTATATATATATTATATGTATAGTGTTCTTTAATGCATGAGTTAGTAGACTAGACCTAGAGACCCACTAGATGAGCCTGTGACCAAATTAGAAGGTTATGGATTTAATTACATTTTAGGGAATTAAATATTAGGTATTATATTTATTATTGTGATTTTATTTAATTGTTGTGCCTTACTGTTGCTTCGATAATTGGAGCGCTACACTAGCTTTTGCCTTCCAACAAATTTTACACCCTTGTCCTAGACGTGCCCATTCTCTATTCTGACCTTTGTGTAACTCATAAATATGCTCTCTTGTGCTTCATTTTAATCGCACAATATTCTTTGCGGACGTTTATTTTTAATTCTAAATAAATCTAACTTTGTATCTTTGTGCGTTCCAATCAAAATTGGAGACACAATCTTGACCCATTTTGTGCAACCCAAATTATGAAAATATTATATTCTGAGTCTTCTATGTCCATGATACTTGTGTCTCACCTAATTTTAATCCTATGTACTTCCAATTAATTTAAGAACACCATATACATTAATTTTAATTAAATTGGTGTAAGGACCCAACTTCATCCAAAACTAGACCCAACACCAAACCAAACCCTCATTCATACTCTCAAGGCTCATACTAAATATCACACACCCTTTTTAACTATTACATCACACCAAACATGATGTTTTCCCTCATTTAATCCAAATTCCTACTTTTTGTGCAATTTTTCAATTATTGAGGACTTTTATGCAAAAGAGCAATGAGGTGTCACCATCCTATTGGTCAAAGCACATGAAGAACTAACCCCCTCCCTCATTGACTGGTCCACTCTCTCCCCTTTGGTTTGTGCACTTCCCTTCATGTTTAATCTTGGCCATCCATTCAAATAGAGCAACATCCTCACCACATACCCTCTCATATATATATATATATATATATATATATATATATATATATATATATATATATATATATATATATATATATATATATATATATATAATCCCTCATTCTGACCCCTTTCCCAATGCCAATCCTATCCCAATGAGGCACATGGCCGACCCTAATCCCTAGGCTAGCATCATCATCATCTCCCTCATGCAAACCTCTCATTCCCTCCATTATTTCATCACCATCACCAACATCAAAACTAAACTCAACCCTAAACTATTCATCATCACCATCATCCTCTTTCCTTCACCTGAACTTCGGTGATCATCCGCCGGATCCCCGCCCTGCACCGACTCATCTTCGGCCTTCACCCGACCACCGAGCCGTCCTCCCCGACTTTCTTCTCCCCGAGCCCTGCTGAACCACCCACGCTCAGTGCTACCACCGTCGAGCCGGATCTCCTCCTGAGCACCTAACTCCACCACCGGAGCAGCCGACTCACAACGGCCATCAGCCTCGGCTATGCCAACACCGCAGACGTCATCTCTCCGAACAACCCCGACCTGCTCTCCACCTCCTTCTCTGATCGACTTCACCATCGTCCCCGACTCCTCTTCCCTCCTTCCTCTGATGAACACTCCACTGAACCGCAGCACCCCTCGAACTACCACCACTCCTTCTATCACCACCATCGTCTCCCTTCTCTTCTCTATCCCGACCCGCCGGAGCCGACGACAGCAGGCCTCTTTCTCGGCCATCTCCTCTGCGTCGTCTCCACCGTCTCCTCACGATCGGACCTCCCTGACCCCGTTTACTGCACTTCCCTCCTCTACTGTCAGTCGGAAGCCCGCCTCAGCACCGCCACCATTAACATCGACCTCCCTATGACCCATCTTCTTCGGTCATGACAGTCCATCACCTGAACCACCGCCGAAACTCCACGACACAGCCACTCGCCCCGGTCTTCTCCCCACGACCTTCTCTTCTCCTTTTCAACTGAGCACAGTCGCTCACCACCCCGTTCCCTGCCATCCACGACTTCCTCATTACCCTGACCTCGCCGGACCGTCCTCTTCGTCGTCTCGATCCCTACAGTCCCCCATCGAGCACGACCCTGAACAGTGACTTCTCCACCGGAGTAACGACCCTGCCCCTTCCTCCATCATCAACATCATCATCACCTTTATCGTCATCATCATCATCATCATCACCATCACCATCATCATCATCATCATCATCGTCGTCGTCGTCGACCCCGTGCGTGCCCGCCAAGGTTCATAGCTTCCCTTTTTGTGATTTTATGTGCATGTATAAATAGTAGAGGTTAGCATATTGCTTCATGATAGGTTTAGTTGGTTGATTTCAAGACCCGTGTCGGTGAACCTAGAAACTAGTTGCGTGTGGGTGAGTGTGTGTATAATAACTAATTGGTATATATATATATATATATATATATATATATATATATATATATATATATATATATATATTGCATGGAAATCAATTGCTAGTAATAGTTATGACTATAATATGTATTATACTGTATGACCCTAGGTTAACTGTGGATATCCCATATAATTGCATATGACCATGTGACCCAGAGTATTTGTGAGTTGACTCCCTTGAGTACACTGACGTACTGGCTAGACATGTGTTAGTGAGTTGACTGTCTGATTATGCACAATATTTGAAGATATGACACCCGTGCAGTTAGACGCACACTTGACCCTGTTAGTTGACCAGTGTCACCCCTAGCGTAGTCTCTGAGTTCAGTGTATTTATGATTATGTGTATGCTAGTGTAATAACTGATGCTATATTATTATTAAATAATGTCTATAGGACTGTTGGATTATTCAGACAAGACCTCAAAAATATGACATTGGTATTGCTAGCAAAGGACCACAGACGAGTATATTCTCTGACAGTTTTCATTATATTGATCATCTCTATGATTCTAGTTGTATAGAGTACATGATTCTGACACTGTGGATACACGAGTTGGCATCATCGAGACCTGTCATGAGGAGTCATTATTGGAATCCATCGTGCTAGCTAGGGACGGAGAGATATTAGTAGATTATATGATCATACCCAACTCTACATGAATTATAGCTCACCCACACCTCACATCGGTACAGCCTGACCATTACATGCCTCATAGCCTGTTATCTATGATTAGCCTGACTATTGCTCATATCATAGCTAACTGGATGGTTAGCCTAACCTTACATGAATCATAGCTAATCATACATAGCAAGCCTGATCAGTCCCAAGCCGATCATATGATATACTGATATTTCACACACTTAGCTAGATAGTCTTTACATGTATTTCTAGTTTATTGATCTAGCATTTTTCTATGTTCTAGTTATTATTCTAGCATTCACTTATATTCCAGTTCATTGTTCTAGCATGCACTTGTATTTCTGTTCATTGCTAGTGTACCATTGATGATGATATATGCTCCAGTATTTCTATTTCCAGTATTTTATTATCTCCAGTATTTCTTATTGCTAGTATTTATATCCATCTTGTATTTCTTTACACTGTATTATAGTTTTTATCAATATACATGGAACTGTTGTTAGTGCTTATACTTTGCTCCATCCTGACTGGAAATATTTTTCCAGACTGCGACTTAGAGGACTTGTCTCCGGCATACTTGGAGATTTGGATGTTATTATTGCAGGTTAGACTATTTTGTTGTTTAGAATTGTGTTGTATTTTGTTTATTTAATTTGATATTTTATCGTGTTTTAGTTTCTGTGATTGAGTACTCCTATATTATATTATGATATCTGTGTCTCCCTATGGATTTGGATATTCGTGTGAGATTGATTAGCTAGTATTGTGACCTAGAAAGCGTTCTACCGCCAAGGCTACGGCGTAGGCTGGACGTACCAACGTACTCGTGTCCTTATATCGGGTGTGGGTCATGCAGGTCAGGCTTCGTAAGTTATACGATATCGTGGTGGCCCATGCAGGTCAGGCTTTGTAAGTTATACGATATCGTGGTAGTACGACGTCTTAGTTATACTACTGCGTGCCTGCGATAGGATATAGGACATAGGATACTAAGACGAGAGAGGATACTCAATCACAAATTTTTAAGAGATTCCTGGGACGACCCTTGAGAATCTTATTATAATTTCTAATTCAAATCTTTTTCCCCTTGTTCCGTCCGCTCTCACTTGTTGTTATTGAATTTGATTCTTACTGATTAGTTATTAAATTTAATTCTTGGTGTCGTTGTTGAGTTTGATTTCATATCGAGATAAACTTTACGGACTAAAATTTACGGTATCATCTGATGACATATGTTGATAAGGACAGTGAGAAAGGTGAAACGTCTACTTTGGTTATGGAGCCTAGAGTTTATCGCAGCCACATTAGTTATCGTGGCAGAAACGTAGGAACCTGACTTCGGATGTACATATCTAAGTTATGAATTTAGAGTTTTTTGCAGCCATACCGGTTGGCGTTGTGAGGATTCTAGATGACGTAATTATAGAGTTGCATACCTTAGTTATGGAACCTATCATTTATCGCAGCTATGCTCACTGGCGTGACGAGAATTCTGAGTATCATGATTTCGGATAGACGTGTATGATTATCAGGTTGTACCTTAAATTGGTTTCTAAAGTATCATCTCAATACTTATCTACTTCTGTTATTATAGGACCTTGTTCTATCATTTCTTTGCTAGCAGTAGAGATACCTTCGGTCCTCAGTCCAGTTCCTTTTTAAGTTTTATTTCTTTAAGGATCCCTGTTAGTGTGATAATTGGTGACTTGTAATTAGGTCTGTGTCTTGTATTAGTGTTGACTGAGTATGGTTTGTTAGTCTATAAGTGTTTCTTGGTTGGACATGTAAGCAGTAGGCATCATTCTAGAGTTAACCCATAGCGTAGTACCTTATAGCAATAGTTCTATGATAGGTGTCATTATAGTTAATATTGATACTATAGGTAGAAGAGAGAGTAAAGAGTATCAGTAATGGTTCCAGGAGTTAGTATCAGAGTCAGCATGCCAGTCCTGGATAGTCATGAATTCATGTAATTGGGTGATCCATGTAAACAATTAAGTATCAAGGAAACTTGTATTGAAAATTAATGGAGTAGGATATTCAATTTGGTGGTTGATACTTTGGTGTGTCAAGAGTAAAGAAATGTATATGCATAAAGGAAATTAATGAGTGTGCCATAGTAGGAGGATACCCATAAGTGTATAAGAGAGCGTGAGAGAATACAAAAATTATACATTGTGCTAAGTAGTGAGACTTGTGTTACAGATAAAAGTAGGGCCTTGATATATTATTTATCTGAGTGTACCGATATATGACTAATGATGGGTGTATCACCTGATATTGAGGCCAGTGATGTGTTGGAAGCAATAGGTGAAAGAAGTGTTTAGAAATTGTGTGTAGGATGCACAGTGGGTGTTGAGTGTCAGTATGAAAGTTCATAAAAGTGGAAGCATGAGTACTAGAAAATTCTAATGGTGTGTCATGGGTTGAGAAATATCAAGATTTGTCATGGGAGATATATAGTGTATCACTGATTAGTGTATCAGTCTGTAAAAGGTTTAAGAGAAAATACGTATACATCAATCGAGATATGGGACCATATGCTTACCTTCAAAGTGAAGTAAAAAATGTATATTATAGAAAGTGCAAGTGATCGTGAGTTCTAGTGAGTGTGATAAGGTGATCTAATGAGGAAGCTAGTATTACTATACCAAGAGTGCTAGTGTTTCTATATCAAGGATTAGTTGAGCAATGTACTAGTAACAGTAAGTACCTCGTGTGATAATATTAGATCGGTGTATTAGTTAATATGGATAGAAAATTATTGGAAGCAATAGTGCAAGTAATCCAGGCAGTGCAATATTCAGTACACAGTTGAGGAGTGTAGATACTTGGTGTATTTGTGTGTACCTTGAGTATTAGAGACTGTGAGTATATATATGTATACTTAGATAGATGTGGATTTAAATTTATAATTTAAAGATTAGAAATAAATTTTAATTTTTAAGAATTTTTGAGGAGTTGAGATTTTATGTTATTAAAAAATTTTAAGGATTCAAATTCAATTCAATAAACATAGTCAAAGCTATAAAATTTTTGGAAGTGATTAAAATTTTGTTTCAATATTTGAATATTTGACCATTGAGGAAAGTATATACATTTTATTTTAAATTGTTCGGGAAGTTAAATTTTGAGAATTTTATTTTGAGGATAAAATTTTATGGTGGGTAAGAAATGTATAACAGTATATGAGTGGATAAAGTGCATATGTAAGGATCTGTTGGCTTTAGCATGCCTAAGATGGCAATACAAACTGACTTGGGTGTCAATCTAGAGTTGTATTAGAGGGAGCAGTACTTAGTGTGTTGTGTTGTACTTGGCGTGCACTTGAGTGATAAGGACAACTAGTATAAACAATTACAGTAGGTAAGAGAGTTAGCAGTGAGTCTGCTTGTAGTGGAAACAGTGGTACCAAGGGATAGAGGTATTAAACTTGGATGCAATTGATCTATGGTTGTGTTAGAGTTCTTGGTATCAGATTTTGATATTAATAGACATGTGTGTGCCATGTGGATGTATCCATGGATATCTTGTGGACTAGTGATTAGTTGATATGGGTATCAGTGTATAGGGATAGGAATTTATGAATGAATGTGCCAGAGTTAAGTGTATAATAGAGGTTGAAGATATCCAAGTAATGGGTTAGAAGGCTATGTTCTGTTCTTTCCTTCTGTTCCTTTTCCGTCTGTTTGATTGATTGATTGATTTTTTAGTGCCGTAGTTTGTATCAATGATTCTCTTACTAGAATGTAGTTAGTAGTACACCCCGACAAAGACTGTAATACCATGACAAAAGTGACCATAACCATGTATGTTTTTTCTAGATTGCATATTGTATGACTGTAGGTAGGATTTTCTTAGACCTTGATTGTTGGAGGTTTGACCGTAGTGAAGATTAATGAAGAGGTTACGACTTGACAACGAGAGACAAGGTGCCTTAAATTTTGAGGATAAATATTAATTTAAATAAAGAGTTGAGAACTTGATATGGCAGAATTGACGATTTTTGTTAAATCATTGATTTTTATGAAGATTATGATATGATTGAATTTGTCATTAAAATTTAAGAAAATTAAGGAGATTATTATTATATTTACTTGATTGCAAGATATGAAATTAAAAATTTATATTTTGAATGTTGTATTTGAAGATTTCATAAGTATTACATTGTTTGAGTATTGTGTGAAAAAAGAATCGAGGAATAAGATCACTAATGGATTAGTGTTTGAATTCAATTTTTGGGATGCGGATTTAATTTTATAAATATGCATCGATTGGATTTAAATTAGAGGAGTAAGATGATTAATGGATTAGTGTTTGAATTCAAATTTTTGGGATGAGATTTTTAAATTTTATAAATATGCATTGATTGTATTTCAATTAGAGGATTGGATATTAATTTTTTTGAGTATTTAGTTATTAACTTAAAATTTTGGAGGAGATTGTGATAAGAATGGAATTTGATTTTATATTTGAAGATTTTCAGGAATACGATATTTATAGAATTTTGAAAATTTGTGAAATAATAATATGGATTTACTTCATGATTATATGGTTTGATGAATTTAAACTTTGATGGTAATAAATAATATAAATAAATAAATATAACTATTGAGGATCTTAAATTTTGAGGATAAAATTTTTCTAAGGAGGGTAGACTTGTCACTACCACATTCTAAAATAGGGATAATTTTGTCATTTTATTTATAATAAGTATTGTGTGTATTTATTTTAAATAATTGTATGATATGTGTATATATATATTATATGTATAGTGTTCTTTAATGCATATGTTAGTAGACTAGACCTAGAGACCCACTAGATGAGCCACTGACCAAATTATAGGGTTATGGATTTAATTAGCATTTTGGAGAATTAAATATTGGGGATTATATTTATTATTGTGATTTTATTTAATTGTTGTGCCTTACCGTTGCTTCGATAATTGGAGCGATACACTAGCTTTTGCCTTTCAACAAATTTAACACCCTTGTCCTAGACGTGCCCGTCCTCCATTCTGACCTTTGTGTAACTCATAAATATGCTCTCTTGTGCTTCATTTTAGTCGCACAATATTCGTCGCGGACGTTTATTTTTAATTCTAAATAAATCCAACTTTGTATCTTTGTGCGTTCCAATCGAAATTGGAGACACAATCTTGACCCATTTTGTGCAACCCAAATTATGACAATATTCTATTCTGAGTCTTCTATATCCATGATACTTGTGTCCCACCTAATTTTAACCCTATGTACTTCCAATTAATTTAAGAACACCATTTACATTAATTTTAATTAAATTGGTGTAAGGATCCAACTTCACCCAAAACTAGACCCAACACCAAACCAAACCCCCATTCACACCCTCAAGACTCAATACTAAATACCACACACCTTTTTTAACTATTACGTCACACCAAACATGGTATTTTCCCTCATTTAATCCAAATTCCCACTTCTTGTGTAATTTTCCAATTGTTGAGGACTTTTATGCAAAAGAGCAATATGGTATCACCATCCTATCGATCAAAGCACATGAAGAACCAACCCCCTCCCTCATTGACCGGTCCACTCTCTCCCCTTTGGTTTGTGCACTTCCCTTCATGTTTAATCTTGGCCATCCATTCAAATGGAGCAACATCCTCACCATATGCCCTCTCCTATATATATATATATAATCCCTCATCCTAACCCCTTTCCCAATGCCAACCCCATCCTAATGAGGCACATGGCCGGCCCTAATCCCTAGGCTAGCATCATCATCATCTCCCTTATGCAAACCTCTTATTTCCTCCATTATTTCATCACCATCACCAACATCAAAACTTAACTCAACCCTAAACTATTCATCATCACCATCACCCTCTTCCCTTAACTTGAACTCCGGTGATCATCCGCCGGATCCCCATCCTGCACTGACTCATCTCCGGCCTTCACCCGACCATCGAACCATCCTCCCCGACTTTCTTCTCCCCGAGCACTGCTGAACCACCCACGCTCAGTGTTGCCACCGGCGAGCCGGATCTCCGCCTGAGCACCTGACTCCACCACCGGAAAAGCTGAATCACAGCGTCCATCAGCCTCGGCTACGCCAATACCGCAGACCTCATCTCTCCGAACAACCCTGACCTACTATCCATCTCCTTCTCCTATCGACTTTACCATCGTCCACGACTCCTCTTTCCTCCTTCCTCTAGTGAACACTCTACTGAACCGCAGCACCCCTCGAACCACCACCACTCCTCCCATCACCACCATCGTCTCCCTTCTCTTTTGTATCCCGACCCGCCGGAGCCGACGACAGCAGGCCTCTTTCCCGGCCATCTCCTCTGCGTCGTCTCTACCGTCTCCTCACGACCGGACCTCTCTGACCCCATTTACTGCACTTCCCTCCTCCACTGTCAGACGGAAGCCCGCCTCAGTACCTCCACCATTAACATCGACCTCCCCATGACCCTTCTTCTCCGGTCACGATGGTCCATCACCCGAACCACCGCCGGACCTCCACGACACAGCCACTCTCCCCGGTCTTCTCCCCCACGACCTCCTATCCTACTCCTCGACTGAGCATAGTCGCTCACCACCCCGTTCTCTGCCATCCCTGACTTCCTCATTACCCCGACCTCGCCAGACCTTTCTCTCCGTCGTCTCAATCCCGACAGTCCCCCACCGAGCATGACCCCGAACAGCGACTTCCCCACCGGAGCAACAGCCCTGCCCCTTCCTCCATCATCAATATCATCATCATCACCTTCATCATCATCATCACCATCATCGTCATCATCATCGTCGTCTTCGTCGTCATCGTCGACCCCATGCATGCCCGCCAAGGTTCGTAGCTGCCCTCTTCATGATTTTATGTGCATGTGTGAATAGTGTTAGAGGTTAGCATATTGCTTTATGACAGGTTTAGTTGGTTGATTTCAAGACCCGTGTCGGTAAACCTAGAAACTAGTTGCGTGTGCGTGCGTGTGTGTATTATAACTAATTGGTATATATATATATATATATATATATATATATATATATATATATATATATATATATATATATATATATATATATATATATATATATATATATTGCATGGAAATTAATTTCTAGTAATAGTTATGACTATAATATGTATTATACTGTATGACCCTTAGTTAACTGTGGATATCCCATATAATTGTATATGACCATGTAACCCTGAGTATTTGTGAGTTGACTGCCTTGAGTACACTGACGTACTGGCTAGACATGTGTTAGTGAGTTGACTACCTGATTATGCACATCATTTGAAGACGTGACACCCATGCAGTTAGACGCACACTTGACCATGTTAGTTGACCAGTGTCACCCCTAGCGTAGTCTCTGAGTTCATTGTATTTATGATTTAGTATATGCTAGTGTAACGACTGCTGCTATATTATTATTAAATAATATCTATAGGACTGTTGGATTATTCTGACAAGACCTCGAAAATAGGATATTGGTATTGCCAGCAAAGGACCACAGGCGAGTACATTCTCTGACAGTTTTTATTATATTGATCATCTCTATGATTCTAGTTGTATAGCGTACATAATTCTGACACTGTGGATATACGAGTTGGCATCATCATGACCTGTCACGAGGAGTCGTGATTGGGATCCATCATGCTAGCTGGGGACGGGGAGATATTAGTAGATTATGTGATCATATCCAACTCTACATGAATTATAGCTCACCCACACCTCACATCGGTGCAGCCTGACCATTACATGCCTCATAGCCTGTTATGTATAATTAGCCCGACTATTGCTCGCATCATAGCTAACTGGATGGTTAGCCTGACCTTACATGAATCAAAGCTAATCATACATAGCAAGCATGATCAGTCCCAAGCCGATCATATGATATACTGATATTTTACACACTTAGCTAGATAGTATATACATATATTTCTAGTTTATTGATTTAGCATTTCCCTATGTTCTAGTTATTGTTCTAGCATTCACTTATATTCCAGTTCATTGTTCTAGTATGCACTTGTATTTTTGTTCATTGCTAGTGTACCATTGATGATGACATATGTTCCAGTATTTCTATTTCCAGTATTTCATTATCTCCAGTATTTTTTATTACCAGTTGTTTGATGATAAACGAAAGAAAATGGAATTAGGTTTATTCGAAACCCTTTCTTTGTTTACAAACAAGAAAAAGAGTACAATTAATCCTATACGAGGATGTTAAGTACAATAAAAATGATTCTGGAGAAATATTGCTATAGGAGTCTGATCTGCGGTCGATCACTTTGTCCCTTGGACTACACGATGATGAAGAAGTGCTGTAGAAGAAGAAGAAAAATCTTCAAGGATTGTAGGAGGGATTGGATTTCCGTTGCCAAAGTCGTCAATCGCTACTCTCTGTCTGTGCTCTCTGCTCTCCTCTTTTTTTTGTCCGATTCTTCTCTCTGTCTTCTGTCCTCTGTCACCTGTGACCGGAGGTCTCTATTTATAGAGCTCAGTCACAGTAACTGTCCAGTCGACGTTGAAGCCAAGCTGTGAAGAGAGTTGTGCTCTTTATACGGCGGTTATAATAACTGCTACCCATGTCTGAATGATCTCCTGAATCCGCGTATGATGCGTGTCCCATTATAAGGTAACGCGTATAATTGCTTCTCGAAGATCACGGCATGCAAGCCACGTAGGTAACTGCCCCTCGCGTAAAGATGGTTGGCATAAATGCCATATAACTGTCTTGTTGGCGTAAAAAGCCAAGTAGCTGTCTTGTTGGCGTAAAAGCCAAGTAGCTGTTTTGTTGGCGTAAAAGCCAAGTAGCTGTCTTGTTGGCGTAAAAGCCAAGCTCTGCGTAGGACTTGAGGATACATAAAATAATAGACAACTAGCGTAAAATAGCTAATTATCTGTCACGATTGAGGTCTTGAGCGTATTCTGGGCTAAATAGCCTTATCACGTACCTTTGCAAATATAGCCTGATTTGGTGTATTTCGAGGAGATAACATACGGCGTACTCCTATAGTTGAAAATAGCCTGGTTGGCGTAAAATGCAAGGATGGTGATGTGAGCGTATTAGTCACAGTTTTAGCTCTCCCAGTCGTGACAAAATTATAAAGAATAGAAGCAAATCTCGTGCATTTAATGCAGAGATATGTCTCAATCTCGTGCATTAAATGCCGAGATATGCCTCGAGCTCTGTACGAGTGACAGCTTTTGACGTGGCATCTGATTTTGTCTTATCTTGAGCGTAAAAAATCATCTATGTATATATAGAATAGATAGCATATTCCTTGAATGCGTAAGAACGACTTGTATCAAGAATATGTCTCTAAATGATAGCCTGGGTCTCTGTGTAGAATCATTATCACAACCGTCCTCTCGGTCGTCGTGTAGTACTTTTGTCTGGAGTCAGGTTCACTGTTTTGTCTGACAGATTCATTCGAGGAATACGAAGAGTTTCTCGTACAGGTTCATGCTGCATTAAAAGCAAACGTATTTTACGCCGGAGGGTATAGTAACCTCTATACGCCAAACCAGCCTTGAAGTGCTGCTTTACGCGGGCTGTTCTGAAGCCATATTTTATGCGTGCTTCACGTATGTTGGGGGAGAGGTTTACGCGTATAATTCCCCAGCGTATTTCATGCTTATACAAGACCCCCTTTAAAGTTTTCAAATTCCTCGTAATTTAAAATACTTTGAATGAAGCATGAAACGGTCAAATTTGACTCGTTCTGCGAGGCTGATTTCTCGACGAATTTTAGGAATTTGTTGGGATTTGGTACGTTCTCTTCTGCCTATATAAAGGCAAGCGAGTGACCCTATTTTTCCCATACTTCCTTCACCACAAAGATGGCTGCTGAGATTCATTGGACTGACCTGAGGAAGAAGAAGATTATGCTCTTCCAGCATGTAAGGAGCCGTAAAAAGAGGCATCTTCGAGCAAATATCCTCTGCAACGATGGATAATGGAAGGATATCATAGCTTCCTTTGCTCGGGATAATCAGCAATTTTATTTGGCGATGCGTCCAGGAGAGAGGAGGGGTCTCATTGGACCACACAACTTGCTAACTGTATTTTCCCTACTATGAAGCTGGACGCAGGTGGGCAGCTTGGCCGTGTCTTCCAGTATTGTGTTAGGTTTGAATCCCTAACACAAATCTGAGCATGGCCACCAAATGATGTATGGAGGGAGGGCTTGAATAATACAGGCCCAGTTCTGTATCCTCCCGCCATTAACCATTTTCTTGTTCATCGGCCGAAGAAGCCAATAAAGTGCCGTAGAAGAAGAACTGAAGATCATCGTCAGACGAGAACCCAGCATAATAGATTCCTGTCGTGATCTTGAATATTAATAAAAAATCCTTTGTAAAAAATGGATTTCCATCATATGTAATCATGATCTTGAAAATTAATGAAAAATCCTTTGTAAAATGGATTTCTATCATATCTAATCATGATTAATAAACTTATCTTCTTTTATGCCTCATTGATTTGCCATATTTGCTGTGAGAAAGTCTGATAATACGCAGCTTTAACACCTCTGAGTAATTTTTTACGCTGACTCTGATAAATATGCCTCCAGTCATGTCCCAACTTCTACGCGTAACAAAAGATGCGTAAAAAAGCTTCTTTAGCATTAAGTTGTCTTGAAGATCTAACTGTCATGCTGTATTTTGACGAGGAGTCACATAGAATTCTGTATCGTCACTTCTCCTTCATAGATTTGGAGAACAGCTGTTCAGAATCATCATCTTCGAAAGAATGGCTTCTTGAAGAATTTTTGAGACAGGGCAAGAAATGCCCGCCGAATAGGCCATACTTGAACTTAGATATAAAGGATTCGGACTAGACTTCGAATGAACTTCCAATGGCCCAAGAATAAGATTCATCTTCAATGCTGATATCTGTGTGTCTCAGGCATTTGCCATGTTTTGTAACCAAAAAGGCGCATTTTCTGCGTAAACCCTTGTAATTGACCCTCTCGAGTATAAGACCCAAATTATCAAGATATACGCGTATCCTGTCCTGCATAATTTTTAGGATATGCGAAGAGTCATAGATCCGTAGCATTTGTAGCTTCTGAGCATAAAAATTTTTGAGCGTAAAATTATAGATCTGTGGCTTCTAAACGTAAAACTGTAGATTTGTAGCTTCTGAGCATAAAAGCTTCTGAGCGTAAAATCATAGATCTGTAGCTTCTTAGCGTAAAACCATAGATTTGTAGCCTCTGAGCGAAAAATCTTCTGAGCGTAAAATCATAGATCTGTAGCTTCTGAGCGTAAAATCGTAGATTTGTAGCTTCTGAGCGTAAAATCATAGATCTGTATCTTCTGAGCGTAAAATCGTAGATTTGTAGCTTCTAAGCGTAAAAGCTTCTAAGCGTAAAATCATGGATCCTTGCTCTGCGCGTAAAATCTGGATCTGTTACGCAGCATGACTGTCCGCCTTCCTTTTCAATGATAGGCTGACGTGGTCCCAAATCATAACTGATCAGATAAGATCGGATTCAGTTAAGGATTCGAAGAGTTATCTGAACTCTATAAATAGCCCAAGGTTTTGAGAGAGAAAAACCCTTCATCTGTCTTTGCAAAAATCCTTCATCTTTCTGAGAACTCCTCTTCTTCGTCTATTTTCTATGAACTCAGATTCGTTATGGCACCGAAACAGGCCTCCACTGCTAAGGGAAAGAAAGCAGCTTCCTTATCTCGCTCCTCTGCTCAAGCACGAGCAACTCCCATTAGGCTGAGCGAGTCTCGTTCTGAACGAAGTGCTCCACCGTCGAGCTGCGCTCCGGGCATCACAGGTAAAGACTTTAAAATAAATAGAGAACCCTCCGCACACGTTGTACGTGTATGCGCAAATACGCCTACATTCCTAATATGTCAGCGAAAAACTCCATATTTTTGCAGTCTAGCGTAAAAGCTCAGACTGTCAAATTTTGGCGTATACTGTAAACTTTGAGTTTTACGCACTGGATGTAAATTCCAGCGTAAAACTCAGACTGTTAGGTTTTGGCGTATACTGCCAACCTTGAATTTTATGTACTAGAAATAGTCTCCTGCGTAAGACTCAAGTTTTTGTAGTCTGGCGTAAAACTCAGACTGTCAAGTTTCGGCGTATACTGCAAGAATGTAGCTTCTAGCGTAAAACTGACTTATTTTCTCGCTTTTTGCAGTGGACTTACAGATCCCTCCCCTGGCTGAAGTGATGGGCTCTGCTGCTGAAATGCTGAATTCTAACTATTTGGAAGATTTGTTCCATGTGACTTTCCCTATCTCCGGGAGCGAGTATCCTCAGGAAAGGGGAACACTGATCTCTGCCCAAGGGGAAAGGATGTTGGTGAGTATGATCAGTGGGAAACCCCTGACGTACATAGACGACACTGAATATAAGAAACCAGGTTTCTTATTTGGGGATGTTATCGATAAACAATCCCAGACAAAGCCCAAGAAGGAAGATTGGGTATTTTCTGCTGGGGGCACGGTCATGTATCTGCCAAGGATGTCTAGTGATTACCCTATCTCGCCATTCTTCCATGCTACCCATCCCAGAAAGATGGTATGGACTCTGACCCCTGATCTTCATGGGCGACCAGGGAAGATCTTTTATAAGAAAGGATTGGACCGAGGGTCCTTTGTGAGCAGTCCTTCAGGCCTTGTCATGCCTTTCATAGGATTACTGCCGGGCAGCGTACCGAGTGAAGACTCTTCCCTGATCCAGCCATTTCAAATGGCTAACTTCTATAAAGAGTTCATGGGACAAGGGGGGTATACCCTAAGGTTAACCCTCGCACTAGTGGGTGGCTTAGCCCCCAAAACCTTCGATGGGCCAGTTTAACTGCCTGGGCCCTGAAGCACTTCCAGATGGAGCTGGAGAGTATTGACTTGTTCGCGGCTGTGAGTGCCACTAGTGTTGGGCTGCCTCTCAACCCCAACTTGTTCTTAGCCTTGATGGAGCGATATAACTCGCTCACTGGGACTTTCGCCACTCTAATCGGTGAGTTGGGTCTAGCCCTTCATGAGATGGCAGACATCTCAAAGCTGCCAATGGAAGACATTCCTTATGAAGAATACGTCCCCACTAATAAAGAGTTGAGGGATACCAACCCTCGGGTAGTGGCAGTGTACCAAGAGTTGATAAGCCACTATCTCGCATGCACCACCTTCTACGGGGAGCCCTCTGACTTAGCCCATATTAACAAATGGGTATCCTATCTCTTCTTCCATCAGGCTAGAAATGCCAGGCATGACAAGGTTGTAGATAGTAAAGAAAAGCCCTTGAACCTTCTGAGCATGCTTAATGCCAACACAGTCGATGATCTCGTTAAAGATACTGGGGCTCGAGATAGTGTTCTCGATGAAGAGATAGGGGGTTATCCTTCAGGAACCAAGGCCTACATCTATATGAGGCATTGTCGAAAGCCTCTGTCAAGGGAAGCTCAACTGGCTGGCTTTCTCTCTATCTGGTTACGCCGATGGGTGGTTCCCGGCATCGCGTCTGCGGATCGCATTCATCGCAACACCTTATGGCCCGCGGTACATTTGGTGTTTGGAGCAAGATTGGGCCTGCTCCCTGCCATGGTATGCAGGATACAAGCTGGCCTGATGGCTATTACTGATGGGATGCTGGCCGATACTACGCAGCGTGAAGGATTTCCCAGAGTGGAATTACCGTTCTTATATCTGATGGGATGGTTAATCCTTCACAACACCAGAATGATGTCCCCCGGATCTTCCAGCGGTTCGGGGAATAATTTCTTGTTGAATTACAAAAATTCTTCTTGGAATGTGACTAGCGTCATAGATTGTCGGCTAGCACTAAATTATGCCCATGGTTGGAAGTTCTTCTGCACCGTCCCCCTGTATATATCAATCAACAGGGGACCAAACTTCAAGATGCGGGTCAGGGGAAGACTATTCTTTCCCCCGAAGCCTTTTACTGGTTGGTCTGCATTAGACCATCCCACCTGCTGTACAGAAGTAAGGACCAGTGCTACTTGGAACCTTACCTGCCTAGCCGTTTCGCTAGGCAGTTTGGGTATGATCAGTTGCATGTGGGGAATCCCATCACCAGCTTCAAGTCCAAAGGTGGTCTTATCGATGGAGCCAGAGGATGGCGATACTTCATCATGGGTTATACTAGTGCAACCTTTGTTGTGCCTGCGACTTCTCTCTCCACAGAGCTGCGCATTCTTCACTCGTACGTGCAGTTTTATGTGTCCACCAATACATTCCATCATAATTTTGATGTGTATGGAAGTTTCAGGATGCCCTCCCATAAGTCCACTGGGAGAGAGGAGATACCATCTGTCTCCTCTGATAAAGGTAATGAAACTACAGTTGTAGACGATTTCTTGTTGATATTACCGAGAGGCTTAGTAGCTCGGCCAGCAGAGCCTCTCATCATATCCAATAAACGAAAGGCTTCCACTCTGAAAGAGCCTTCCCCCCGTAAGAAGAAGAAGACTACCGGAGGTCCTAAAAAGACTTCCACCAAGGGGATCTCTTCTAGGAGTGAGCCTATTGTTTCCCCTGTTGGGGATGATTCTTTGATCAGGGGTCCTTTGCCTTTTAGAGAAGGGACCTCCGCAGTTCCAGCTGACAGTGCTGGAGATTTTTTGCCCGCGATTGCTGCCGCTACCACCGTTAGTGGTAGTGCTTCTAGATCGCCTTTGAGGCCGAACATAATAAGAATCAACGTACCTTTATCAAGACAAATAATGGGGCTAGCCCCTCCTTCGTCTGTAAGTATCTCAGGCGAGATTCCACCCGATGAACCTTGAGTGGATCTGGGTGACGACTGGGATGACTACCTTCAAGCGTCACTTGGTGCACCCTCATCTCCAGGTATGAAAGCTTGTTTAGCATCATTAAGGAATGATTTACCTATACAGGCTGCAGACGCAACATACATACCATCGGCCATGGGTAAATATTGTCTCCACGCTTTTTTAGGAAAATTAACATCAAATTGATATTAATTTTCTCTTATCTTATTTTCATGCGAAGACATCTCTGGTAAGGGCGAAGTTTACACAACTTCTGACTTTGTTGCGGATCCAGCAAATGAAATGGCGGTGCCCAACGTCGAAGAAGCATACTTTGAAACTGCTGCTCTTTCATCCGCAACATTCTCGGATGTCATCCCGCCAGTAGCAGTTCGAATAACATCAGAGGAGGATGAGCCCATTATCTCGACTGTACCCCCTACATCGAGCATGTCAGCAACTTCAACCGTTGTTGGGGTCTTTTTTTTTGTCGCGCCAGCTGTTGAAGCAACGACTGTGGCGACATCCTCTACAGTTATTCCGGAAAGGAGGTTCACCGATATTGTAGCCACTCTCGGCATCCATTCGAGCTTTGCTATGCTAGTGGATCAATACACTAGCATATTCTACCTCACTTTGAAAGAATTGATATCAATGGTGCTGGAGAAGAATCTAGGCTTTGATGCTCTGAAGATGTCCTCCAATCTCACTATAGCGCAGATTAGAAATTTCAGTGACGCTGAAAGAGCTAATGCGCTAGAGCAAATAGTTAATGGTTTGGAACAACCTATTAACGAATATTTGCAACTATCCCGAGGTAGCATCGATGACCTGGTTCAAGCTGAGTATGACTCCCTAACTGCTGAACTTGCTCAAAGGATGGAAACTTTAAACAGATCCATCCAGGAACAGCAGCAAGAGATGGAGAAAGAGCAAGTAGTATTGGGGAAAAGTATTCCTCAGCTGGCTCATTGCAGTGCCAAATGTGAGGGATATGAAGTAAAGGTTCAGGAATTGGAAGCTGAACTTGCTCAAACCAAGGAGAGGTTCGCAAAGCATCGCTAGTTCGCGATGTACTGAGGGGCCAAGTGGACACAGCTCAACAGAACTTGACACATGTGGGTGTCATCTACGCAAGTTTTTTTGATTCTCTGTCCGAACTATCTCACTTGAGCAATGATGAGGCAAGGCTGGAACGGGCTCGCACTAACATTTTGGACTCCAGGAATGAGAGGATGGCTGCTTTGGCGAAACAGATCCGCGACTTAACTGCTCCTCCCCAATGATGTACTTTTTTGCTTCTTTTGTAATCTGCTATTCCCGGAGATAATAAAGATACATTTTCTGACTTTGTGGACACATCATTTTAGAATATAAATGATAGGCTAGGATGAAAGTGATATCAGAGATAATATGAATGTGATATACTTTCTGTAGGGTTCAGCTGGATATATCTATTCAGAGGTTATATAGACATGATAGAATATGATCCAACTAAATTTGTATACAAAACACTATCAGAGGTAATATGGACGTGATAGGTTTTGAAGTTTTAAATTAGTTAAATACATCTATTCAGAGGTCATAAGAACATGATAGAATATGATCCAACCAATCTTTGTACGTAGTATCGTCTGAATGAGATCTTCATCATACTCCGTGAAGCAAGGGAGATCAAGCGTAGTACTTCTTCAGGAATTTGCCATTGATATGAGCCATTATCAAACTCTATTAGGTTTGGCTAATCTGTAAGCACCGTTTGAAAATGTCCTTTCAATCACATAAGGGCCCTCCCATTTGGGCTGGGATTTGCCCTTACTTTTGTGTATAATGATTATTGGCCTCTTTACAGCCAAAACTAGCTCACCAACTTTGAACACTCTTTCCTTTACTTTTTGATTAAAAGCTCTGGAGATGCGTGCTTGGTAGAACTCAATGTGCTGTTGAGCTAGAAAGCATTTCTCGTCTAATCCTTCTAGATCTTGAAGTCTTAAATGATCATTATTTTCCTAAGTCAGCTCATTAGCCACTGCTATTCTGAACGATGGAATTTGAACTTTAATGGATTGAACTGCTTCACACCCATAAACCAATGAAAATGGGGTACAACTCGTTGGTGTTCGTACCGTTGTGCGGTATGCCCAGAGACATTCCCCCAGCTTTTCGTTCCAGTCTCTCTTGTTCGAAGAAACAAACTTCTTCAAGAGTTTGATAATGGTTTTGTTGAAGGCTTCTGCCAAACCATTAGCAGCAGAATTATATGCCATTGAGGCCATATTTTGTATCTGATTCTTATCGCAAAATTGGTGAAACGCTTGGCTGATGAATTGAGGTCCATTGTCATGAATTATCCTTCGGGGTATCCCAAAGCGATAAATTACATGGTGCTTGATAAAGCTAATCACGTTGGATGTCTTTACCTCAGCAAGAGGGATCGCCTCAGCCCATTTGGAGAAATAATCGGTGATAACCAATATGAACGGATGTCCTCTAGAGGATAAAGGATGAATAGGACCAATGATATCCATACCCCATGCTTCAAAGGGCCATGATGCAATAGTAGGATATAAATACTCAGAAGGTTAATGTATGAAATTTGCATGAACCTGACAAGCTTTGTATTATCTTGCATATTTCACGGTATCTGCAATCATAGTAGGCCAATAGTAGCCCATCCTCCTGATACGATCCTGTAACTTAGGACCGGATTGATGTGCTCCACATACCCCGTCATGAGATTCTCGGATTACCCGCTTTGCATCATCATCAGAGAGACATCGTAATAATAGTCCATCATATGTTCGGCGATATAGACTCTGTGAAGAGGCATCAAAATAGAAACGTAATGATCGTCTTTTGATAGATACCGCTTCTTTGGGATCCTCCGGTAAGATTCCGTATGAAACAAAGTCTATAAAGGGACTTCTCCAATCTCTCTTAGGAGGAACTGTGTTTATAGCATCGCTGTGTTCTATGTGAAAGTTATTCTTCACACAAAATAAATCTATGTTAAGAAAGATTATCGAATTCTGCCTTCTTATAGGAATGGCTAGATCTACAGCTAGACTGGCCAGAGCATCAGCTTCCAAATTTTAAGATTTTAGAACGTGCTCTAGGAAGAATCCTTTAAAAGATATGGCTATCTCGATCGTTGTTTGGTGGTAAGGGATGAGGTCTGGATTGCGGACTTTATATATTCCTCTGACCTGATTGACGATCAGCTGAGAGTCACCGAAAGCTTCCAGGTATTCAACATCCAATTCTTTCGTGACTTGAAGCCCGATTAGTAGAGCATTATACTCTGCCACATTATTAGACTAGGGTTCGCTAAGAGAATATGCTCGATAGATGACGAGTTTATCAGGAGTCACCAGAACAATTCCTACTCCTGAAACCACGTTTCCCTTGGGACCAGTTCTGGAAGCGCCATCGAAGAATAGCTGCCATGTATCACCTTCTATTGCCGAATTACATTCTGCAACTTCGTCGGGAATGTCCTCATATAATTTGGAGGTCTCCGTAATTGGATGGGCAGCTAAGAAATCAGCCAAGGCTTGACCTTTCATGGACTTCTGAGGGACGTACACCATATCATATGGTGTCAATAGCATTGCCCAAGTCGCGAGTCAGGAATTAAGAACACTAGGCTTATTCATAAATACCCGAAGATGATTGATTCTGGAGATGATATGAATAGTTTAGCCCGTCACGTAATGTCGCATCTTCTGAATGGCAAACATTAGGGCCAAGCATTCATTTTCAACTGGGTTGTATCGATGTTCAGCTCTGACCATCATCCTACTTAGATAATATATAGCCTGTTCGTGCCCCTCATCGTTCTTCTGTGTGAGAAGAGCCCCTAAAGAGTGATCCATTGCTCGAACATACAGTAAAAATGGTCTTCCTATGACGGGAGGCACCAGAACCGGAGGATTAGTAAGATAGCGTTTGATGTCATTAAACGCTTGCTGACAGGCTTCATCCCATACGAATGACACACCTTTCTTCTTCAGGTGAGAAAAAGGTTGACATCTCCCAGAGAGGTTGGATATGAATCTCCTGATATAAGCTAGACGACCTTGAGATCCTCTAAGTTCTCTTAGATTATGGGGCGGTCGCATTTCTAGGATAGCTTTTACTTTATCAGGGTCAACTTGAATGCCTTTAGCAGTAATGACAAATCCCAGAAATTTGCCACTGGATACACCAAGAAAGGACTTTGTAGGGTTCATTTTGAGTTGATGTTGGCGCATCAACTCGAACACTGCCTTCAAGTCTTGGATGTAATTATCCTTGAGGTGGCTTTTGACGGCAATATCGTCTACGTAACATTCCACTATTTTGCGTAAATGCCCATGGAATATGTTACTCATAGCTCGTTGATATGTGGCCCCGGCATTCTTTAATCCAAAAGGCATAACTGTATAGCAATATACCCCCAGGGGTGTACGAAAGGCAGTATGCTTCTCATCTTCAGGATTCATCTTAATCTGATTGTATCCTGAAAATCCGTCCATGAAAGACATGCGTTCAAAACCGCATGTATTATCGATCATGACGTCTGTAATGGGAAGAGGGAACTCATCTTTAGGACAGGCCACATTTAGATCTCGGAAGTCGATGCAAATATGAACTTTTCCATTTTTCTTCATAACCGGGACAACATTAGCGACCCAATCAGGATGTTGTTCTTCCCGGATAAACCTGCAGGCTATTAGTTTTCTAATTTCAGCTTCAATGGCGTCCATCATATCCGGGCGGAACTGGCGTTGGTGTTGCTTTACTGGCTTTGAATTGGACAGTAAGTTGAGTTTATGGGTAGCCACTTTTGGATCAAGACCTGGTATATCCTCATAATTCCAAGCAAAGACATCGATATATTCTTTTATCAGCTGGATCATTTCTTCTTTTTCTTCTTCGAAAAGATTATTACTGATTAAATATCGGCTTTGGTAAAAATTTATGCCCAACATTGACTTAGATAACTTCATCTTCAGTGGGAGGCTCTTTTTGTTCGAACCAGAGTTCCCATTGTGTATCCATTTGCTGTGCCCAGAATTCATTTTCAAATGGTTCAGATTCTTGTTCCTCTGTTTCAAGGGAATCTGTCAACACCATATTTACTGATAATGCTCGTTCGAGTTCATTATCTGAATCGGAGGACGACGAATCCTCTTGAGAAGAGGAAATGGTCTCCTTACTTGACTCAGAGTTGTTTGAAGTTGCAAGAGAGGTGGTATACCCTAACCCGAAACGAGTTTGTTGACAGTAGGGATCACCATGCAACGGCATTCGTCTGCCTTTTCCATAGTTGAGGCCTGGTTCCAAGTTCAAGTCATAACCCATACTTTGCATAATCTTCAAAGCCTGTGGGCTATATCTGTGGACTTGCATTTTACCAGCATCAGACTCGTGAGAATCTTCTTGTACAATCGTCTATTCCGCATGCGATCGAAGACTATTGGATGCTGATTGTTGTGAGTAGGTGGAACAACAAAGATAGAATCTTTATGCCGCCCATATGCCGTGATGACATTGGATGTTGACGCTACTTCCCACACATATGGATGATATGAGTCTATAGCTTCCAAGAATTTTTGTGCTATAGGTTCTATATCGTTATTGGGAGGAGATTTCTGATTAGGAGATTGAGCGTCAGTATACTAGAAAAGAGAATCTTTATTATCGTCAGAAACCACTTTCCCGACTATATTTACATCAGTCGACTACTTGTTGCGCCTAAGGTCAATGACCAAATAAGGAGGTTTCTGGTTCAGAGTGATTACTAGAGGATAATTTCCTCCTTCCCATTTTATTTTACCCAAGTGGATAATCACAGGTTCCATGACTTTCGGACGGGTAGTCCGCCCTTTCACCTGGATTGACAAATATTGCTCAGCAGATGGTTCTCCTAGCTCCCGGTGGGATTTCTCCTCCGTCCTTCCTGACACCTCCTTCATGTAGTCTTGGGTGTACAACATGGCATCGAAATAGTAAGATTCAACCCCTTTAAAAGGATTAAGATCAGCAAACTCTGTTTTCACTGTTCCTTGGGCGTCTACATATTTGAAGCATTGATGTAGAGTTGAAGGAACAATATTGTGATCGTGGATCCATGGTCTGCCCAACAGAATGTTGTAAGACACCTCTGAATCAATGACATAACATATAGCCACTAATCTAAGGTCACCAATCTGGATCCTCAGACGAATCTTCCTTAACGGCCTGCTTTTCCTGGCATTGAAGTCCACGATTGTAGTGGTAGTGTAAGCCAGTTCACTTGTAGGAATTCTCAATGGTCTTAGCAGACTATAAGGGATAATAATGATCGACGATCCCGGATCTATGTGAATCCGGTCTACCTCCATGGAGCCGACGTATCCGGTGTAGTAAAGAGGCCTACCATGTTTGTTATATTTTAACATGTCCTCTTGAGTGAAAGTGATGTTAGGGACCACTTCCATCACGCTATGGCATTGAGGACATGCCATAGGCTCTTTATCAGGGGATTTGAGCTGAGTCAGGCATACATCCGCTTGCATTAATGCTTCACTTAAGGCTTAACGAGTGTCTTTGGATAGCCTAAGTAGCTTGAAAATGGACAGTCTGGCCGGAGTATTAGCCAACTGAGCCAAGATGTTGAAGTTGTAAGGTCTCTCTAAACCTTTGTTTTGAATATTTTTTAAAGGTTTATCGAAACAAACTTCTTTCTGCTTGCCCTTGTCCACCGAAGTTGGTCTAGAAGGACCTGCCTCTGGTATAACAGGTTCAGGCTCTGGAAGTTTGGCAGCTGAAGTGTCTGTCGTTGTTTCCTCCTGGTTCCCTCCATAGTCCTTGAGGTAGGCTTTCCCTGACCGGATTCCGGTTGCCAAAGCCTCTTCTTCAGGTGCCGGGGATATTCCAACCATATGGCATGGTTTACTTCTTGAGTTCTTCTTAGACTTAGCTTTAACAGCTTCAGTCTCTTCCTCAATTTCTGACACCAGATCAGGGTGAACCCACATGATCTCCCCACGCTTGGTAGTTAGGGGCACTAAGTCCTGATTTTGACCCCTGGTCGGAGGGAGATTAACAATGTTTATCATTGCCCGTGGAATAGGTACCACACCATCCAGGACTTCTTGAGGTGGCAGATTGCCAAATTGGAGGGAGATCATGTTGGCAGTGACCGTCTTCTCGCTATTACGCAGAGTGGTGGCCTTAGCATCGATCAGCTCCTGGATTTTCCTTTTTAGTACATAGCATGCCTTTGTGGGGTGATGTATGTACCTGTGGAAAATGTAGTACTTAGGATTATTTGTACTGCCGACTTTATTTGGCCGCTTTATCTCTGGAAGAGTAAGCTTGTCACTTTTGACTAGACAATCGAATATGCTCGGAATATCATTATCGTCAAAAGAATATTCCTCTATGGGTCTGGAAGTCCCAGGTTTCGTCTGCGTAGTCACTGGAGTATTTTGTTTGGACGTGTTGACGGCCAGAGCTTCCTTTCCTTTGGAACTACGAGTATGGTCATTATTGGAGGATGACCGCTTCCCTCTATCAGAGGTAGAGATCATGATTCCATTGTCATGAGCCTTCCGGCTGTTATCTTCAACGGCTACCGCTGATATGATAAATGAGGGCCAATCATGGAACTGATATGGTCCTGTGAACACTGAGATCAGTGGGATAAGGTGTCACACCCCAGTCCCAAAATATAAGGAACCAGGCTACGTGGCATTGGCCAGCTGACACGTCACTAAGGGTTTACCCAATTTAATGGACCCAAAGGAACGTGCTACGCTGTCCTAAAATACTACAAGATTAATACAGGTAAATCTAATCTCATCCACAAAATATGTCAAGAATTAAGGAAATAAGTGCTGAAATATATAGATGCTAAGTCTGGAATGTCATAGTATACCTCAGATAATTTCAGGTGGGAACATACCCACTACAAAAGATAAATACAAGTACTAAAAATAAGTTAGACTAGAATATCGTCTATCAAGGTAGTAGCTCCAGCTCCAGGTGTACTCAGGCAGACTCTGATGGTAATTCCTCTAATTCCTCCTCAGTGGCATCTCTAGTCTCCTGTCCAGGTCCGTATACTGTGGGGTAGAATATCTCATCTAAACCTGGCAGGGAACCAGGTCCTCGGTGGGACATAACAAGATACACAAAAACATGCCATATATGTAAATACTAAATAAATAAATACAGGGTGTGCTAGCCATCTAAGTGAATGCAATATGAGACAACTTAGTACGTATGGGAAAGTGTAGCTAGACATATGCTGACGTAATTCACCAACCGTAGTGACTGGCTAGTATATGCCACATATGCCCCCATTCAAGGGTACTATGCAATACCCCATCTCCGAGGAGCATGGTAGCGGGAATATATATAACGTCCGTATCACTCCGTCGAGTGCGATATCTTGTATAAAGAGGTGGGTGTCCCATACGCCTATTAGTTGTTCTCCCCGCCCAATGTAACTAATGCCAAGTCATAGCTTTCCTGAATTTGTGCTAAGCCGTGATGCATGTCGCACGTACTGGTAGCTAATCAACTACGTAAACTTGCATCCCAAAATGAAGTACAATCTTGTTGCGTGTACAGGTGTTAAGGTCTAGGAGGATATTAGGATACCCTCGCAGTTGTCAGGTAAGTCTGCTAAGGACTAAGTTAGTTATACTACTTGTCAACGTACTTGTTGACGGTACCCGAGGCAATCTCAGATACAACAGTTATATGTAAGTCTACTGAAAATAACATACAACAGTTAAATGAATTATACAGTAAAACTTGGCAAGGTATACTTGCCTACTTCTCTGAGCTGGGCGTGCCAAAGACCTGTACTTGCAGTCAAGTCTGAGGTGTCCTGTGACCAGGGGTCACTGACTGCGTGGTAGGGGTACTCTGTTCAGGACATACATGGTTCGTGAATAACATTTAAATAAATGTGTAAATAGTATAGGATATATTATGCTTATGTATATGTAAAAGATATTATAATTATATACATAATTTTATATATAATACATACTTAGAGCATATTATATAACTATATAAATATTGCATTTATAAGCTTAAAATATATACATATATATAAGTATATATATATAAATTCAAGAAGAAAATAATGAAATATATATATGCTATATATATATATATATATATATATATATATTTATATACTATCTAATATTTATATATGTAATAATATATACATATTAAAAATATAAAGAAATATATATATATAAATATACTTATATTCATATATAGCTTATATATATATATATATATATATATATATATATGCAAGAAAATAATGAAATACATATGCTATATATATTTTTTTATATACTATATTTTATACATGTAATAAAAAAAATATAAAGCAGGATATATATATATATATATATATATATATATATATATATATATATATATATATATATATATATATATATATATATATATATATAGCTTAATATAGCTTATATACATATAATAATATATATATATATATATATAATACAATATATATATATATATATATATATATATATATATATATATATATATATATATATATATATATATATATATATATATATATATATATATATACATACACACATACATACATATATATACATATATATACTATACATATAAAAATATAAATACATATATATATTTAATATATATATAATCTGATTATAATATATATATATATATATATATATATATATATATATATATATATATATAATATTTATATATATAATATAATACATAAAAAAATATGCATATAGATAACTATATGTATATATATATAAGATAAAATAAAATACATATAATATATATAGTAGTATACTATATATATATATATATATATATATATATATATATACTGAATATATATATAATAAATTATGATATAAATATATAATTTATATAATAATATATATATTACCATATACATAAATATATATATATATATACACACACACACACACACACACACACACATATATATATATATATATATATATATATATATATATATATATATATATATATATATTATATAAAGAAAATGCAAAATACATATATACATACATATACATAATATATAATATAATATTATATATACATACATACATACATACATATATATATACTGTATAATATACTATATAATAATTATATAATTATATAATATAAATATATATATATAATACATTATATATGAATATATATATATATATATACATAGATATATATACATGTATATACATAAATATACATGTTTATATTAAATATATATAATAGTATAGTATATTTATACTGTATACAGTAATTAATATATACAATTAAATATATATAAATACATAGATATATACATATATAGATACATATATACATATATATTAATAATTATACGTATATACGTATTAAAAATGGGGGGGTATACCTGTCAGATAGGGGACCCACGGGGCTTGCCGCCGGCGGGAGGACGGCGGTGGGGCAGTCGGCGGCTGGCTGGAACGACAGCCACAGCAGCAACTGCAGTTAGCAGCAACAGCAGTAGCAGCAGTTTGTAGCGGCGGCTGCGGCGGCGGAGGTGGCGGTGCAGGCGGTCAGGGCGGGGGAGGAGGTTGGGACGAAGGGGTCTGGGGTGGTGGCGGAGGTCAGAGGCGGTGGTGGTGGCTGTTCGAGAGGGTCGGGTGGGTCGGCTGGGCTGGTGGTCGGGGAGTCGGGGATGATATGCGGGGGAGTTGACGGCCGGGGCGGTGTCACGACCCGATTTCGTAGAATCGTTGGGGCGTCCCCCG
This sequence comes from Iris macrosiphon, assembly GCA_036927795.1. Taxonomy (NCBI): domain Eukaryota; kingdom Viridiplantae; phylum Streptophyta; class Magnoliopsida; order Asparagales; family Iridaceae; genus Iris; species Iris macrosiphon. The sequence goes on along the minus strand of JAYESA010000005.1, from coordinate 209,256,529 downwards.
AATCGTGATGCCATGCTGGCCTGGGGTTGCGCCCGCACAAGGCTAAAGTATTTTGCATAGCAAGCACATATTCAGAGTACGCAGATAAATTGAAACACAGATTTGAAACATGAAAAAGTTCTCTTTATTGATAATGAACATCTATTACAAACTGTTGAACGAGTCAGCTAATATGCCGAACGGCTTACAAAAGAGATGACTCAAAATGAGATAGCAGTCCTGTACATTATATCCCTTTACTAAACTTCAAAAGATATAGACCTCCAGGCTGGAGGACGGCTTCGCCACGGAGCTGCATTTGTGTATGAAGAGTTTTGCAGCTTCTGACTTCAAAAGGCTTCAAGGGGCGCGGTGAAGATGCGCCAACAGCTGGACTGGATCGGGAAGACGACTTCGGCTCCTCGCTCGGTTCGCCTTGGTGTGGAGAACCTATTTCAACGAGGGTCAGCATGTCGAAACATACTGGTGAAGGTGAGCTAACCGAACTATACCAATCAATACGTTGTTTTAATAAAGCATGCATATTTGTGGGTTTCTATCTTGCCTTCGTTCATTTACAAGTAAGCAGCATATAGAATCTACTAAAATGAATGTGCCACCGTTCGGTGGATTTTACCTGCCCGTCTGAATTATCTGCACAATACTTACCATGCCTTCCCTGCCACGAAGATACAAGTTAGTTTGCAACAGGTTTAAATATACACGATGATCACTGGCATGTTTGCCATAGTGGACGTAGCCGAGGACAAGGATAGCTTGCTACGAGAGTACACGATTGCACTGTAAGCTATCCGGTCCCGAACACGATGACTACACACGAGTTCCGCCCGGATCGGATCGGTGCCAGTGCCCCAGCGACCGTCCGCAGAACCAATACCTTGTGCACAAGTTGTCCATGATCGAACACGATTAACAAGTTAACAATTCATGCAGTTGAGGCAACACGAGTGCAAGAACATGAGTACACGACAAGCAGTATTGTATGATTTATTTTGCATAGCCTCCCTGAACAATTATGCATATACAAGATGTGATCTATACTTAGCACAGTTTATCAAATATTTGCACGAACAAGCATACAGTAAGGTAACAGTTCACATGTTTGGTTGACAAGCATAATAACCAAGTCTATTCTCTTTTATCTTGGTTTCTTTTATTATTACTTGGTATCGTTTGATAGGGGCAAAGAAGAATGCAGATTATTAGATGTGAAGACTGGAAGCAGGGCTAGCTAATCGGGTTGGTAGCCACTCACTTTGATTGTTGGAAGGGAGAAGGAAAGAGGCACTTCACGACTCCGCTCGTAAGCCGCCTACTGCTCGTTCACCTGCACACGAACAGCATGATCAATACTTCTTCCTCTCTTTCCAATCTCGGAATTGAAGTGCAGTTCAATGAACGAAAATAATAAAAACTATCGAAACCGTTCAAGGAAAACAAGCAAATCCCAAAACCAACTCAAAGCACGAAAGCAACAAGCGACATCGAAAATCGAGGCAATAAAAGATAGCAGCGGAGAGGTCCCTCCTGACTCTGCCGCTAAGCCGATCCTTAGGGCGCGGTCCACTGAATATGGGAATCGATTCCAAAGAAAAAAAATCCATAACGAGGACGAGTTCTTAATTCAATCTATCCCGATCGAACGATACCGTCTTGTGTTTCTTAGCCGCGATCTCCGCACCGGGAGAACGGGGCGCTACAGGCGATGGCCGTGGGGCAGTGGTGGCGGGTCAGTTCAGTGGAGGGCGGTGAGGCGGAGCGTATGGGGGTGGTGGCGGTGGTCCAAGGCGGTCGGGGTTGGCGCTGGGGGAGGTCGGGGGTGCTGGTGGTGGGTTGGTGCGGGTGTGGTTGCTGGAGTTGCAGCGGCTGCCGGCGGAGGAGGCGGCGGCCAGGGAGGGTGGGTGTCGGCCGGAAGGGAGCTGGGGGAGGGGCGAGGCCGGTGACGGTGGTCCGGTGGGCGGAGGGTGGCGGAGCTGGTGGTGGGGTGAGTTCGGGATGGGGGCTGGGGTTGTTTATATAGGGTTAGGGTCAATGGCACTAGTGTAAATAGTTTAAAAGGTAGGGTTATTTAGGTAATTTAATATCTTAGATATTTTCCTGGTATTTCCATAATATTTTCAGGTGGGCCCCATTGCCAAATGGACGGTGTACATTCACCGGCCAATGAGGGGTTGACACCTCACACTAAAAATTTGCAGAAAAACCCCTGCAATTTCATAAATTGCATAAAGGTCCTATTTTGGGAAATTGCGCAATTTACGCAATTGTCTGGAAAAACACCATATTCCTAAAAATGCTAAAATTCACAGAACTGTAGGGAAAAGCTGTGGGAGGGCCCTTAGGGGGTGGGGGTGAGCCTGGGCAGGGGCTGGACCTGGTTTTTTGGGTGATACGGGTCACCGTATTAATTAATTAATAATTAATGCGCACGGTGTTCTCTAATTATTTAGAGGCAGGTAGGGCCATAATTTTAATACGGTGTCAATATACTAAATGTAGTATACTCAATATAGAATAATAACGTATTTTTGGTTGGGCAATACAGGTACCTGCTGGGCCTCTAATTGCTATTGGAACAGGGAAGGGTACAGGCATAGAAATTAAATAGAAAATAAATACGGGCGTTTGTAATAATATTTGTGCGACTAAAACTATACTCATGCCAGCACATCTGGGAGTTGCACAAAGTGCAGGACAGTAGGCTGTCATATCTAGTAGGGGTATGTGAACCTTGTTTGGGAAATACAGTCAGTGTAATGCTCTAAATATTTGTGTGATGGACAGGTGCACAAATTAATAGGATATGCAAGCAAAATAAATTAAAATATTACAATAAATCCTAAATTGCTAAAATGATTTTAAAATGCTAAAATCTGGTCGAGGGAGTTTACATAATGTTTTTTCGGCAAATGTCCACTAAGGCTGAATCCGGAACTCCAGGAGGCATATGCAAAGTAGCCTGACGAAAACGTTCGATAAAATTACGAACATTCTCTTTTTTCTTCTGTTTCACTTCGATGAGCGATGACATAGACATGTTCATTCCTCCTTCATAGAATCGAGCGAAGAACAGAGTCTTGAAATCTTCAAAAAAAGTAATACAGTTGTCTGCTAGACTACGGTACCATTGGTAGGCCACTCCAGACAGACAGCCCTTAAACACTTGAGTGAGAAGGACGTCATTCCCCTACAACAACACCGTCATAATGCTGAAGTAATTCATATACTGGCTTGGTGACGTCTTTCCCTCGAACAAAACCATAGCGTGTGGTTTGTATTTTGGTGGGAAAGGGATCTCATCCCAGACTGTTGGGTATGGCTGATTGATTCCCAACTTCTTGAGCTGATCCTTATGCTTTAAAGCATCAAATTGGGCTTTCAATTCCTGAACTGCCTGTATCGGATCTTCAGTTAGGAAAGGGACAGCAGAGGGGTGAGAGATCGGTTGTATGGTAACTCCAACATGAGGTAATATATTCTCCGGGTCAAAGGGTTGAGGAGCAGCTGACTCTTGATTTGGAACAGGCTCCTGGCTTGCATTGGATGGTGGTATATCTACCCCCACACATAGTTGAGTCAGAGTACAGGTGCTTGAGCTACCGCAGCTGTATGTTGAGTCACCATCATTTGGTGCATACTCTCCATCATGGTATGCATCTCTTTAAGAGATACTTCCAATACAGTGATGCGTTGTTCAGTACTTCCAGATGAGAAAGCTTCTTCATGTTCATCTACAATGGCATAAACTTCTATTTCTCTGGATGCTACTGAGGCATTAGTATAGATCTCTGTAGAGATTGAGTCTATACTTTCAGCATTAAATTCAGAAAGTTGGTGACCCCCAGTGTCGGAGTCAAAAGAATATGAAGCCGCTTGTCGCGACCTCGAGCGGGTGTTTTAAAAGACACCTGCTTCAATATTCTCAAGGAGCCTGTCAAATCTCCTTTGGCTTGGAGTTCTAGAGGGATGACGTCTTGAGCTTGACCTTCCTCTAGGAATGTGCGAAGCCATGTTTACTGATGCGAATCTTGGTTCTTCTTCCTGTAAGGACAAAGAGTAGTTCAACCGGTCGAAAACTGACCGTTTTGCCTTAGAACAGTAGTAGTTAATTACAACTTTATGACTATTACAACAATGCTCTCTAGGGGGTGTAATAGACATATTAGAAGATCCTCTGTCCTTGCATTTCTGTATCAAGAAATCACGCAAATCAGGGGGATTAACAGAAGAAGAAGAAGGCTTATTATGCCTTTTTACATCAGTAGGGGCGTGGAGATTGGGAACCATAACTCTCTCTCTGCCATAAGAATATAGCAGTTCCCCGATGTGAGTAGCATACGATCCCTCATCCTTCTGAGGAGCATATTTTCCCGTGAAGCGGTTCTTCTTTACGCGGACTGACTTATCCTGGCATAATTTGGAGTTTGGCACTGGTTCGCGTAAAACAGGAAAAGTCCTCAATCGGCCTCCAGCGTCACGCGTAATCTGAAGAGAGTGCAACATCTTCTCTTGAGGGCGTACAGCTCTGGAGGTTGGGAGATTCGCCACTTATTTTCCCTTGATGTGATCCAATGGGTCCATCTGCCTTTGCATAGACAAGGCATGTTTGAAATTTCCGAATTGGCGCTGAGGCCTTGTCAGAAATTTTGTCTGCCACGTCACAGACGGAAGACAGATTTTTACGCGCAGGGCGCGTTCTAGACTTCTGGATTGGCACTGGGGCGTTGTCAGAAGTTTTGTCTGCCATGTCACAGACGGGAGACAGATTTTTACGCGCAGGGCGCGTTCTAGACTTCTGGATTGGCACTGGGGCATTGCTAGAAGATTTGTCTGCCATGTCACAGACGGGAGACGAGTTTTTACGCACAAGGCGTATGGGTTGTATTATCACAACTTGGTTGATCAGAGAAGGAGAGTTTGCAGGAAGGGTAGAGGATATCTGGGGCATCCACACTTTACGCAGCTTCCTGTTGTCCTGAACAGAGAGGGATTGAGAGCTACCCCCTGCGCGAAGCATGTCTTTATAAGCAGATTGGTCGAATTGGATGACCAAAGTCTTCTTCGTCGATCCGACAGATACAGTATCATGTTGAGCAATGGCTTTCTCGTCAGATGAGAAAGTCGTCCCCAGCAGAGTCGTCATCTTGTGTTTGATGATAAACGAAAGAAAATGGAATTAGGTTTATACGAAACCCTTTCTTTGTTTACAAACAAGAAAAAGAGTACAATTAATCCTATACGAGGATGTTAAGTACAATAAAAATGATTCTGGGGAAATATTGCTATAGGAGTCTGATCTGTGGTCGATCACTTTGTCTCTTGGACCACACGATGATGAAGAAGTGTTGTAGAAGAAGAAGAAGAAGAAGAAGAAGCTTCAAGGATTGCAGGAGGGATTGGATTTTTGTTGCCAAAGTCGTCAATCGCTACTCTCTGTTTGTGCTCTCTGTTTGTGCTCTCTGCTCTCCTCTCTCTTTTTTTGTCTGATTCTCCTCTCTATCTTCTATCCTCTGTCACCTGTGACCGGAGGTCTCTATTTATAGAGCTCAGTCACAGTAACTGTCCAGTCGGCGTAGAAGCCAAGCTGTGAAAAGAGTTGTGCTCTTTGCGCGGCGGTTATAATAACTGCTACCAACATCTGAATGATCTCCTGAATCTGCGTATGACGTGTGTCCCATTATAAGGTAACGCGTATAACTGCTTCTCGAAGATCATGGGATGCAAGCCACGTAGGTAACTGCCCCTCGCGTAAAGATGGTTGGCATAAAAGCCAAATAACTGTCTTGTTGGCGTAAAAAGCCAAGTAGCTGTCTTGTTGGCGTAAAAGCCAAGTAGCTGTCTTGTTGGCGTAAAAGCCAAGCTCTGCGTAAGACTTGAGGATACATGAAATAATAGACAACCAGCATAAAATAGCCAATTATCTGTCACGATTGAGATCTTGAGCGTATTCTGGGTAAATAGCCTTATCACGTACCTTTGCAAATATAGCCTGAGTTGGCATATTTCGAGGAGATAGCATACGGCGTACTCCTATAGTTGAAAATAGCCTGGTTGGCATAAAATGCAAGGATGGTGATGTGAGCGTATTAGTCACAGTTTTAGCTCTCCCAGTCGTGACAAAATTATAAAGAATAGAACCAAATCTCGTGCATTTAATGCAGAGATATGCCTCATTCTCTTACATTAAATGCCGAGATATGCCTCGAGCTTTGTATGAGAGACAGCTTTTGACGTGGCATCTGATTTCGTCTCATCTTGAGCGTAAAAACTTATCTCTGCATATATAGAATAGGCAGCGTATACCTTGAATGCGTAAGAACGACTTGTATCAAGAATATGTCACTAAACGACAGCCTGGGTCTCTGTGCAGAACCATTATCACAGCCGTCCTCTAGGTCATCGTGCAGTACTTTTGTCAGGAGTCAGGTTCACTGTTTTGTCTGACAGATTCATTCGAGGAATAAGAAGAGTTCCTCGTACAGGTTCACGCTGCATTAAAAGCAAACATATTTTACGCCGGAGGGTATAGTAACCTCTTTACGCCAAACCAGCCTTGAAGTGCTGCTTTACGCGGGCTGTTCTGAAGCCATATTTTATGCCATACAGCCTTAAGGCTTTTTTTTACGCGTGCTTCACGTATATTGGGGGGGGGTTTACGCATATAATTCCCCAGCATATTTCATGCTTCTACACCAGTATTTATATCCATCTTGTATTTTTTTACACTGTATTATAGTTTTTGTTAATATACATGGAACTGATGTTAGTGCTTATACTTCGCTCCATCCTGACTGAAAGTATTTTTCCTGACTGCGACTTAGAGGACTTGTCTCCGGCATACTTGGAGATTTGGATGTTATTGTTGCAGGTTAGACTATTTTTTTTTTAGACTTGTGTTGTATTTCGTTTATTTACTTTGATATCTTATCGTGCTTTAGTTTCTGTGATTGAGTATTCTCATATTATATTATGATATCTGTGTCTCCCTATTGAGTTGGATATTCATGTGTGTCACTACCACATTTTAGGAAAAAGGGTATTTTAGTAATTTCCTATTTAAATAAATATTGTGCATGGTAAATAATTAATTATTGTATTATTTAATTATTGTTAGATATTATTAAATTATTTTGGACTTATTTTAGTGGACCCAACTAGTTTAGTTTGGACCCATGGACCAACATGAATTAATTAGTTAGACTTGGCCCATTTAGAAAACCCATAGTTAAGGAGATGGATTAAATTAATTAAATGATTAGACTAGAAGCTTCCTTCCTTAATTATTTCTTCATGAGAGGCCCCAAGGGGTACATTGGACATTTTACAATTGCTTGGGGGAGGGGCTATGGCCGTCCTATTAAAGAGGGGGGGAAATTTCTCTCTCCTCTCATCTCATTCCAAATCTAGATCTAGAATTCTCCTACTACCAAATTCCCTCCATTCCCAATCCAATTCCCTACCAAATTCATTCCAAATTTTTCCCAATTCACCATTAGAGAAGGAGGAAGCAAGGATCTAGAAGAAGGAAGCAAGGATCTACAAAGAGGAGCAAGGATCTACAATTTGGAAGCAAGTTCATCTCAATTGGAGGTTTCATTGGAAATCCATCTCCCAATAGGTATAATTCAGATTTTTCCATTTAAATAGCTTCTAAATCTAGGATTTAATCATGTAAAATCAACCTATATGTATGTAGTACCCATAGGACTTTGTTTTGTGTTCATAGGAGACCCATGGAGAAAGTTATGGTGCTTTTTGTGTCAATTTTGTTGGAATTCCGAATTTATATTTTGTTGTGTGTGTCAATTGATCCTATAGATCAATTGGACAATGAGCTTTGTGTTTGGAGCTAGTGTCGTGTCCATATTGGGATACTTGTGGTTCGTATCCCAACTATTTGGTGATACGTGTCATTTGGGGGTTTTTCTCCGACACGGGGCTTTGAACATGTCGTATTTTGACACGGACACATAGATCTACTTTTGACACTTTGAATTATTCATAAATATTATTTGTGATTTGTTTGTGTCCTTCGGGGTGCATTTGGTTGTGTGTTGGACTCGTGTCGCATGCGTATCCTAGATCTAGTGGGATACGGTGAGATACTCTCCAATTTAATGTGTTTATGTAAAGATCTAATTATGTATGGTTTAAATTCTTCATTTATAATTAGTATATATATATATGGATATTAAATATTTATTTTGTGTATTTATTATAGTAATTATTGTAGCATAGATCTATATTTTGGGTGTGCTAATATAATGTATAATATAATATGTAGCTTTCTTGCATGCAAATATATATGTTACTACTTGTTAAATAATATAATTTATACATAAAATATTTTATAAAATATATTTGTATGTTTAATTGTGTAATTATATTATTTATAATTATTATGTAATTATTTGGATATTAATGTAAATATTTTAGGTGTGCTTCTAGCCATGTAAATTATATGTTCTTTGTTAAATATTTGAAGGTATAAGTTTATGTGTATATTAATATATATATGTACATTTTTGTATTAATGGTTTTTATATATATATATATATATATATATATATATATATATATATATATATATATATATATATATATATATATATATACTGTTTTATATATTCTGTTTATATATATATATATATATATATTATTTTATATATTCTGTTTTTATATATATAATTATATATATATAACTTGTTTTAGTGACAGTGAATTAATGACAGTAAAAACTGTCATTAATTAGCCGACTAATAGCAGCCGCTGTAGCCTTCGGGCAATTAATGACAAACCTGTCATTAATTGCAGCAGCGGGAAACAGCAGCTTTTCTGCGACGCTTTTCCGCGACAGTTTAACTGTCAGCAAAAACCAAAGCAGTGGCAGTTTATTATTTGGGTTTCGGTGACAGTCCTTCGGTGATAGTCCCGACTGTCACTATTTAAACTGTTTTGATTTAATCCTATTTTATTCACTGTTTTTCAATGACGCTTTGACAGATTTAATGTATATATTATATATTATAATTGTATATATATATATGTATATATATATGTGTTTTGTGAGGAATAATAATTGTAATAATATATTATGTTATTTATATAAATGTTGGGTTGTATATATATTATTTTAGGGTATATATTAATTATATTATTAGTATACTTTGTGTGAGTTCTTTTTGAATCTAATTTGATTCCTAAATTATTGTAGTTTATCTCTATATTATTTTATAGATGTCTTGTGAGGTTGACTTTGGGTTTGACCATGTTTGACTTTAATGGACTTTAGAGTTGACCATAGTTGACTTTTGACTTAGAATTGACTTATTGACCTAGAAATTGCCTAGTTTGACTTGTTCTCTTTCCGGGACCTTGTATTAATGTGGTATTCCATATCTAGGTCTTCGAGGCACCGAGTCAGACATTTGTGAGACTGTTCATTGGACTTCAGGCGAGTACATTCTCTGATAGTTTCTCATTTATGATATCCTCTATGTTCGTTGTATCTAGTGTAGATATACATGTTCTCTTGACACTATGGTTACACGGATTGGTATATCCGGATCTCGTCATGAGATGTTATTCCTTGGTATATGGTGTATATGGTGCAAGTATTATTTCATTGGTTATCTTGTACATGTACAGACACCGATTCTCGGGGAGACTAGCTATCTTCTTGGGGAATCTAGTGCCATAACGTACCGTGGTTGGATCTATTATACCAGTCGGGGTGGGGAGTATTTTAGTGTAGATATGTGATCATACCCTCCTTGTGCATGTCTTGTTCCTTGTGAGTGTTGATCATACACCGCACGTATAATCAGCCAGGCCATTATACTCTTGTGCAAGTTCCTAAGCCGATCACATGTTAAAGCTAGTACTCACACACTTAGTCATTAGTATTCTTGTTCTATCAGCATATTGTTCATTATTGTATTTCTTTCCAGTACTTCCTTATTGTCTATACATTTCTTGTATCTATTTATGCATCTTGTTTATCCACAGCTACTTACTGTTACATAGTTTTTATCATTATTTGAGAACTGCTGTTAGGGTTGTACTCTGCTCCTTTCCTGACTGGATATATTTTTCCAGATGACACTGAGGAGTACCCTACCTATTATGGACCCCAGGATGTTGTGGGTTTAGATTCTGAGACCCTGGCTCAAGAGGGACTTATCCCAACTGAGACAGTTGACCCTGGAGTTGTAGCTTTATAGTTTTGTAGTATTCTTTGTACTGGATTTGTCTCCAGCTTATTTCTGTTCTTTCTTCAGACTCATTGATGTATTATTTTAGACTCATGAGTTGTATTATGACTATTCATTTCTTATCTGATTCGTGTTCATTTTATCTTAGTTCTGTGATTGAGTATTCTATCTTTTGGTGGTTCATTATATTAGATAGACTTTCTAGACAGCGTTCTACCGCCGATTCTGCGGCGTAGGCTGGGCGTTGTTTCCGACTAGTACCCTTACCCCGGGTGCGGGTCGTGACACATTTTTGGTGGTGGCCCATGCAGGTCTAGCTTCATAAGTATGTGATGTCGTGGTAGTGCGACAACTTAGTTGTACTACTGTGAGCCTGCGATAGGATATAGGATATAGGCTGAGATACTCAATCACATCTAGGAAAATTCTTTTGATTCAACTATTCTCCTTTGACGTTGATACTTGATCTCTTAAACTGTCCTTTCCTTGAATATCTTACATCTTGTGCCATATTGATTCTTTCTTTCGCTTTGTCTCAGGATGCCGCCTAAGACTAGATCACAGCAAGGGAGAGCAGTTTCTGAGAGGTCTGCGACATCCCGAGGGCCTGCACCAGTCACTTCTCCGGTGATTGGAGTGTCAGCTGCTTTCGGAGGTCCACCACCCACTCAGAGGACTGTGCCAGCTGTATCTGAGGGGCTTCCACCTCCACCTCCTGTGCCAGCAGAGGCGTCACAGATGTTTACTCTGTTTCGTGAGATGCTCGAGGCACAGAGGGCTCAGTCGGAGGCACATCAGAGGCAGACCGACGTTCTACGGCAGGGCATCGAGAGTGCTCATCAGCTTGCTCGTGCTGTAGTTGAGAGAGGAGTTCCGGTCCAGCAGCAGGTTGTTCCTCAGGTTGCTCAGCTTCGGCCAGGCAACATTCAGGACTTCAAGAAACTGGAGCCTAGGGTTTTCAAAGGGACGGAGGGCATCGTCTATGCTGATGATTGGCTCGAGGACATTGAGCGTCTTATGAGGGTGTCCCGTCTTTCTGAAGATCTGAAGGTTGAGGTGGTAGGACTTCAACTGTTCGACGTCGCTCGTACCTGGTTCAGGAATGAGCCGGTTCTAGTTGACGCAGGACAATCTTGGGAGGTATTCAGGGACCTTTTCAAGAAGAAGTTTTTGGCCCGGATAGACAGGCTTGACTTGGGGAGACAATTTGAGAGTCTCATTCAGGGAAGCATGTCTGTGGAGGAATACGCTGCAGAGTTCGGTAGGCTGAGCCGATTTGCAGAGTATCTGGTGAGGGAGCCGGAGGTTCGAGCTATTCGTTTCCGAGAGGGTCTAAACTGGGAGGTGAAGATTCTCATTCCGTCTTTTTATGAGACATACTCGGAGATACTTGCGGAGGCACGCAAGGTTGAGCGGGATCTGGGTTTGAAGACCAAGAGAGACCGTGATTCTTTTCTGGGGGCCAACGGCAGTGCAGTATCTGCCAAACGTCCTCATTTCCAGTCCAGACCTTTCCAGCAGCCACAACAGAACCAGACTCCAGCTAGAGCGCCTTTTCACCAGGCACCTCAGCAGCAGAGACAGTTACAGCAAGCTCCACGCAACTTCTGCAAGAAGCCCGGCCATATCTGGGAAGTTTGCAGAAAGAGGCTAGGAGTTTGTTTGTATTGTGGTACTGAAGGGCATCAATTGAGGGAGTGTCCTCGTCGTGCAGTTCAGGGAGCAGCTCCAGCTCCGAGGGCACAGTTAAGACCATCTGCAGCACAACCGAGGGGACCGCTTCCGACACAGCAGCAGCGTTTTGTCCAGCATCAGCAGCAGGGAGGTGCTCGGCAGGGACGAGCGTTTGCTATGACAGTCGAAGAGGAGGAACCCACCGGAGATGTCATCGCAGGTTCTATTCTTCTTGATTCCATTCCAGCTTTAGCTTTGTTTGATAATGGTGCTTCCCATAGTTTTGTATCTGTTTCTTTTGCTCTAAAGCATGGTTTGGTAGCTGAGTCTTTGCTTAGGACTTGCAAGATCATGACCGGGGGAGGCATTATCCTGGTTAATGATATTTGCAAGGATCGAAGAGTTACTCTGGGAGGCCGGGAGTTGAGTGCGTGTCTACTTGTAATGCCACTTCCGAGCTACGACATTGTACTCGGGATGGATTGGTTGAGTAGGCACCGTGCTAGCATAGATTGTAGAGGAGGTAGAGTTTTGTTTGGTCCGCCAGGAGAGCCAGAGTTCGAGTTTGCTAGAGGAGCTGCGGAGCAGGGAGAAGGCATTATTTGTGGAGCTATGGTGGAAGACAAGGAGTTGCCGCATCCGTTGATAGCAGAATTTTTGGATGTGTTTCCTGAAGAATTGCCAGGATTGCCGCCAGATCGAGATGTTGAATTTTCTATAGACTTGGTGCCAGGTGCAGAACCGATTTTGCAGCATGTCTATAGAGTAAACAACAGCGAGCTGGTCGAGTTGAAGAAGCAGGTGGACGAATTGCAGGATAAGGGGTTTATCAGATCGAGTTCTTCACCATGGGGAGCCCCGGTATTGTTTGTACCGAAGAAGGATGGATCGGTGCGTATGTGCATTGATTACAGGGCTTTGAATAATCTTACTATCAAGAATAAGTATCCTTTGCCACGGATTGATGATCTGTTTGATCAGTTGAGTGGTGCGAAGGTGTTTTCTAAGATAGATTTGAGATCAGGCTACCATCAGGTGAAGGTGAAGCCGGAGGACATACCGAAGACTGCTTTTAGAACTCGGTATGGTCAGTTCGAGTTTATGGTGATGCCGTTTGGTTTGACTAATGCACCGGCGGTATTTATGAACTTGATGAACAAGGTGTTCCACCAGTACCTTGACAAGTTCGTGGTGGTGTTCATCGACGACATAGTCATATACTCGAGGACACCGGAGGAGCATGAGGAGCATTTGAGGATTGTGTTGGATGTGCTGAAGAAGGAGAAGCTGTATGGAAAGTTGTCCAAATGTGAGTTTTTCTTGGACAAGGTGGAATTCTTGGGGCATATTGTGACTGGTGATGGTATTTCAGTGGATCCGAAGAAGATTTCAGCAGTAAAATCTTGGAAGACTCCGAGTTCGGTAGCAGAGATCAGGAGTTTCTTGGGATTGGCAGGTTACTACAGAAAGTTTGTGCAAGATTTTTCGAGGATTGCCGAGCCGATGACCAGACTCACAAGGAAGGATGTGGAGTTTGTTTGGACGGAAGATTGCCAGGCCGCTTTTGAGGAGTTGAAGAAGAGGTTGACGTCTGCTCCTATTTTGACATTGCCATCAGGGTCCGGAGGTTTCACTATTTATAGTGATGCATCGGGAAAGGGTTTAGGTTGTGTTCTTCAGCAGCATGGGAAAGTGATTGCCTATGCATCCAGGCAATTGCGTCCTCATGATAAGAACTATCCTACCCATGATTTGGAGTTGGCAGCTGTCATATTCGCCCTGAAGTTGTGGAAACATTATTTGTACGGAGAGCGTGTGGAGATCTTCACAGACCACAAAAGCTTGAAGTACGTTTTTACGCAGAAGGAGTTGAACATGAGGCAGCGTCGGTGGTTGGAACTGATGAAGGATTTTGATATCTCTTTGCAATATCATCCTGGGAAGGCCAATGTAGTTGCCGATGCTTTGAGCAGGTATCCGGTAGCTATGTTCTTGACGCAGGATCGATATTTGTTGGAGGACTTGGAGAGCTTGGGCATTGAGGTGATTGTTCCGGGTGGTGCTATACAGATGTGGGGATTGCAGATACATTCAGATTTGATGGATAGGATCAAGGCAGCACAGTATGATGACGTATCTTTGAGGAGTATCAGAGCTCAGGTGAGAGCAGGATTGGAGGATAATTTCACTATTGCAGAGGATGGATCTTTGAGGCATGGAGTTAGATTGTGTGTGCCTAGTGGGGAGTTGCGAGAGGAGATATTGCAGGAAGCGCATCGCTCTCAGTATTCCATACATCCAGGTGCTAATAAGATGTATCGGGATATGCGAGAGAGTGTGTAGTGGTATGGCATGAAGAGGGAAGTGGCACAGTTTGTATCCAGATGCTTAGTGTGCCAGCAGGTGAAAGCCGAGAGGCAGAGGCCAGGAGGTTTACTTCAGCCATTACCCATTCCAGAGTGGAAGTGGGAACACATTACTATGGATTTTGTGTCCGGACTACCACGATCTCCAGGAGGGAGAGACGCGATTTGGGTCATTGTTGATAGATTGACCAAGTCGGCCCACTTTTTGCCTTTCAAGGTGGGTTTGTCTACGGAGAAGCTGGCAGAGATGTATGTGAGGCAGATCGTTAGGATACATGGAGTTCCCGTCAGCATAGTCTCAGATCGGGATAGTCGTTTCACTTCTCATTTCTGGAGGAGTTTGCAGGAGAGTTTGGGCACTCAGCTCAAGTTCAGTACTGCATATCATCCCCAGACAGATGGGCAGTCAGAGAGGACTATTCAGACTCTCGAGGATATGTTGCACACTTGTGTACTAGATTTTGGGGGTTCTTGGGAGGACCATCTCTATTTGGTAGAGTTTGCTTACAACAACAGTTACCAGGCCAGTATAGAGATGTCACCTTTTGAAGCTCTATATGGTCGGAGGTGTCATACTCCTTTGTCTTGGGACGATGTTGGAGAGAGAGTTTTGCTTGGGCCAGAGATGGTTGTGGATGCAGCAGAGAAGGTTCAGTTGATCAGAGATAGACTTCGAGTGGCACAGGACAGACAACGGCATTGGGCCGATAGCCATCGGAGACCCTTGGAGTTTGAGGTATAGTTTAGATTTTATTTTGTGTGCTTGTTCTTGGTTGTTTGTTATAGATAAGTTCTTAAGGTGGTATTTTGTTCTAGGTGGGTGGTTTGGTGTTTCTGAGGATTTCTCCGACACGAGGCACGATTCGCTTCGGTGGAGGCGGAAAGCTTAGTCCGCGATTCATTGGACCTTTCACTATTCTAGAGAGGGTCGGTGCAGTTGCTTATAGACTAGACTTGCCACCTGCATTGGAGGGAGTGCACAACGTGTTTCATGTGTCGCAGTTGAGACGATACGTGGCAGATCCTAGTCATGTATTGGATCACTCAGAGATAGAGACGGGCCCTACTCTTAGCTATCCAGAGCAGCCAGTTGGAATTCTGGATCGGAGAGAGAAGGTGCTGAGGAACCAGAATATTCCTTTGGTGCGCGTCGCATGGAGGCATCACTCTCCGGGAGAGTCTACCTGGGAGAGAGAGGATGACATGCGAGAGCGTTATCCATATTTGTTTGTACCTTGAGGTATGTTATTTCTAGTTATGTTCTGTTCATTGTTATGTTCTGTTCATTAGTTAGTTGTGATTCTTTAGTTCTGTTCTATGATTTTCTGGGGGTAGTTTTCGTCTTTGAATTTCGAGGACGAAATTATTTTAAGGAGGGTAGACTTGTCACTACCACATTTTAGGAAAAAGGGTATTTTAGTAATTTCCTATTTAAATAAATATTGTGCATGGTAAATAATTAATTGTTGTATTATTTAATTGTTGTTAGATATTATTAAATTATTTTGGACTTATTTTAGTGGACCCAACTAGTTTAGTTTGGACCCATGGACCAACATGAATTAATTAGTTAGACTTGGCCCATTTAGAAAACCCATAGTTAAGGAGATGGATTAAATTAATTAAATGATTAGACTAGAAGCTTCCTTCCTTAATTATTTCTTCATGAGAGGCCCCAAGGGGTACATTGGACATTTTACAATTGCTTGGGGGAGGGGCTATGGCCGGCCTATTAAAGAGGGGGGGAAATTTCTCTCTCCTCTCATCTCATTCCAAATCTAGATCTAGAATTCTCCCACTACCAAATTCCCTCCATTCCCAATCCAATTCCCTACCAAATTCATTCCAAATTTTTCCCAATTCACCATTAGAGAAGGAGGAAGCAAGGATCTAGAAGAAGGAAGCAAGGATCTACAAAGAGGAGCAAGGATCTACAATTTGGAAGCAAGTTCATCTCAATTGGAGGTTTCATTGGAAATCCATCTCCCAATAGGTATAATTCAGATTTTTCCATTTAAATAGCTTCTAAATCTGGGATTTAATCATGTAAAATCAACCTATATGTATGTAGTACCCATAGGACTTTGTTTTGTGTTCATAGGAGACCCATGGAGAAAGTTATGGTGCTTTTTGTGTCAATTTTGTTGGAATTCCGAATTTATATTTTGTTGTGTGTGTCAATTGATCCTATAGATCAATTGGACAATGAGCTTTGTGTTTGGAGCTAGTGTCGTGTCCATATTGGGATACTTGTGGTTCGTATCCCAACTATTTGGTGATACGTGTCATTTGGAGGTTTTCCTCCGACACGGGACTTTGAACATGTCGTATTTTGACACGGACACATAGATCTACTTTTGACACTTTAAATTATTCATAAATATTATTTGTGATTTGTTTGTGTCCTTCGGGGTGCATTTGGTTGTGTGTTGGACTCGTGTCGCATGCGTATCCTAGATCTAGTGGGATACGGTGAGATACTCTCCAATTTAATGTGTTTATGTAAAGATCTAATTATGTATGGTTTAAATTCTTTATTTATAATTAGTATATATATATGGATATTAAATATTTATTTTGTGTATTTATTATAGTAATTATTGTAGCATAGATCTATATTTTGGGTGTGCTAATATAATGTACAATATAATATGTAGCTTTCTTGCATGCAAATATATATGTTACTACTTGTTAAATAATGTAATTTATACATAAAATATTTTATAAAATATATTTGTATGTTTAATTGTGTAATTATATTATTTATAATTATTATGTAATTATTTGGATATTAATGTAAATATTTTAGGTGTGCTTCTAGCCATGTAAATTATATGTTCTTTGTTAAATATTTGAAGGTATAAGTTTATGTGTATATTAATATATATATGTACATTTTTGTATTAATGGTTTATATATATATATGTATATATATACTGTTTTATATATTCTGTTTATATATATATATATATATTATTTTATATATTCTGTTTTTATATATATAATTATATATATATAACTTGTTTTAGTGACAGTGAATTAATGACAGTAAAAACTGTCATTAATTAGCCGACTAATAGCAGCCGCTGTAGCCTTCGGGCAATTAATGATAAACCTGTCATTAATTGCAGCAGCGGGAAACAGCAGCTTTTCTGCGACGCTTTTCCGCGACAGTTTAACTGTCAGCGAAAACCAAAGCAGTGGCAGTTTATTATTTGGGTTTCGGTAACAGTCCTTCGGTGACAGTCCCGACTGTCACTATTTAAACTGTTTTGATTTAATCCTATTTTATTCAATGTTTTTCAATGACGCTTTGACAGATTTAATGTATATATTATATATTATAATTGTATATATATACATGTATATATATATGTGTTTTGTGAGGAATAATAATTATAATAATATATTATGTTATTTATATAAATGTTGGGTTGTATATATATTATTTTAGGGTATATATTAATTATATTATTAGTATACTTTGTGTGAGTTCTTTTTGAATCTAATTTGATTCCTAAATTATTGTAGTTTATCTCTATATTATTTTATAGATGTCTTGTGAGGTTGACTTTGGGTTTGACCATGTTTGACTTTAGTGGACTTTAGAGTTGACCATAGTTGACTTTTGACTTAGAATTGACTTATTGACCTAAAAATTGCCTAGTTTGACTTGTTCTCTTTCCGGGACCTTGTATTAATGTGGTATTCCATATCTAGGTCTTCGAGGCACCGAGTCAGACATTTGTGAGACTGTTCATTGGACTTCAGGCGAGTACATTCTCTGATAGTTTCTCATTTATGATATCCTCTATGTTCGTTGTATCTAGTGTAGATATACATGTTCTCTTGACACTATGGTTACACGGATTGGTATATCCGGATCTCGTCATGAGATGTTATTCCTTGGTATATGGTGTATATGGTGCAAGTATTGTTTCATTGGTTATCTTGTACATGTACAGACACCGATTCTCGGGGAGACTAGCTATCTTCTTGGGGAATCTAGTGCCATAACGTACCGTGGTTGGATCTATTATACCAGTCGGGGTGGGGAGTATTTTAGTGTAGATATGTGATCATACCCTTCTTGTGCATGTCTTGTTCCTTGTGAGTGTTGATCATACACCGCACGTATAATCAGCCAGGCCATTATACTCTTGTGCAAGTTCCTAAGCCGATCACATGTTAAAGCTAGTACTCACACACTTAGTCATTAGTATTCTTGTTCTATCAGCATATTGTTCATTATTGTATTTCTTTCCAGTACTTCCTTATTGTCTATACATTTCTTGTATCTATTTATGCATCTTGTTTATCCACAGCTACTTACTGTTACATAGTTTTTATCATTATTTGAGAACTGCTGTTAGGGTTGTACTCTGCTCCTTTCCTGACTGGATATATTTTTCCAGATGACACTGAGGAGTACCCTACCTATTATGGACCCCAGGATGTTGTGGGTTTAGATTCTGAGACCCTGGCTCAAGAGGGACTTATCCCAACTGAGACAGTTGACCCTGGAGTTGTAGCTTTATAGTTTTGTAGTATTCTTTGTACTGGATTTGTCTCCAGCTTATTTCTGTTCTTTCTTCAGACTCATTGATGTATTATTTTAGACTCATGAGTTGTATTATGACTATTCATTTCTTATCTGATTCGTGTTCATTCTATCTTAGTTCTGTGATTGAGTATTCTATCTTTTGGTGGTTCATTATATTAGATAGACTTTCTAGACAGCGTTCTACCGCCGATTCTGCGGCGTAGGCTGAGCGTTGTTTCCGACTAGTACCCTTACCCCGGGTGCGGGTCGTGACAATGTGAGATTGATTAGCTAGTATTGTGACCTAGACAGTGTTCTATCGCCGATGTTGTGGTGTAGGCTGGACGTACCCACGTACTCGTGCCCCTATATCGGGTGTGGGTCGTGACACTAACTCATGGATATGCCTCTATTGAAATGAGTCCAATAGTTTTCGCATTTGGTTGCTTACTTTTCTTGATTTTGCTTTAATATTTTGTTTTGGTGTTTCTTTCGATTTGCTTGGTTTTTGCAGTTGGCTTTCTCGTTTGGAGCTTTGGTTCTTGGAGATTTCGGGAGAAAGGATAGGAAAAAGGATTCTAACTCGATGCTCGTGCTATTGCAGGTCTGCATAATTGATGCTTGATCATCGCTAGGCAGGACTCCTTCTTTCAGCACTTTCTTTAATCGGTGGGTGGTTCGGACCCTTCTTTCCTACTTTTTCACTCTCACATCCTTAATATTTCAAATGTTCAATCGATGATGCCCGGATGAACGCCTAGAAAATCCCTAGCCAAAATTTATGCCAGCCACTAAGAAAGGAACATGGATAATTGTAGGCCAACTTGTATATGAATGTACGTGATCTATAACACGAGCTTCAAAATAAAGCGGGCAGTTGTGGTTCAAAACCAAGGAACTGCTTGATAGAATGCGGCATCGAGAATATTAGTTGTGGCCTGGAGCCTCGTAGAGTTTGGACCCACGGGACACCAAAATCGGAACACAACTTTGAGAAAATATGAATTATTGTATAAGTATATATATAGATGCTTTACTTTCTTCTGTTTCATCTTATGCATTGTATGATAGTTGAATTATTCACGCATTTGCATGGTCTGGGATAACTTGTGCACAAGGTTTGGTATTTTCTCGAAATGGTATTCCGGGGTGCTGGAATAGTATCGACCCGGGAAAATATTTGATCGTGCTTAGCGCGAAGCATTGCATGACCTTCAGCGGGGCTTGCTACCCAGCCTGGTAGGGCGCGCCGCAATGCCTTGGATAAGTTCCAATGGTGTCAAACACACCAATGACCACATATAGATAGAACAAATGCTAATATATTGTCTTATATAGATGGTAAGTATACTTGTGTTTCTGTGCAGGAAAGGTGCGCATCGGTTGAGTAAGCGACCGATTTGCTATATGGTTTCTATGATTTTTTTTCTCTAAAAAATATGCAACTGATATGAACTGAATTCACTTAGTTCTTAATAGCAAGATCATTTTTAATGCATGCTCTCCCCTAATAAGCAAGTATTAATTTAGGCGAGTGGGTTCGTCCCGCTCACAAGTACAGCTGAGTACTGACCCACATTGTGGGCAAATATTTCAGGCACTCAGGGTGTGCAACGCTAGTGGATAGACGAGGAGGCGTTAGAAGCTCTTTTATTTTGACGTATAGTTGAAGCCAGTTCTTTTTTGGGGCATAAATTTTCAATCTATACAAGGGTGTATTGTACGGACGATGAAGCTTATCTTATGGAGCGCCCCCTACCTTTTGAGTTTTTTTTTGTAATATAAATCAATGTAGTCGAGAGTCGCATCAAATGAAAACTCTATGTAAATTACTCTGAATTATCAATGAAAAGCTTATTTTCTTCCTATACTTTGTGTTCAACTCTCTGTTAATGTATTTTCTAACTTGTGTTTCAAATGGATTATTATTACTGCACATTCTTGCCTTGCGCGAGCGCAACTCCAGGCTCGCACGGCATCACACCCAAGCGAGGATGATCGATCCTTGCGGGATCGGGGTGTGACATGTTGGTATCATAGCATGGCTTTACTTTCTTAGATTTTCAAAAAGATATTCTAGAAGTTTGATGTGCCTCTCGATTGAATGCATTCGATGTCTGCTGCATGGGATAAATCACCTTATACAATGAGCCCATAGATATAAAATTATCATTTTTGGAGTATTGACAAGCTAATCTCTTCTGTAGCAATGGCAAAAAAGAACGCTGCTGCTGCAAGCAGTGCTCAGCCTGCCCAGAATGATCCGACAAGTTCTGTAGAATCCGGAGGAGCGGGTTCAAACGATATGACGGGGAGGCTCATGAAGTTAATGGAGGTGCAGCAATAGCAGGCTGACACTCAACAGGTAAAAATTCAAGCACAGTTCACTGCATAACAAAAGCAAATAGACACCATGATGCAATTGATTGCATCTTTGGTGCCCAGCAATGGCGCGGCTACGGTAACGCATGTTACACCGCCGATCATGGAGGTAGAAGAAAAATCAGATAAAGTGCAGCCTTCCGCTAAGACTTCTTGCAGGGTAGCTGATTTACCAATATGCACCACCTACGTTCAACCAGTGAGCAGAACCGGACGTGGTGATGGGATGGATCACGAAACATGAAGGACACTTCAACCTTGTTGGCATTAATGGGTCCAAATGAGTGGCGTGTGCATCGGTGCAACTAGAACTATGGGCGCATGATTAGTGGGAAGCCACCAAATAAGGAATTTATGACGCCAACCCAACTATACAATTACCTGGGAGATGTTCAAATCTGTCTTCATTGAACAATATATCCCAAGGATAGTGCAGCAACAAAAGGAAGACGACCTCAGCAATCTGGTACAAGAAAGTAAGTATGTTGATGACTATGATTCAGTGTTCGCACGACTGGCCAAGTTTGTCGGACACTTCTTGCCTAACCAGCAGGTGTGGTGCTATCATTTTAAGAAGGGTCTGAATGACGACCTACGTAGGGATGTCATAAATCAGAAGTGCCAGACCTACCGGAAGTGTTATGAAGCTGCCCTTAATAGAGAACATATCTTTGGGGGCAATTCCCAAAAGATAAATGGACAGACTACCCACACCAATTTCAATAATCGGCCTTATGAAGCGGGAGGGTCTGGAGCGCCAAAGCGTCCACACACATCTGAGTATAGGGGTCCCCCTCCAGGACTGCAGTGCTATAGGTGCGGCATGGGTGGACATCAGACAACTGAATGTCGAGTCGTAGGATATTTCAAATATGGTCACTTGGACCATAAATCATTTGACTGTCGAGACGGAAAGGCGATCGTCAGACACCAATCGAAACAGAATAGGGGACCTCCAGCTCATGGCGCCAATGCTATACTAGTGAACCCACAATACCAGGGCGCCCAAAGTCGAGTCTATGTATTGACTCGGGATGAGGCATCCGCCTCGGACTTGGTTGTGACAGGTACCTTACTTTTCAGAGATTTGCCCGTTAGAGTTTTATTCGATTTAGGTGCTACACATAGTTTTATATTTGTTGATTCCGTTGCTAAGAATAAATTAGCTTCTATGCCATTAAATATGAACCTGTACGTGAGTACCCCTTCGGGAGTCGACATGCCCGCCAATGCGATCTGTAGGGACGACTATATTTGTATCGGAGGCATGAGTCTTTTCTTAGATGTCATTGTTCTAGACATTAAGAAATACGATATTATTCTCGGGATGGACCGGTTGGGTGCTTGCCATGCGACGATTGAGTGCACGAAGAAGCGAGTCATATTTTGTCTACCTGGT
Source organism: Iris macrosiphon (assembly GCA_036927795.1). Classification (NCBI taxonomy): domain Eukaryota; kingdom Viridiplantae; phylum Streptophyta; class Magnoliopsida; order Asparagales; family Iridaceae; genus Iris; species Iris macrosiphon. The sequence continues at coordinate 209,233,951 of JAYESA010000005.1, read as the reverse complement.
AAGACAGAGTTCTACTATTTGTGTAGCGCTACACCGAAGACGGCAATGGTAATATTAGCAGTTTCGGCAAGGCGCATGTTGTATTCGGGCTGTGAAGGATACTTAGCCTCTGTTCGAGACACCCGGCAGGAAGGTGTAGATGCAGCTCAAGATGATGTCATAGAATATTTTTTCGACGTGTTACTGGACGAGCTGCCTGGAATGCCTCTTGATCGGGAGAACTTATTCGCCATTAACACCTTTTCGGATACGCGGCCGATATCGAAGGCACCCTACCGAATGGCCCCAGCAGAAATAAAGGAACTGAAGGTGCAGTTACAAGATCAGTTTGGTCGAGGATAAATTTGCCTAACTGTTTCTCCATGGGGAGCTCCAATGTTGTTTGTGAAAAAGAAGGACAGATCCATGCGGCTGTGCATAGACTACCGAGAACTGAATAAGGCTACTGTCACGACCCGCACCCGGTTTAGGGGCACGAGTGCGTGGGTACGTCCAGCCTACGCCGCAGCATCGGCGGTAGAACGTTGTCTATGTCAAGTACTATCTAAACAATCTCACACTAGTATCCAACTCCATAAGGAGACACGGATAATACTATAAAAATGAATAACATACTCAATCACCACTACAGCACGATAAGCATTTGAAGAAATAACAGAATACGATACAAGTCTAATGACAAAATAATCATACCTGCAAACAGTAACAACCAATCCCCAAGTGTGTCGGAAACCAGTCTACTAAGGTCACAGTCTGGAAAAATATTTTTTCCAGTCAGGAAGGAGCAAAGTACATCTCTAAATAGCAGTTCTATATAAATGACATAAACTATGTAGCAGTTCTAGATGGAAATATACCAGATGCATGTATAGGTACGAGAAATGTACAATAAAAGAAATACTGGAAATACTGTAAGTAAATGCAGGAAAAGAAACAATATGTCAATGAGCAAGAAACCTATGACTAAGTGTGTGAGTACTAGCTTTAACATGTGATCGGCTTGGGAACTTGATCAGGCTGGTTACATGTGATTAGCTATGATTCATGGAAGGTCAGGCTAACCGTTGGTTAGCTATGATGCATGTAGAGGTCAGGCTAATCACACGTAACAGCTATGAAGCATGGAGATGGTCAGGCTGCACCCGACGTGAGATATGGGGTGAGCTATGATGCATGAAAAATTGGGTATGATCACATATCTACACTAAAATACTCCCCACCCCCGACTGGTATAGTAGATCCAATCATGGTACACTATGGCACGGGATTCCTTAGGGAGGTAACAAATCTCCCCGGGTCTCAGTGTCTGTACATGCACAAGATATCAAGGAAACAAGTCTTGTACAAGCTACACCATGAATAAGGAATAACATCTCATGACGAGATCCGTGTATACCAATCCGTGTAACCAACGTGTCAAGAACATGGATATTTATACTAGATACAGTGAACATAGGAGATATCATAAATTAGAAACTAATCAGAGAATGTACTCGTCTTGGGTCCTTAGCTGGTAATTATTGATGTCCTGTGCCAGAGTATCTCCTGGATGAAGTAACAGTCCTAAAAACATATCACAATATCACTTGTATTAGATGCTACACTAACACACAATAGAAATACGCTGGCCTCAGGGCTATGCCAGGCAGGGCACTAGTCAACTAGGATCATCTAGTAGGGATACGTAAAACACATTACACTTATTAATACTTACAATATTTTATACATACACCAATTTAAATGTATTTACAATATATATATATATGCCTTTTAAATACATATTTGATTTATGCTAGTGGAATATTATATATGTATACTCATATATATGCCAAAAAAATATTTTAGAATATATATATATATAGTCAACATTATCATTTAAATATACTAATACTAATACACCAAATTAAATTTATACTAGCATATACTTTTTATTAAATAGATATTATATAAAAAATAAACCAATACATATACATATATACAAACCAAATAGAAATATTGTGAATATATTAAGTATACAAAATATGCATATATACATATACCAAATTAATTATATATACTATATATACGTATTACATATATACTAAGTAGATTAAATATATACATATATATAATATACCTACACATACCAATTAAATATATATTGAAAATATGCTAAGTATATATATAGAATACATGTATACACATATACCAATTATAGGTACATTATACATTATATTAATCATACTAATACATTAATTACATTAACATACTAATGCATTATATATATACTATACATTATGAGTTTAAATATTAATTAAATAAATGCTATACATATTCATATATTTAAAGCATTAATTAAATACATACTTAATTATACAATTTAGTAAAAATAAATAATATACATATTCATATGCATTAATTATACTTACATACATACATACATGTATTATTGAATACCAAAGAGGGAAGAAGGAGAAGAAACTCACTGTGATGGTCGGGGCTTGGCCGGCCGGACTGATGGTGGTGGTGGTGGTTGTGGTTGCCTGAGGGAGGATGAGGGAAGAAGGGGCTCGGTTGGCCGCTCGCCGGAGTTGGAGGAGTTCGGGCTCGGGAATGGAGATGATGATCTGGGTGGTTGCCGTCGGGTTAATGACGAGAGTGGTGGTGGTGTACGGAGCTTGGCCGGGGCAGATGTGATACAGGGAGGAGCAAGGCCGGGTGCTGGTGGTGAAGTCGAAGGGGGTGTGAGGCTGAGAACTAGCCGGAGAAGGGAGCTTGCAGCAGGAGGGTGAAGCAGGCCGGCCGGAGTCGGCTGACGCGGGGATGGGGAGTTGGAGGAGCTCGTGAGAGGGTTGACCGCCGGGCCGGAGTTGAGTCGGCCGAGCAGCAGCAGATGGGGGAAGCAGCGGCTGACCAGAGGGAACTGGCCGCCGGACGCGTCGAGGCAGCGCCGGCCGGGGAATCGAGGCTCGGCTTCGGCCCGCCGGAGTTGGCCGGGTGGCCGGAGCACAGGGAGATGAGGATGGTTTCCCCCCTCTTTTCAATTTAATTCAAATTTAAATAAGAGAAGGAAAAGAAGAAGGGAGAAGAAGAAGAAAAGAGAAGAAGAAAGGAAAGAGAAGAAGAAAAGAAGAAGGAGAACTCCTACGTTGGAGAGAGAGAGAGGATGTGGGGGCTTGGGGAGTTGTGCTACCTAGGTTTTCTAGGGATTAGGGTTTGATGGAACATTAAATAAGGAGAGGGTGTTGTGAAATCAAGGGTGGTGATTGACCCCCTTTAAATGAAGGGTCCCGATTGGTCATGAAGGAAAATAATTCATGGATGAATGAGGGTGAGGTTTAATTAAAATATTAGGAATTCCTCATTGGTTTAATCAAATGGGTGTTGTCACAAAAATGCAAATTTGCAAATTAGCCCCCTTAAATTTGGGTATTTGTACAAACACATGAAATAACGAAAATTTGGCGGGCGATTCGATGTCCGGTGTTTTGTAGGGTCAGGGGGCGCTATAAGTTTGGTGTGGGCTCAATTTGCAGGGCACTGGAATTAAATTGGGATTTTCAGAATTGGTGTAAAATAGTATCCTCAATTTAATTAGAAATAAATGTAAGTTGTGTTCTAAAATTAATTAGGAGTACATGGGGCCAAAATCAGGTCAGGTCATCAATACCAATAATGAAGAAGACTCAGAACAGAATATTTCCCTAATTTGGGCCGCACGAAAAATAGGTCAAGATTGTCCCCAATTTCAATTGGAACGTACAACGATACAAAATAGAGATTTATTAAATAACGTCCGCGATGATTTTTGTGCGGCTAGAAATAATGTACAGAGAGCATAATTATGAGTTGCAAAAATAGCAGAATGGAAAGCGGGCATGTCTAGGGCAAGATGGTGAAATTTGTTGGAAGGCAAAAGTCAGGGTAGCGCTCCAAATATCGAAGCAAAGGCAATGCGCAATAATTAAATAAAATATGGTAATTAATTAAAATCTCCAATAAATAAATTCTAAACAATAATTAAATACAAAAATCCATAATTCCTACAGGTGTTCGTCTACTGGGCTTCTAGGTCAAGTCTGCTAGCTCAAAATAAATGAGCACTGCATCTAATACTATATTTAATTACACATCACATAATCATTTATTTAAAATCAAATATACTATCATGCAATTAATTAATTGTAACTACAATAATATTAAATATTATTAAAAGTCAAAAATACCCCTGTTTTCGGAACGTGGTAGTGACAGCTACTATGTGGAACAAGTACCCATTAGCGAGGATAGATGACATGTTTGATCAACTACAGAGAGCGACAGTATTCTCTAAAATTGATCTCAGGTCGGGCTACCATCAGTTGAAGATCAAATCCGGTGACATCCCCAAGTCAACGTTCTGAACCCTATACAGACACTTTCTTATAATATCGTTCGGCTTGACAAACGCCTCAGCAGCTTTCATGGATCTGATGAACCTCATATTTTGGCCATTCGTGGACAAGTTTTTGGTCGTGTTTATTGACGACATATTAATCTATTCCAAGGATGAGACGGAGCACAAGGAACACTTGAAGATTATGCTGTAGAAGTTGCGGGAGCAACGGTTGTTCACAAAGCTCGACAAGTGTGAGTTCTGGTTGAGTAGCATGGCATTTCTTGGACATGTTATCTCGGCATAAGGTGTCATCGTAGACCCAAAGAAGATCGAGATGGTGGTGGATTGGAGGAAACCTACGTCAGCCAGTGAAGTTCGTAGATTTCTGGGCCTAGCGGGATACTACCGTAGGTTCATAAAAAAAATTCTAAATTGGCCTCGCCTTTGACTCGCCTTACTCAAAGGGATTGCATTCAAGTGGAGTGATGACTGTGAAGCTAGCTTTCAGGAGCTAAAGTAACGGCTTATTTCAGCTCCAATACTTGCACTTCCTGATGTAGTAAAAGAGTTTCAGATATACAATGATGCTTTGGAACTTAGGTTAGGGTGTGTTCTCATGCAGAGGAACAAGGTGATATCGTACGCCTCAAGATAATTGAAGTTGCATGAGAAGAACTACCCAACACATGACTTAGAATTGGCGGCAATTATGTTTGTACTAAAGTTGTGGCGGCATTATCTATATGGTATTGCTTGCAAAATCTACACAGACCCCAAGAGCCTCAAGTACCTATTCACCCAACGGGAACTGAACCTCCGGGAGCAGCGCTGGCTAGAACTGATAAAGGAGTATGACCTGACGATCGCATATACGCCGAGCAAGAAAAACGTCGTTGCTGATGCTCTGAGTCGAAAGCACGTAGGCTCGCTATCCATAAACTGCCATCTGCTTCAGGATCTAGAGGCGATGGGCATCGAATTTTGAGTTCGATATCGAGGGATGCAACTGGCTCCACTCCATCTTGAGCCGAGTTTGCGTGATAGAACCAAGACTGCTCAGAAGGACGATCAATTCCTAAGGAAGATGTGTGAGCTGATCTCGACAAAAAAGATGTTCAACTTTATAGAAGGAGAAGATGGTACCCTATAGGTGAAAGAAAGATTATACATTCCTAGCGATCCAGAACTCCGAAAGGAAATTATGAAAGAGACACACTATGCAAAGTATTCCTTACATCTGGGGAGCACCAAGATGTACAAGGACTTGCGCATTACCTTCTGGTGGCACGATATAAAGCAAAATGTGGCAACCTTTGTGTCACAGTGTATGGCCTATCAACAAGTAAAAGCTGAATATCAGAGGCCGGGCGGGAAGCTGTAGAACCTCTCTATTCCTGAATGGAAATGGGACAACATCACTATAGATTTTATCGTAGGCTTTACAAAGATGTCGCGGGGGCATGATAAGATTTGGGTCATAGTTGATCGTTTAACCAAATCTGCTCACTTCTTCCCTATCAAAGTTACATGTAGCATCGATTGGTTAGCACAAATTTACATTGATGACATTGTTCGACTACATGGAGTACCTGCCTCAATCGTCTCGGACCACGACGGACGTTTCTTATCTCATTTTTAGATTAGCCTACAGTCTGCATTGGGCATCAAGCTAAACTTTAGTACCGCATATCACCCCCAGACTGACGTTCAGACTGAGAGAAAGAATCAGATACTCAAAGATATGTTGTGACTGTGTGCGATCGATCAGAAGACTAGTTGGTAACGCACCTACCGTTAGCGGAGTTCGCGTACAACAACATTTATCAATCGACCATCCAGATGGAAGCGTACGAAGCATTTTACCGACAAAAGTGTTGATCTCCAATCTGCTAGGACGAAGTCAGCGAGCGACAGGTACTCGGGCCAGAGCTTGTGGAGCAGGCCGTTAAAAAAGTTTGCTTGATTCAAAAAAGACTCTGCACTGCGCAGAGCCGACATAAGAGCTACGTCGATGCTCATCGAAGACCCTTGGAGTTTATGGTTGGGGATCACATCTTCTTGAAAGTAACACCGATGCTAGGAGTGATGTGATTCGGTATTAAAGGCAAATTGAGTCCCAGATTTGTTGGCCCCTTTGAGATACTTGACCGAATGGCAGCTGTGGCCTATCGGATTGCGCTACCCCCTACCTTGGCTAAAGTGCACGATGACTTCCATGTCTCTCAACTTCGGAAGTATGTGCATGATTTGAGTCATGTGGTTAGTTTCGATCAGTTGGAGTTGTACACAGACTTATCGTACTCAGTGGAACCTGTACAGATCTTGGATCACAAGGAGAATGTATTTCAAAATTGAACAGTATCCTTGGTTCATGTGTTACGGAAGAACCATTCGGTTGATGTATCAACGTGGGAGATGGAGTCAGAGATGAAGGAGAAGTACCCTTCATTGTTCGTTCAGTTGGAGGTAAGACCTTGTTCTTAAGTTTCGGGACAAAACTTTTTCTTAGTGGTATATTATGTAGTGTCTCAAATTTTGATCCGACCGGGATGCACACTATATAATGGGCTTGTGGCTAGTCTGTCTGAGTCATAATTTAGTGGTTAGAATCTTCAGCATCCTTTTATCACGGACAAAATAGGATGATCCTTTCTAACTCATGGATAGGCCTCTATTGAAACGAGTCCAATAGTTTTCGTGTTTGGTTACTTGGTTTTCTTGATTTTGCTTTGAGAATTTATTTTGGTGTTGCTTTCGATTTGCTTGGTTTTCGTTGTTGGATTTCTCGCTTGGAGCTTTGGTTCTTGAGAATTTTGGAAGGAAGGATAGGCAAAAGGATTCTAACTCGATACCCGTGCTATTGCAGGTCCGCCTAACTAATGCTTGATCGTCGCTAGGCGGGACTCCTTCTTTCAGCACTTTCTAATCGGTGGGTGGATGACCCTTCTTTCCTACTTTTTTATGCCACATCTTTAATATTTTAAACGTTCAATCGATGAAGCCCAGTTGAACGCCTAGGAAATCCCTAGCCATAATACATGCCATCAACTAAGTAAGGAACATGGATAATTATAGACTAACTTGTATATGAATGTACACAATATATAACATGAGCTTCGAAATAAAGGGGCAGTTATTGTTCAAAACTAAGGAACTACTTGATGGAATGCGGCATCGGGAATATTGATTGCGGCCTGGTGCCTCGAAGAGTTTGGACCCACGGGACACCAAAATCGGAATACGACTTTAAGAAAATATGAACTGTTATATATATATATATATATATATATATATATATATATATATATATATATATATATATATATATATATATATATAGCTATAGCTATTTTACTTCCTTCTGTTTTATCTCATGCATTGTATGATAGTTAAGTTGTTCACGCATTTGCATGGTCTGGGATAACTTGTGCACAAGGTTTGGCATTTTCTCAATCCGGGGCACTGGAACCGTATCGACCCGGGGGGATATTTGATCATGCTTGGCGCGATGCATTACGGGACCTTCAGCGGGGCTTGCTATCCGGACTGATAGGGCGCGCCGCAATGCCTTGGATAAGTCTCTATGGTGTCGATCACACCAATAATCGTATATAGATAGAACACATGCTAATCTATTATCTTGTACAGATGGTAAGTATACTTGTATTTCTGTGCAGGAAAGGGGCGCATTGATTGAGTAAGCGACCGATGTGCTATATGGTTTATATGATTTTTTCTCTAAAATAACATGCAACTGATATGAACTGAATTCACTTAATTCTTAGTAGTAAGATCATTTTTAATGCATGCTCGCCCCTAATAAGCAAGTGTTGATTTAGGCGAGTGGGTTTGTCCCGCTCACCAATATAGCTGAGTACTGACCCACATTGTGGACAAATATTTTAGGCACTCAGGATGTGCAACGCTAGTGGATAGACGATGAGGCATTAGAAACTCTTCTATTTTGAAGTATAGTTGAAGCCAGTTCATTTTGGGGGCATGAATTTTCAATCTATACAAGGGTGTAATGTACGGAGGATGAAGCTTATATGATGGAGCACACCCTACCTTTTGAGTTTTCTTTTATAATGCAAATCAATGTAGCCAATAGGCGAATCAAATATAAACCCTATGTAAATTACTCTGAATTATCAATAAAAATTATATTTTTTCATATACTTTATGTTCAACTCTCTGTGAATGTATTTTCTAACTTGTATTTCAAATAGATCACTATCACTGCACGTTCTTGCCTTGTGCGAGCATAACTCCAGGCTCGTATGGCTTCACGCCCAAGCGAGGATGATCAGTTCCGCAAAGGATCCAAGCGAGGACGATCGACCCTTGCGGGATCGGGGCGTGACAGATACTACGTTCTAACCATTATTGATGTTGGAGAAAAAGATCATATTCTTAAGGATGGTATGAGTGATAGCATTGTCAATTAGGCATAAATTTTTATTTTGTTTCTCCATGGATTCATTCCCTATATATGATAATATCTTGTCAATAGTTGCAAATAAATATATTATTAATCAATAATAATTAATTCTAAATATATAACTTCATGTCTATGCAGGATAGACCAATAACTTTGACTTAGATTCTCAACATTGTTGATATCAATGTCATGATTACTGCTCAAGTAAATTAGAAAGAAAAGAAAAACTTTGATACAGATGGTTATATCAAAGTTTTGATACAGCCACTGTATGTATGACAAGTACCCCCCCCCCCCCTTCCTATTCGTAAAGCATGCAAGTATATATATATATATATATATATATATATATATATATATATATATATATATGAACTTTGAGGTGGGACCCAATTGTCATACAATGGATGTATCAAAACTTTGATACAACCATTTGTATCAAAAAATTCTCAAGTAAATTAATAACCAAACATCTACAGTAATTACATATCAATGCAATCACCTGGATGAAAATTAATCACATGAAATGAGCTGAAAAGCACTAAATTCCTCACAGTAAGTTGGCTATGATTAATTTAATTGATACAAGTATCAATATATTCTATTGAATTTGAAAGCTCCAAATCATGAGTTCTTCTAGTATATAATAAATAATCTATACTACTATATAATGAAAAAACTTCAGCTTCACCGTGGATCCTCCGATCCCCCCCCCCCCCAAATATACTCTTTACATATGTTTACTAATTAAAATTGTTTATTAAAGTTAATAAGAACATGTAAGTAATTATGAAAGATGTCTTTTGATATTCTTAAAATATATATTATAATAATAATACTAATATAACAACAAATTTAGAAATAATTAAGGTGGTTGTCTTTTAGTTTTTCTAAGTAGTCTTAATAAAAATTTAAAATAATTACAACTTTTAGACTTCTTAATAATAATATAAATTAATATAATAATCTATTAAGCAGAATGAAATAACCCGTGTATATATACTAGTTACAAATAAAACCAACATGGGACAAAAATGGTTGTCACATCTAATTCTCAAATAATGCATCAAATTTCATAAAATTGTTGCTTTTAGCGTATTGCTTCTCATTATGTTCACTATTAAATTCACGTGCGTTGCATGTAAAATAATTATTTTTCTTCTGATATTCATATAAAATTATTTAAATATACTTAAATTAAGATTTATTATATATATTTATATTTTAATTATAATTATAATTTGTTATATATTTGATTATATTTTAATTATAATTTGTTATATATTTGATTATATTTTAATTATAATTTGTTATATATTTGATTATATTTTAATTATAATTAGTTATGGATATATTTTTACTTTTCAAAAAGAATCTTGAAAACGGTTAGCTGCGTAATATTATCTAATTATAAACAAACATCTCTTCTAACTCATGTAGTTAATGTGGAAGGTATTCTCCTTGTTTGTCAGAGTTTGAATCTCTGTAATATTATTTATAACAAATATAATTTTTTTAATAATTTTTGTATGTAATATTAGTTTTTAAAAATAATTAATTGATGATATACATACGGCTTAGACGGTTCACTTTTGAGCTGTTTTAAAGCCTCATTATATTATGAAAGATTAATTCATTATTTAATATGATGCATAGATCAATTACAGGTTAGTTTCAACTATTATTAATTTAGTTTCTTACTTTTTCCTATGTTCTTTCCATGTATACAAATTTGAGTACCTAAGTTTGATTAATATCTTACAACAATTCTTCCTAGCATTGTGGATTTTCTTGTATGATGGTTGCATGACATATGGTCCCGTGGAACAAAATATCCACACACAAAATATATACATATAGTTCTATTATCAAGAAAAATTATTTTCCTGATGAGTTCTTCTGGTTCTAGTATCTAATTTTCTTTTCTAGATATAATTGTAAATGATTGACTTAATAAGTATATCTAAATATATTTTTCTTAAAAAAATCTAGCATCTTACTCTGTTTTATCTAAACACATTTTTTATATTGGATGAACACATATTTTCTAGCATTCAGGTACTATATGTTGGGTCCAATCAGGATTTTGGAACAACATATATGAAGGTCCTCCCAAATCTGCATCAAATATTTGATTTCATTAGATTTGAAAATATGTATCAAATATTTGATTTGATTATATTTGGACGTCAATAATTAATTAACGTTGGACTATTTTAGGGTTTTCTATTACCTAAAATAGGGTATCTTATTTTAGTAATAGGATTTTCTTATGATATAAAATAGCGTTTCTTAACTATATATAGGATTTTCTTATGATATAAAATAGCATTTCTTAACTATATATATATATATATATATATATATATATATATATAGAGAGAGAGAGAGAGAGGGGGGGGTGGAGTCAATAGGAGGCTCAAGAAGGAGATTCGAGGAGCAAGTCCACAGAAAATCTAAGAGAATGGCTCGTCATCCAAGACACTTGGAACAAAAAATCTGTGAGGGGGGTCTTCGTCTTCATACAGAAATATCGCTACGGCTAGGGTGAGTGATTTGGGGTTATAATCTTCTTCTTTCTTCTTGAGTTTGGTGAGGAGGTTGAATCTTTGGACAAAGAATTTAACATATTTTATTCAATCTTGTAACTACACTTAAGTTATATAAATTAAAATTTGTCCAGGTGACGTAATCACCGAACATATACTGTGTTTTGTCTGTCTTGGTGCATGCGTCAGACAGGTGGTTAGTTATCTTAAATGAGTTGGCCTAGTTTACAGTACTGTCAGTTTCATACACAAGCGCAGTATCGATACTTCTGGTCCGAACACTATATAAGATAAGAATTGTCGTTTCTGAGACATCATTGTTGCGAAAATATATTTTATAAGAACTATAGATTTTATCATATCAAATGTACCTTCAACTAATCTTATACTGGGCCAAGTGTTATGATAAGAATTATTACTTGTTTATGATTCTCTTGAACAAGTAATACGAAAATTAAAATAAAAAATACTACAGAGAATTATATTATGACTAAATTAGTTGTAGAGAATTAAGTTTGGCAAAATTAGATGGAGAGAAAAGAAACGTCTTTACTAAGGACGTTTTGGTTCTTTCCGAAAAAAGATATAAACTATCGAAAATGCCCTTAGTAAGTGTCACGATCTGTGCCCGGTTGATCGAACACGAGTACATGAATACGTACAGCCTACGCCGAAGTATCGGCGGTAGTACGCTGTCTAACCCTCTTTCATAGTCATGCATCCAACATTCCATATATAATCCTCACGTCCACAATAATTTTTGTTCTAGCTCATTCACAACCGGTAAATAAATAGACATGAAATAAGGACAGGAAATAAGAAATACTAGTATATCAAAAATTATAGTTTTTTGTACATTTACCCATCCATAGTTTTAGTACATGCCAAAAGATAAGATAAATCGGGGACAACCCGATTAATATGCCAAAAGAAAATACTAGTCTAACCAACTAACTATTTTTCAAAAGTAGCCTCCCGGGTAGAGGCATGCTTCTCAACATGGTCATCTGCTACGTCAGTAGGACATAAAAGGTAGGAGCATAGTCTTCATCATTGTCTAATATGTCAACGAATCTAGTCAAGATTGGAGTAAGTATCAATGCACGACAGAATTATACTAAATAATCATGATAAATAGTGAGAACTGAAACTAAATAACAAGTATTGTAAACCATAAAAATAAGGAAAACATAAATATCAGAGGACATGAAAATGAAGCTACTACAAGATGATAATAAACTATGTGTGTGTACATGTATATTTAGAATATATAGTTGACATGTAAGGGTTATAAGACTAATAAGGCACGTCATAGACGGCTAGCAGTAAGAAATAATCAAGTATAAGGTTGTTAGTATAGTCGTATACTCAACAGCTAGCAGTCATTATGTAACAACCTATTTTATTTAAAAAAATTAAATAAATTTCTGGAATTTTCTGTGATTTTTAATTAATTATTATAAATATCCTTCAGGGATTAATATTTTTATGTATTAAATTAAGTATTAAAATATTATAAAAATTATATTTTTGGGTGTATAATTAATTATTGGATATTGTATATTTTTTTTGAAATTTATTGGGCTCAAAACTATTTTTAATTAGCTAAAAACCCTATTTTTTATTAAACCGGATTAAACCAACCCAAACCTAACCGAACCGAACCGAACCCAAAATGAACCAATCCAACCCGTCCTAACTGGTCCGATCCTACCCGACCCGATCCGTACCCGACCCGACCCTTACACAGAAACCCCTCTTCCCCCACTATCCCCCGCCCCCAACTCCGCCGCACGACCCCCCTCGTTTCCGGCCATGACCCCGCCCCAGACTCAGCCGCTCGACCCTGCACACGACCCCACGACCCCACGACCCCCGCTCCGGCCTCCTCCGCAACCGCCTCCCCTCGCCTATTTAAACCCCCGAGCCCACCCTCACACCAACCTCCATCGCTACCGACCTCGACCCTCTGTCGCTTCTTCCGACAGCCGACGACCCACCCCGACGCCCCCGCCGACTTCCCCGAACCGCCGGCGATGAACCACACGACTCCCAGCAGCTACAACAATCACCGTGCCCCGCCACCTCCTTTCACGACAGCAAACAGCAGCAAGGTACCTGTCTTCCCGCTCGCGTAACTCTCTGTACATAGATCCGTATTTTATTCTGTCGAATCCTAGGAGATGACCACTTGACCCTCTCGAACCTCGTGAAAATAGTTCGGAGTATCGCATCCTGTGTCGGTCGCAAACCGCGACGCAAAAACAGGAAAAACAACATATTTCTGTAATTCAGGAAACCGTCCCGAACACACAAGTTCATGACCATTTTCTCCCAACCTGTTTGATAATTGTGAATTTTGTTTGAACAGTTAATTAGACAACATAACCGAGATTTAGATCCTATAATTAGTTTATTTTATTTTGTTGTATATTGTGTTTTATTCGTGGGTGAAATCGACCAAAAACTTGGTTATTTAACCCTGAATTTTTCTCGAAACTAGGTGCGTTCCGCTAAACGAAGCGACTTGGTCGTGTGCAAATTTTACTGAAAGGTGCGCATCATCAATGCGGACGTGTGAGATTTCTGAAAGTTGATTTGGATGTGCGTGCACACCGAAATCAAAGCATATCCGTCGAAAATACCCCGTATCGAGCCTATTCTGAAACTCGTTGTAACTTTGTGTGTGCTTGTCATTTCACAACGAAACTTATGCCATTAGATTCATAGCGTTACGCTGGTCTTATGACCCAAGTTTGGTTCAATTCTGAGAACATTGACAAAAATTCGTATTATAGGCCCCACGGCTCCACTTGACGGGCGATTTTGTGATCGACATATCGAAATCCAGTTCTGGATATTCCGTTGGGTTCGTATCGTCGTTCTGGACTCGTAGACACTAAGTTTGACGGATTTGGAGAACTTTGTCTCTGGTACATTTTTCGGTGCGAAGCGGGCCACATATGGACACCGCTTTGACCAGAAACTGTCAATTCTGCCTCTGTATCCAAATTGGACTTATTGGTAGTCAATCCTAGCTATTTTATGTCTTCTGAGAGTGATGGTAATATTTGTTTCAGCATCCGGAGGCATTCCTGGAGATTCCACCTACACCGGAGCAACTGAAGGAATTCAAACCCTAGGCAAGTGTACCTTACCAATCTAGCAGTACTTGCTTCATATTATTTCTTGATTTATGTTTATGATGTATCTGCTTAACCTAGGACCGTGTGACATTACTTAGCGTCCAAATAATATTCGGGTGTCGACGCCGTACGCGGGATCGTGTAACGTCACTTAGAGAGTTGATATTACGACCCTATATTTTTGTGCTGCATTATCAAGTATGTCATACCATAGGACACCTGACACTATTTATGAGACAGAATCTTCTTGAGTTATTCATGGTGATTCTGTATAGGTTACAGGAATCATGACATAGATCTTATTAATACAGAGCTACCGTTATGACTCGCTACATTAGTTAGAGGTCTTGATCTTGCGTGTTATGGACATGAGACGTGAGATTACGTTGGGTGGGGAGAGTCTTACCATACTAAAGGTTGATTATATTATATATATATATATATATATATATATATATATATATATATATATATATATATATATATATATATATATATATATATATATATATATATATATAGTTATTCTAGAGGTGCCTTAGACTCTGACCAGAGCTTTGGCACAAGCACTGGCCCTTCAAGATATAAAATTGTTGCTATGGGTTTCTCCGACACAGAGCCTATAGTAGTTTCAGCCTGAGTATGATTAATACTCTCATTTGTATATCACATAGCTGGTTACATAGTTTGCCATGTGGATATTTATTTTTATATACTGTATTTTGGTTGGCTTGAGTTATTCTTGTACCTTGCTATGTCCCCTAAGGACCTGGATCCGGATTATGTCCCCAGGTATAGCAGAGGAGATCTACCCCGAGGTATACGGGATAGGAGCAGACACTGGAGCAGTGCCAGCACCAGAGGATGAGGTGATGCCAGAGGATTTCTCCCGAGTATTTGCTTTATATACTCAGTTATTTTCTTTCTAGTTTCTCTATTTCCTGTCTCTTAGATTATTGTACCAAACTCATTATCGGGTTGTTCCCCGAGATATTTTATTGAGACTTGTTGTTGGATTATATTTTATTTTGATTATTCTGACATTTGAACTGTGATTACCTTCTGTGGATGAGATTAGAATTAGACTGTGACATGTATCATAGACCATTATATTGTTTTACAGCTTAAGTACACTCTAACGGGTCCATTAAATTGGGTTTACCCATTGGAGTGTGCTGCTGGACATTGCCATTTGGCTAGTCCCTCGGTATTTTTGGACTGGGGCGTGACATAGTTTTTGTGGTGGCCTATGCAGGTCTGAGCATTAAGATCCTAGGTTATGGTCTACGACTAAGGTCTACGACTATATTGCTTTGGTTTCAACTAAGGAACTGAGCAAGCCTGCAAATTATGATAGGATAAGTTATAGGATCTTATCCACTTGATTGATTCGTTCTTGAACTCTATATCGACTTCAAAATAATTTCTTGACTTGCATCCTAACTTGACTCCTCTATGCGCCTCTCATAGTTTACTTTGGATACAGATTAATGGATTCACAAGCATGTGACGAGACTCCCGCAGGAACACCACAAGTTGCAGTTGTCACCTACGACGATGGAGTGACACCAGTGGATAGAAGTCAATCAGCTCAACAAAGCAGTCAAGCGAGCCAGCATACCTCAAGATTTTGGCGAGACGACATTCCACCACCGTCGCAGTTTACTCCACCAATGCCCGTTTTTCTACCAGGATAAGCTATGGATGGACAAAAGATGTTTCAAATATTCTATGCAATGATGCAAGCCCAACAGCAGGTTCATCAAGAGGCCCAGCAAAGCCAAGCAGAGAAGTTCTTTGACGGACTTAGCTCTGAGCTACAAAAACTAATCAACTTTGTTGCAACTACTTCATACACGGACGTTCTTGCTGTAGCACGGCCCATGGAGCGCGTCACCAGGAGAGAGTCTAGTCAGAAGCGGCCGCATGCATTAGTACCAGACCTAGCCCAGCAAAAAAGAGCTGCAAAGAGGCCACAGATGAACCCACCATAAAGAGCAGTATCACATTCCCTAGTCTTTCCTACTTGTCACTACTGTGGCAAGGTAGGCCATATTGAGAGAAAATATAGACTTAAATTGGGATTATGTTTAGCTTGCGGATCCAATCAGCATTCAGTAAGGGATTGCCTTGAGCATCGAGAGAAAGCAATGTTGATTCATCGACCAGCCCTACCAGCACCAACACTAGTACTCCCTACTTGTCATTATTGTGGCAAGGTAGGCCATCTCGCCAAGGAATGCTGACTCAGATTGGGATTGTGCTTGGTTTGCGGATCCAGACAATATTCAGCCAAAAATTATACGGAGCATCGAGGAGAAACACTAAAGTTTAACTGACAAGCTTTACCAGCACCGGGAGGATATCAGCCGAGGCCACCCTTCACACCACGAGCAGCACTCTTTCAGCAGGCCCAGCAACAGCAAAGGGCACCATCACAAGGACGTGGACAAGCTTTTGCGATGACAGTGGAGGAGGCACAGACTCGTGGAGTAGTGAATATAAGTAAGATTTAAGTTTTAGCATAGCGATATATTCCTAGTAATGCTTTAGCATGTGCCTGTTAGTTCTATTCCTAGAACTTGTTAGCCTAGATTAGTAACTGGTACCCAAGTCTTCATAAGTTACAGTTGATCCTTGCCCTAACCAGACTCTTTTTCTCTTGAATTACTTACCTCTCATTGCCTAGGAAAAAGTTTTATTCCTACCCTACGTGTTCTGCTTGAATAAATTCTTCACCCTTCCTCTCGATATTTCCTTGTTCATGATTCCTTATTCCTTGTGTCGTGCTTCAATAAACATGTCTTACAACCGCGTCATCTCTTCTAACCGGTTATGTTTTCTTAATTGTGAGGACGCAATTCTTTTAAGATGGGTAGATTGTAACAATCCGTTTTTAAAAAAAATTAAAATAAATTTCTAGAATTTTTTGTGATTTTTAATTAATTATTATAAATGCCCTTCAAGGATTAATATTTTTATGTATTAAATTAAGTATTAAAATATTATAAAACTTATATTTTTGGGTGTATAATTAATTATTTGATGTTATGTAATTTTTTTGTAATTTTTTGGGCTTAAAAACTATTTTTAATTAGCTAAAAGCCCTATTTTTGAAAAAACCGGATTAAACCAATCCAAACCGAACCAAACCGAACCCAACCCAAAATGAACCAACCCAACCCATCCTAACGGGTCGGATCCAACCCGACCCGACCCGACCCTTACACAGAAACCCCTCTTCCTCCACGATCCCCCGCCCCCGACTCCACCGCACGACCCCCCCTCATTTCCGGCCACGACCCCACCCCCAACTCGGCCGCTCGACCCCGCCCATGACCCCACGACCCATGCTCCGGCCTCCCCCGCAACCGCCTCCCTTCGCCTATTTAAACCCCCGAGCCCACCCTCACACCAACCTCCATCGCCACCGACCTCGACCCTCCGCCGCTTCTCCCAACCGCCGATGACCCACCCCGACTTCCCCAAACCGCCGACGATGACCCACACGGCCCCCAGCAGCTACAACAATTGTCGTGTCCCACTGCGCCGCCTCCTTTCACGACAGCAAACAGCAGCAATGTACCCGTCTTCCCGCTCGCGTAACTATCTGTACATAGATTCATATTTTATTATGTCGAATCCTAGGCGAAGACCACTTGACCCTCTCGAACCCCGTACAAATAGTTTGGGGTATCGCGTCCTGTGTCGGTCGCAAACTGCGACGCAAAAACAGAAAAAACAACATATTTCTGTAATTCAGGAAACCGTCCCGAACACACAAGTTTATGACCGTTTTCTCCCAACCTGTTTAATAATTATGAATTCTGTTTAGACAACATAACCGAGATATAGATCCTATAATTAGTTTATTTTATTTTGTTGTATATTATGTTTTATTCGTGGGTGAAATCGAGCAAAAACTTGATTATTTAACCCTAAATTTTTTTCGAAACTGGGTGCGTCCCTCTAAACGAAGCGACTTGGTCATGTGCAAATTTTTCTAAAAGGTGCACATCATCAATGCGAACGTGTGAGATTTCGCGAAAGTTGATTTGGATGTGCGTGCACACCGAAATCAACGTGTATCCATCGAAAATACCCTGTATCGAGCATGTTCTGAAATTCGTTATAACTTTGTGTGTGCTTGTCGTTTCGCAACGAAACTTACGACATTGGATTCATAGCATTACGCTGGTCTTGTGACCCAAGTTTGGTTCGATTCTGAGAACATTGACGAAACCCCGTATCGTAGGCCCCACGGCTCTACTTGACGGGCAATTTTATAATCGGCTCATCGGAATCCAGTTCTGGATATTCCGTTGGGTTCGTATCATTGTTTTGGGCTTGTAGATACTAAGTTTGACAAATTTGGAGAACTTTATCTCTGGCACATTTTTCAGTGAGAAGTGGGCCACATGTGGATACCGCTTTGACCAGAAACTGTCAATTCTGCCCCTGTGTCCAAATTGGACTTATGGATAGTTAATCCAAGATATTTCATGTCTTCTGAGAGTGATGGTAATATTTATTTCAGCATCTAGAGGCGTTCCTGGAGATTCCACCTACACCGGAGCAACTGAAGGAATTCAAACGCTAGGCAAGTGTACCTTGCCAATCTTGCAGTACTTGCTTCATATTATTTCTTGATTTATGTTTATGATATATCTGCTTAACCTAGGACCGTGTGATGTTGCTTAGCGTCCAAATAATATTCGGGTGTCGACGCCATACGCGGAGTCGTGTAACGTCGCTTAGAGAGTTGATATTACGACCCTATATTTTTGTGCTGCATTATCAAGTACGGCATACCATAGGACACCTGACACTATTCATGAGACAGAATCTTCTTGAGTTATTTATGGTAATTTTGTATAGGTTACAGGAATCATGACATAGATCTTATATATGCATAGCTACCTTTATGACTCGCTGTATTAGTTAGAGGTCTTGATCTTGCGTGTTATGGACATGAGATATGAGGTTACATTGGGTGGGGAGAGTCTTACCATACTAAAGGTTGATTATATATATATATATATATATATATATATATATATATATATATATATATATATATATATATAGTTATTCTGGAGGTGCCTTAGACTCTGACCAGAGCTTTGGCACAAGCACTGGCCCTTCAAGATATAAAATTGCTACTATGGGTTTCCTCGACACAGAGCCTATAGTAGTTTCAGCCTGAGTATGATTAATACTCTCATTTGCATATCACATAGCTGGTTACATAGTTTGTTCTGTGGATATTTATTTTTATATACTGCATTTTGGTTGACTTGAGTTATTCTTGTACCTTGCTATGTCCCCTGAGGACCTGGATCCGGATTATGTCCCCAGGTATAGCAGAGGAGATCTACCCTGAGGTATACGGGACAGGAGCAGACACTGGAGCAGTACCAGCACTAGAGGACGAGGTGATGCCAGACGATTTCTCTTGAGTATTTTCTTTATATACTCAGTTATTTTGTTTCTAGTTTCTCTGTTTCCTGTCTCTTGGATTATTGTACCAAACTCATTATCGGATTGTTCCCCGAGATATTTTATTGAGAATTATTGTTGGATTATATTTTATTTCGAATATTCTGACATTTGAACTATGATTACCTTCTGTGGATGAGATTAGAATTAGACTGTGACATGTATTGTAGACCATTATATTGTTTTACAGCTTAAGTACACTCTAACGGGTCCATTAAATTGGGTTTGTCCATTGGAGTGTGCTGCTGGCCATTGCCACGTGGCTAGTCCCTTAGTATTTTGGGACTGGGGCATGACACATTATGTGATGGAAAGGATAAACCACATGCCTCATAGTATTCTTCCTCCTGACACGAAAATCAAGGTACGTAATACGAAAATTCAGTTTCTATAACTAAGTGTAACCGTAAAAAAGGTGTGCTAGTAGAGTAGATAACTAAATATCATATTATAGAGAAAAAACTGAAGTGCAGGGTACTTCTCTAAATAATTTGAAGTCGAAACATCACTTACGATCGTACTGATACGGAATGAAGTCCAAAACTAAGATTTACTAACTCCTCCAATAGTTGGTACAAACATTTTTTCTCTATCATGCATATCCTATATAGTTCCAATATTACTACTAGGAACTCATTTCTTCTTCAACTCCTACCATATTGTCCTCCTAGAAATTCAATCACAAGCTCTCTAAGTAAATAGAAACCATATATAAATCTCTATTTTTTCTCTAAATTTTTTTCATTAATGTTCTTAGTAAGCCTTTTCCTACAAACTTGCCAAGTGTGGCCTTGCTTTTGACAGTAGCTACATATGGGAGATTGTCAGTTCTGTCCTTGGGGTTGTTATTGTGGTGCTGGAGCTCGAGGGAGAAGTCATTGAGGTTGCTGCGGGCCCCTATGTTGCAGTTGTTGCTGGAATGGAAGTTTATGGGGTCCCATACTTCCAATCCCAACATATATTTCCCTCTTCAGTCTGGATCTCGTGTCCCTTTCAACACCTTGTGCCAAACTCAGGATTTCTTCATAAGCATGGGCTCGACTAGTGGTGTCAACAAGGCGAATATCAGGAGATAGCCCCTTCTTGAATCTATGGGCTCTATCTTCATGGGTACGGACCATACTTTAAGTGTACGGTTTAATGGAAGCTTGGCACACATTGGCTAAAATTGATGGTGTGGTGGTGGTAGATAGGGTGTGTGGCTTGGATTTGTTGGAGAGATCCGACGGTTCACCATCACACCATCAACCCCTTGTATATATATATATATATATATATATATATATATATATATATATATATATATATATATCCTTGTTCTCATTCTCTCTCCCCACTTGTTCATTTCTCTTGTTTTGCTCCTGATTTTTTTATAGGCAAGTGCATCTTACAAATATAAAGAAACATGATCAGCTATAGTTTTATTCTTAGTATCTTTTGTTGTAATTAGTTTCTAGTAGTATTCTGATTATAGTTTTTGGAGTTTTCATATTTGAGGCGGTTAATGATTTTTTTTTTATAATGAGAATTTTCATGAGTATATTTTCCTAGGGAATGATCCCCCTAAAAATGATGTATTTTCAAAAGATGTTGTTCCCTGATTTTGAGCCTGAATTTTTCCTTTGATTTATGTTTCTTGTTGCTTGAGGAATGGAGCACTGTCATAATCTCGAATTTGAGCTTTGCGTGCATCAATGGTGGGTCGGTTGGAGAAGAAGAACAGTGACAAAAAGTACACATGAGGATTTGCACTATGGGCACATGTTGAATATGACTCGCACTCCATACTCGTGCGTACTTTAAGAGTAGTGTCAATTTCTTGCAAAAGTATGTCAAAGGGATGAATTTTTGGAAAAATCCTTCTTGGCGCACTTTCGAAAGATTTTAGCCTCTGGCGCACAATTGATGTATTATTGAATGAACCAAGCAAAAGTGCGGCAGACTACTTTTCAGCAAACTTTTGACCAACTTTCTCCTTGGCGCACTTTTAACCAAAACAGCAGACCAGTGCAAAGTTGACACATTGTTCATTAACTATCAAAAGTGCGCCTCTCTTATACACATAACCCTTGGCGCATTTTTTGGATGCTCAACGGTTGGCGCACTTTTGATGGATTAATAACCCGACGCACTTGTTAACTCTTGGCGCACTCTTGCTCAGTTCAGCCTCGATAAGCAAGCCTTGACTTTGGCACGTCTCAATTTTTGAGGCCCTCGACTGTCGTGCCCTCGACTGTTATGCCGCCTGGGGACTTATGTTTTGTCTTGTAGTTGTTTTGCTCACGCATAGTGCGTCACTTATTTTACTCGTAACTCTCCCTTTGTGTGCCAGTTTGCTTGCATGAGTAAAATGTTCCTATTCTTAATTCTTGATTTTGTGTGCCACATTTTCATGCTACTATATCATCGATTTGTGTACCATGTTATAGACTTCTGCGCCATGACTTTTGTGATCTAGTGTTATAGGTTGTGCGCTATATAGTTGCTTGCTCGTGCATAATGCGCTACTATTCCTGACTAGCCTATATTTGGCAATTGCAAAAGTGCGTCGACCTAGGACTTTTTGTGATTGTTGTGCATGCATGGGTCCTGTTGTGCACTTGATGCCTATGCTAGATTAGTTGAACTTGACCATGATTGATGATCTATAATTTTGGAATTTAAGGAATTGATGAGGCATTTATGACCGTGACTTGATCATATAATATTTGAGATTCTTGATTAATTGTGACTCCTGGCCTGATCAAACATGATTCATGTGACCAACTGATAGGTTTGGTATCCTGACTTGGTTATTGTATTCGTACCGATATACTTGTCATGCTCGCCTGTTTATAAAGGTTACACTGTACACTGAGTATGGGATATAGGCCAACATGTACACTAAATATGACATGATGATTCCTGCTCGGTGCATAATATTATATTCCTAAATTCTTTGCACGAAAATGATAATGGGTCAGAACCATAGCGTAGATAGTTTATTGCTTGTTTGAATGTTGCATCTACATTTGGGTGAATCCAGAGTTGACTCTTTATATGAAATAGAATCGTGCAACGCTGGCCAACACGGATATTGTATATCATCTGCATGTAGTAGAGTGCAATATTCGACCTTTTATATTTAAGACCGAGCCAACATTTTTTCTATAGGAAGGTTGGAACTATTATTGATTTATCAGCGCGGTGGCCCTACGGGAAACTGGTACGACAATTAGCGCGGTGGCCCTATGGGGAACTGGTGCGATCATAATTTTTCTGCTTGTATAATATTGGCTCGGTTAGTCCTGCTCGACATGGCACGTCTGAGGATGTTTATTATTATGATTATTATATCTGGGGTAACTTCAGACTCCACATAACAAGTCGTAACATTGTTTGGCCGTTCTAACCTGACTTGGTTGTGATTGTAATTCAGCTAGTAGCTTAGGGACATGGATTGTCATAGTATGGTGTTCAACTTCTGTCCTTGTTTGGTTGGGAATTGAGTCATTATACTATGATGGAATATGGACTGAACTACGACACAGAAATCCTAGCGTGACTATAATCATGGGACGTATCTTATCTTGGGTGGCATGTCATTTTCTGTCCTTGTTTGGTTAAGGAGTACCATGTTATCCTAAAGATGGGGCACGTACCAATTATTCTTGGCTCTTGCACTATATGCTTGATCTGGTTTTTGTTTCTTCATTCGTGCTTCCTTATGGTACTTGCTATTTGGGGTCTAATCCCACTGGTTTTGTATGGCCAAGTTTAGAGCCGACACCAGAGGATCCAACTTATCCCCCTTACAATGACGCGCACCAGACGGATGGTCGCTGAAGGGAACAAGTGGATTTCTTGATCACTGCTCGTCTTGTACATTCTACTCTCTTTGGACTTTTAGCCACCGGCACTTGTTAGCCGGCTTGTCTGGACATCAGTTCATTTTTACATAACTGTAATGAAATCAGACTACAGTCGATCTCAGTTGTGTAACTATTGACATTTTGTGTAAAATCCCTAATTTTTAAATATTTTAAATATTTAATTTAATTGCATTATTTCGTAGTATATTAGAAAATATAAATTTATTGCATTTACTTATTAGGAAAAGATGTATTTAGAATTTATGGAGCAAAACTATTATTATTTTATTTTATGAAGGAAACCTCGGTAGAAGGATGAAGATTATTTTTAGGTAATAATATTTTTTTTGGAATTTTATTAACTATATATATATATATATATATATATATATATATATATATATATATATATATATATATATATATATATATATATATATATATATATATATATATATATAAAAGAAAATAGAAAAGGAAAAGAATAAAGAAAAGAAATCATTAATCACTTAAACCCTAAGCCTTAACCCTAATAAAGCCTAACTAAACCACTGCTAACCCCCCCCCCTTACCCGCGCGAGTCATCCTCAGAACCTGCGACTACAGCCCCTGCTTTCCTTCTATATATATATATATATATATATATATATATATATATATATATATACATACCCTAACCCTAAACCTACTCGCCCTCGACCGCCGCCACCGGAGGACCGCACCGCCGCGCAGCCACCGCCGGCCGGCCGCACGTCCGCGTCACCCGCGAGCAGGCCTCGCAGATTAGCAGCGACGATCCCGACTTCCCGCATTATTTTCCGTTCCATCTTGCGACCAAATTCTGATCCATCTTCTCCATATGTTCATGACCTATCCCTCTTCCAACTCTGTATATTAGTTTCCATCGAGCAGCGCTTAAAACTAGGTAGAAATCGATGCCAAGTTGAGGAAAAACCATGATTTTTCAACTACAGAAAACTGTTGCGATGACCCATGTTTAGAGACCAATATCTTCCACCACAGACATCCAAACTTAAATTTTCTTTTTGCTATCTGAAGTCCATATAACCAAGATTATTTTTTGTTAATTATATTAAATTATTTGGTGTTATATGTAGAAATAAATTGGATTAAAAATCATGAAAAACTTATTTTCGGAACTCTAAAATTTATGATATGGAGCGCGTCCCGCCAAACGGGACCGCTCCGTCACGTACCAATTATACCGAAAGACGCGTATGGTATATCCTGACATGTAAACTTTCACAAAAACTGATTTGGACGTGTGTGCGCGTCGGAATCAACCCGTATCCGTGAAAAATTCCTGTATCGCGACTTTTGCAAAATACTGCCCCATTTAGTGTACGCTCGTCGAAATACGACGAAACTTATGCCATTGGATTCGTGGTATCACGTTGGTCCTGTGACCCAAGTTTTACGCGATTCTGAGATAGTTGACCAAGCCACCTATTTGTGGGTCCCATAATTGACTTTTTGGACGAATTTGTGTTCGGCTCACCGGAATCCAAAATTGGACATACCGTTGAGTTCGTATTGACGTTTAGAAATTTTTTTGACCTATAATTTGTCCCATTAGAGACCTTTACCCCTGGCATGTACTTCGGTGCAAAGTGGGCCACATGTAGATCCCGCTTTGACCAGAAATTACCATTTTGCCCCTGTGTCCAAATTGGATGAAAGGGTAGTATTTTTCTAGCTATCTCGCTGATTCTGGGAACGTTGGTGATGTTTATTTCAGCATCCGGAGACGTTTATTCGGAGGCCTTAGTTCCTGATCATGTGTACTTGACATCGGGACGCTTACACTTTACAGATTGCTTGCCAGGCAAGTATACCTTGTCATTGTACTGTGATTTATATTTCATATGATGCATGTATTCTATTTTTGTCCATTTAGTTCATATATTTTAAACTACTATATAAAATGCGCGTCCAATGATAACTTGAGTGCAACGACGGTGGCGTCGTATTCTGTTTTTATTATATATATGCATGTTGACATAGTTTATGAGACTGCCCCTTTATCATGAGGCAGTTTATGTTTCATTGGCCATGACACTGTTATTACACGAGTATGAGTCTCATGTAGGACACGAACTTGCGTACTCGGCTGGCCACTGGTACGTATAGGTCGTGCGACGGGTAGGGATAACTGCTGATAGAAATTTGCATGCTAAAAGATATGGCAGTTATTTAGAGGTATCATCGTGTCATGGATGTGACATGCTTAGAGCATGGGGTGGGAAGAACAACAAGTAAGGCGTTTGGGCTCCTTTGCACTTTTTTTTTTGTAACTCGTACGCTCCGTCGGAGATGCGCGGTCATGATGACCCCTATATTACCTGGCGGCCTTTGAGGTTCAAAAGACGTCATGCTTTGTAGGCCCCTGAATCTTCAAGAGAATCATACCAATCTTATTTTGGCCAGATAGCCCACTTGTTGGAAAGTTGTTCTCAAACTGCATTCACATAGATGGTTAGGCGACCCATTTGATGTTTATTTTCAGTACTTTATTGGCATGTTTATATGTATCTTGTTATTTCTCTCTGAGGACCTGGTACCTTTCCAGATATAGACGGACAGGATTATCCACAAGAGTACGGACCCGGACCTGACGCTTCATACCAGACTGAGGAGGTCTTATCTTCAGAGTACCTTTGATTCATCGTAGCTGATGGATATTCTAGTTGCTATTTTCTTTATTGACATTTATCTTATATTAGAGTTTGATCTCTTCTCTCATTTAGTAGTTTTTAGTATAGTCGATTTGCAGTGGATTTATTTTCACCCGACTATCATACTTTGAGACTTCATATTTGATATTCAGTTATATATTCTTATTTCTTTATTTGTGCTGTGGATGAGATATAGATTGCGTGTGACTTGTTGACAGTATATTACCACTTGTGGATTTGATATTCATAATACAGCGTACGTGTGTGTATGGTTTCCATATATTGGGGTTCGTATACATACGGCTGACGTGTTACGTATTCCTAGTCCTACGTATTTTGGGACTGGGGCGTGACATTTTGCTAGCCTAACATTTTAATGGCTAGATCTCTAGAACATTCCGATACAGCGTTTGGGACGCCTTGCGACTTTATCTCACATGTTCTATGTTGTTCCTTGCTTGAATGATTGGGACATAGTTGTTCTGAGACCCTAGGAGACTTGATTGTAGCATGCACTCCCTTGTCTTTTTACAGCCGTAACCGTCGTACGACGTTTTATACCTTATACAAGGAGTTGGCCATGTACGTCTCCGTATTCCAGCACTGGAACATGAGAAAATTTTAGTGGTGGGCCACCATAAAAGTAAGAATGTTTCCATATTTTTTATAAATTTTATCTGCCCATGTAATAACTAAAGAGAAAAGAAAAGAAAATTTAATTTTAAGGGAAAACGACTTTTCGATGTTCTTTTATTTTTTAAAAAGTGATAATAGGAAAGTTTCTTCTATTCCATTTTTATTTTTCATAAAAAAAAATTAATGAACAAAAATTGAAATAATATTAAAATTTATGTTGCTTTGGGATTCGAACTTATGCTTTCACGTCTACACCAAAACAGCATAACCAATTGATTACAGCCAGCTTTGACTTGTAACATATATTTATTAGTATCAACGTTTTCTCGTTGTTTTGCTGTAGAAAAAAAATATATCAAAAACACCTCTAGTATAGACTTTTTTATAATAATAAAAAAATTAATCTTCAAAAAAAAAAAAAAAAATTAAAGTTGAAAACACCCTGCTAAGAACGTTTTGTATAGAATATTTTGTTTTATTATTTTTTTTACTTCTTATTTCTACCGTCATTAAATTAAAAAAATTAAATAAATTTAGAAATGCCTTAATAAGGACGTTTTTGTTTCGATTATTAATTTTAAATGCAGAGAGAACCAAAACGTGAATGTTTTTGTCCTCTGTATATAATTTTAACAAATTTATTTTTCTAAAAAAAATTTAATAATATTTTAATGTTCTATAGAAATTTTTTTTGAAATAAAAATCTATATAGGAAACGGAGAACTGTGCCACAACCAATACAACCCATATGAAACTTTAACTTAATATATCAAATGTGCACACAACAACAATTGGAGCAACAATTTTCCTTTCAAATATGCAAGAAGGACCCATATCAAATGTGAACACAGCAACAATTGGAGCTTATCTAATATATCAAATACGGACCCATATCAAATATATACGGACCCTATATATATATATATATATATATATATATATATATATATATATATATATATATATATAAAAAGGAGAATTTGCTTACACGATATCTTAAGTTGTGACTTTTAAATTGTTATTTTGACAGTGGAATTGAAAATAGAGTTAGATTGTTTGGGTGGTAGTCGAAAGATAGAAAAATATAGAATTTGGATGGTGTTGACATCCAAATCTTATGCTAATTTTTTAATATTTTATTACTCTAATGAAGTAGAAGTGAGGAATAGATACGGTTATTTTTTCTTTAGGGGTGAGGCCTCAATGTGCATTAACTACAAACCTAAATTTCAAAGATACTGCACATAATATATAGGTGCTTAGAATTAAAAAAACAAATCGTAAAAAATGAAAACATGGACGGTATAGTTGATGAGCATTGAAAAAAAAAAAAATTGCAAATAATGAAAACGTTAAAACCTCATGTTAACGTATCCCATCGTCTCCCTCGAGATTCCTCCATATTTGGACCATCGACGAAGCTCTGAAAAGCTTTGGCATCTGGGGCGGCAGCGGGGAGCGGCTCCTACGATGCTCCTCCCTGAGGATCGAGATGGTGTGGAGGTCGGCGAGGCCATGAGCTCGGACTCGGGGTTGCGATGCTCAAAGGTGGTGATCAGCTCCTCCTGCTCCCTCCTATCTGAACTTGTAGTCGGAGTCGTCTTCGCACTTCTGACGTATATCCGCCGGATGTCAAAAACGAAAAAGTAATGGGGACAGGAATTCCGTCGCAGATCTTGTCACCATAAACCCACTTCCAAATTCTCACCAATCAAATAGCTGAACTCGGTTGGTTCACTCAATCGAGTGAGGATAATAAACTTTTACGACGGAAGATTAAATAAAAAAAGAAACCGTTCTTGCATAATAAATTAAAAAAAATGTTCTTTATCTCGCATATTCTAACGAGGTTCCTACCGTGAAAATATGAATGTTGTACATAGAGGACCTAGAGTATGTATTGAACACGCCAAGAGGTAGGAGCGTGTAGGAGTAGGACATGCGAGTAGGCTACATGTTGTAGCTCTGCAGCAGGTTGGCTAATAGCTATGTTACTACTTACTATGTAGGCCGTGTTGGTTAAATTCCTAAATAATGCAAATAGGAAGATGTAAAATTAAAACAAGAAAAAGTATAGGATTCGAGGCACGTTACACGCTATCCTTAGAATAGAATTTCGCCCCACGAACAGTGCAGTGGGTTCCTGGCGATCTATCCCCGAGATACAACGAATCCTTCGATTCACTTCACCGTGCACCCGGTGGCGAATCCCACGAACGATCACAACCTTGTCCGACAAATAGAAATTGGACGGAGGAGTTTTGGAGAAATTTTGGTTCTGGTGTTTTTCTTTTCTTTTTCGTCTCTGTGAGATTGTTCTTCCGTCCGAACAGAGAGCAAGAGAGAGAGAGAGAAAAGAAAAAACCAATTTCTATTTTTTAGATCTCAGGATCGTGTCCTGGATATATCTCTCACGTAACATTTTCCACTTTTTCAGTAACGGGATTACGTGAGAACAGTTCCGCGGAAGACCAGCAACCCACCAGACCGAATCAACGGAAATAAAAAATAAAATAAGTTATGAAATTACCTTTGTACCCATGTCCGTTCCGCGGCGCGCAAGCGTGCAAAGTGCTAAGTGCGCGAATAATAAACGCGTAAAAATGCGCATTAAATCGCGCACCCGCTCGCGGGTTGGATGAGATCAAGCCCATCCCCTATAAAGCTTATTTACCCACTAAGAGGGGTAAAGCAATATATGGAAAGGAGAATGACTTCTCCTTTCCCATGTGGGACTAAAAGAAAGGAGTGCTTTGTTGAATCATATAGTTTAGATAAATCTAACAATAAATCTAACAATCCCCCACATGATTCAACAAAAGAAGAAAGAAAGGTATAGCACGATAGGACATATAGGAAGGAAAACAAGATATGGGCAATCACACTGTGTATCAGGGGAAGGTGTCTTCCGGACTTGAACCTCCCCTTAGTGTTATATATCTCATCTATACAGACCCAAAGTGACTTAAGTCTTGAACTTAGGATCTTACTTGTACAGACTCAACATACACACAAACACATTGTAGTCATTTGATCGTATCAACAGTTGTGCACTATTCGGCCATGTGCTATCTCGTTTTCTTAAGAGCTCTAGAGAACAGCCCGAGTTCCCATAGAAAGCGGCCCCACTTTGACTCTTAAATAGGTGAATCTTTCTAGGTATTCTGCAATTTAGATACCCTGCTTTACAAGCCACAGATTCATTGAGATTTTACAATCACCCTTTTATTTATTGCAGATCAACACTATACATTAGAGGAATGGTTCTTTACAATTACTATCATATAGTGTTTTCAGTCACACATTAATTTTGTTGTTACCCATTGAACCTTTTCTTGGTGCTTCCAATCAAAGGTTGGGTTGCCTTTGAGGTGACTCAATCTATGGGCTTTAACCCCATTCCTCTTGCCGTCTCCAACACAAGTCTCCTTGAGAGCCCTTTAGTTAGAGGATATGCTAGATTGTTCTTTGATCTGACGAAGTTAATTGCAATTACTCCACTGGATCGCAATTGCTTCATCCGATTGTACCTCAGACGTATATGTCTGAATTTTCCATTATAACTTGTCCTTTGAGCCTTTGCTATTGCAGCTTGGCTGTCACAGTGTACAGGGATAGCATGAACTGGTTTGCTCCACAGAGGAATATCTGTTACCAGATTCCTAAGCCAGTCAGCTTCCTCACTGGTGAGGTCAAGAGCTATAAATTCTGCCTCCATAGTAGATCTAGAAATACATGTCTGCCTAGTAGAGTTCCACGCAACAGCAGCTCCACCCAATGTGAATACATATCCACTTGTGGCTTTGGTCTCATCTATATCGGAGATCCAGTTCGCATCAGTATACCCTTCTAATACAGATGGGTATCCTCCATAGAATAATCTATGGGATATCGTGCCCTTTAGGTATCTCATTACCCGTTCCAAGGCAGTCCAATGTGAACTATTCGGATTGCTAGTATACCGACTAAGCTTTCCTACTGCGTAGGAAATATCAGGTCTGGTACGATTAGCAATATAGTTCAGGCATCCGATTTGCTGAGAATACTTCAACTGAGCCACACTGTCTCCTTTATTCTTCTTCAACCTGATACTTGCATCATATGGAGTACTTACAGGTTTAGAATCAAAATAGTTAAATCTTTTTAGAACCTTTTCTATATAGTGAGATTGGGAGATACCAATTCCCTCAGAAGTGTGACTTAATTTAAGTCCTAAAATTACATCAGCAGGTCCTAAATCTTTCATATCAAAATTTTGAGACAGAAATGATTTGATATCATAAATAATATCTATGTCAGTACCAAAAATAAGAATGTCATCAACATACAGGCATAATATTACACAAGAGCTACCAATAGTTTTGCTATATACACATTTATCAGAATTATTAATAGCAAAACCATATGATAGAATTACCTTGTCAAATTTATCATGCCATTGCTTTGGCGCTTGTTTCAGCCCATAAAGAGATTTAATTAATTTGCATACCTTGTGTTCTTGACCTGGAACAACAAACCCTTCAGGTTGTTCCATATAGATCTCTTCCTGTAAATTTCCATTCAGAAATACAGTTTTTACATCCATTTGATGAATAAATAGTTTATGAACAGATGCAATGGCTATTAACATTCTAATTGTAGCAATTCTTGTAACAGGAGAGTAAGTGTCAAAAAAGTCTACCCCTTCTCTTTGTTTGAACCCTTTAGCCACTAATCTGGCTTTGAATTTCTCAATAGACCCATCAGGTCTTAACTTCTTTCTGAAGATCCATTTGCAACATATTGGTTTGCAACCTGCAGGAAGGTTAACCAAATCCCAAGTTCTATTTGATATAATAGAATCCATTTCACTATTTATGGCCTCTTTCTAAAATAAGGAATCGACTGAGGACATAGCCCCTTGATAAGATATAGGATCCTCTTCAACGAGGTAGGTGAAAAAACCTTCACCTAGGTTTGGTTCTCGTCTTGTTCTTTTACTTCTCCTGGGTTCTGCTGGGGTAATCTCCTCTGGTTGTGAACTAGAGGTTACTACAGGGACTTGTGTAGAAATAGAAGAACTAGATATTCTATTTTTCAATGGAAAAATATTTTCAAAAAATGTAGCATCCCTAGATTCCATAACCGTGTTAGCATCAATACCATTTACCTCACTCTTAATTACAAGAAATCTATAAGCAGTACTATTTTTGGCATATCCCAAAAATACACAGTCTACGGTCTTTGGTCCCAATTTTCTTTTCTTGGTAGGAGGGACAGAAACTTTAGCAAGGCACCCCCACACTTTAAAATATTTCAAAGATGGCTTTCTACCTCTCCAAAGTTCATAAGGGGTCTTATCAGTCTTTTTGAAAGAAACTTTATTTAAGATATGACATGCAGAAAGAAGGGCTTTCCCCCCACAAATAATCAGATAAACCAGAGCTACCTAACATAGCATTAATCATATCAAGAAATATTCTATTTTTTCTTTCTGCTACCCCATTCTGTTGAGGAGCATAAGGAGCAGTTACCTCATGTATAATGCCATGCAATTTACAAAAGGAGTCAAACTCGGCAGAGGTGTATTCACCCCCACGATCAGACCTAAGAATTTTAATTTTTTTCTCAAGTTGGTTTTCAACTTCAACTTTAAAAGATACAAACTTACTGAAAGCTTCATCTTTAGTTCTAAGCAAGTAAACATGGCAGTATTTTGAATAATCATCTATAAATGTAATAAAATACCGTTTACCACCACGAGTGAGAATACCGTTCAATTCACATATATCGCTGTGAATAAGCTCCAATAGCTGAGAACTCATTTCAACGGAATGAAAGGATTTTCTGGGCTGTTTGGCTTGTGTACAAACCTCACATTTTCTATTTCTGCTCATGTCAATCTTAGGAATCAATTGTAACTTAGACATTCTCTTTAAAGAGTTAAAATTAACATGTCCCAAACGACCATGCCAAACATCACAACTATCAGTATTATAAAAGAGAGCATTTGAATCAGAAGTAGAAGTAGATACAATATTATGTAAACATGAATTTAATGTACTGCAAGGCATGTCCACAGAAAGTTTAAACAGACCCCCACATACATAGCCTTTCCCAATAAAGTTACCGTTCAGGGAGATTATAACTCGATCAGACTCAAATACCAGTTTGTAACCATGTTTATTTAGCAAATAACCATAAATTAAGTACTTGTTTACGTCCGATACGTGCTGCACATTATGCAAAGGGAGAATCTTGCCCGAAGACAACTTGAGGTTCACTCTTCCCTTTCCATGCATTCTGGCAGCACTCGAGTTTCCCATAGCTACTGATTCGCCTTCCTCAACCTGTCTGTAGGAGGAAAAAGAATCAATATTTGGGCATACATGGACATTTGCCCCTGTATCAACCCACCAGTCAGTAGGCTGATACGATGACTCAAACACAGAACATACAGTTACAAACCTCTGATCATCGGTACCGATAGATTCGGTCCCGGCTATGATAACATGAGTCTGTGGAACAATAGTAGAGTCTGCAGGAGTTCGACGATCAGGATTCTGAAATCCCTGACTGTAAACTCCCTCGACCAGATTCCAGTATTTTAGGAATATTTTTCACAATTTAGGATTTGTTGCAATATTTTAATTTATTTTGCTTACACATCCTATTGTCTTGTGCACCTGACCATCACCTAATTATTTGGAGCTTTACCTTGACTGTTATCCCCGAACGAAGTTCACATATCTCTCCTAGACTTGCCAATCTACTATCCTGCACTTTGTGCAACTCCCAGATACTCAGTTTTGAGCCTCGTATGAGACGCACAAATCTCGTTACAAACGCCCGTATTTAATTCCTATTTTAATTCCCAGATTTGTACCCATCCCTGTTCCAATAGAGATTTGAGACCCAACATGCACCCGTTTTGTCCAGACAAAAATACGTTAATTTTCTACACTGAGTATACTATATTTAGTGTATTGACACCGTAGAAAAATTATGACCCTACCTGCCTCTAAATAATTAGAGAACACCGTGCGCAGTATTTATTAATTAATAAATACGGTGACCCGTATCACCCAGAAACCAGGTCCAACTCCTGCCCAGACTCACCCCCATTCCCCCAGGGCCCTCACATAACAATTTCCCTCAGTTTTGTGCATTTTAGAATTTTCAGGAATCGGGTGTTTTTCCAGACAATTTCGTAATTGTGCAATTTTCCAAAACTAGGACTTTACGCAATTTATGAAATTACAGGGACTTTCCTGCAAATAGCAGTGCGAGGTGTCACCCCCTCATTGGACGGTGAACCTGCGCCGTCCATTGGGAGGCGGGACTCACCCGAAAAGATCCCGGAAATATCCCAAAAATATCCCAAAAATATCCTAAAAATATCTATAGATATTTTACATATTTAATTAATATAATTTTTCTATAAAAAGAAAAGAAAATTTAAAAAAAAAAAAAACCAAACCCCCCTACAGCCCGCAGCCCCCCCCCCCCCCCGCCGGCGGCGAGCTCCCCGTCGGAGCCTCCCCCGCCCGCCGGAGCCACCCTCCCCCCCCCCCCCCCGCTGGCCCTCTTCCCCGCTCCCTCTCTCCTCAGCTCCCTCTCTCCTCCATCTCCTATTCTCCTCCTCCTTCCCCGAGCGTCCCCGCAGCCAGCCACTCCCCTCCCCCGCGGCGGCCGCTCTCCGCCACCCGACGCCTTCCGCCACCCTCTCCCCCTCCCAGCCTCTTTCCTCCACCGCCACCACCATCATCTGTCACCGCCACCACCCTCCCAGCCTCTTCTCTCCACCACCACCATCCCCATCTCAGCCGACGCCGTAGCCCCGCTGCCCGACTCCCCAGCTCCCTCTCCTCCTCCCGCAGCTCCGGCCAGCAGCTTTCTCCTCCAGCAGCCCTAGCCTAGACCCCGCTCGACCTCCTTCCCGCAGAGCCGCCTACGTGCTTCTCTGACCTCGCCGGCAAGCACTCCGGCCGCCTCGACCAGCGAGCCTCTCCGCCTCCCCCAGCCGTGGCCAGCTCCTCTCCGGCGAACCCGAACCGGTGCCCTAGCTCAGACACGTGTCGGACACGTGTCAGACACGAAAAATTCGCAGGTTACGGAGCCCTGTTCAGGTATCCATATTTCTCTCCTCGTAACTCTGTTTTTAATTTCGTCAGTTGCGTCGTGTAGACTATGTAACCATCTCGGTGCCCGTGCAACTCGCTCGGAGCATCGCGTCCTGTGGCGATCGCGAACCGCGATCCAAATACAGGAAAAACAACGACCCAATTCATCCCGGAACTGAGTATGCCCCGCCAAACGGGACAACTTGGTCGCACGCGGTCTTTACCGAAACGTGCGCGACGTTGATACGAACGTGTAGGAGATCAGAGAAGTTGATTTGGATGTGCGTACACACCGGAATCAACGCGTATCCGCCGACACCGCCCCGTATCTGTCAGTTCTGAAACACGCTGCAACTTTGTGTACACACGTCGGATCGAGACGAAACTTGCGCCATCGGACTCGTAGCAATACGCTGGTCCTGTGATCCAAGTTTGGTTCGATTCTGAGAACGTTGACAAAATCCCGTATCGTGGGCCCCACAGGCTCCACTTGACGGGCGATTTTGTGACCGGCTCATCGGAATCCAATTCAGTATTTATATTATGGCATGTTATTTTTATGTATCTTACTATGTCCCTCTGAGGACCTGGTTCCCTGCCAGGTGTATATGTTCTTGAGTATTCGCAGGAGCACAGATCCGGACAGGCTACCTATATTACGATGAGGTCTTCTCTTCGAGCCTCGTGATTGTCAGATGTTGTTCTTATATGGTGTGTATCTGCTTCCTTTTATATTCTATTTCGGCAGTGTATTTATTTCCATCCGACTGTCATTCTCTAGTTACTTTATATTGAGATCTAGTTACTTGGTTATTAGTTATTCATGTATATTTGACTCTGTGGATGAGATTTAGATATTACCCTGTGACTTTGTGATTAGTCTTACCACTTGTGAATTTATTGTTCATATACAGCGTACGCACGTATATATGGTTTCCATATATTGGAGTTGCCATATATACGGGCGGCTGGCATAGTTACGTATCCTGGTCCTACGTATTTTGGGACTGGGGTGTGACAATGTTTTTAGTGGTGGCCCATGCAGGTCAGAGCATATTGTCTCGGTTACGTTACTGTACCGAGCAAGCCTGCACCTAGGATTAGAATATAGAATCTCATCCGTAATTGACTATGACTTATCTTCCTTCCAGTCTGTCCTACTTACATAATTGCATCCTGCTTGATTCATGTGCTTCCCTGATAATTTCTTGAGTTTAGTCCTGCTAGAATATAGAAATTCCTGTTGATAGGATGATGATTAGGGTAGTATTCCTATTAAGATCACCACTAGAGCTTTGTCATATCATTAAGTTCAGACTACTTAATGAACCCTAGTCTTCCGTATTACCTAATGAACCCTAGCACCACCTACCTATAGATTAACTTACCCTTATCCCTTGACATATTTATGTATGACTTGAGAGTAGTAAAAATACTACTAGGATTAGTTAGAGGATTTACCATAGTATTGACCCTAGTCTTGAGGAACCCATAGAAATCTAAGGTTGAATACTAGGACTGAAACCTCATCCTAAGTTTGAATGACCAGAGTTTTACGCCAGAGACTGTAAGCCCCTGATTTTTCAAAAATATTAAACTTGGATTTTTCACAATTTCTGAAATTTTTTGGGAATTTTTCTGTAATTAAAAACAGGGTTTTAATTATTAAATGATTTTTAATTGATAATAAATAATATTAAAATAACATTTTTGGGTGTAAAATAGAAAACTGGACTTAGGGTAATTTTTTTGGAATTTATTGGGCCCCGGACCTATTTTAAAACACCTGAAAATAATTATTATTTATTTATTTATTTATTTACTTATTCATTTATTTAAATATTAAACCCTTTAGCTCGCGGCCCAATTCGTCCCAGCCCGGCCCAACCTGGCCCACAGGCCGCCCAGCCCACCCGCCTATCGGGTCGGGTCGGGTCCACCCGAACCCGACCCGCACCGCTACCCCTCTCCCCCACGACCGACTCCCTCGTCCCGCGTCTCCCGGCGCTCCGGCCGCCCGCTCGGCCACGCACCGCTCCGCCCGCTCCGCTCTACTGCCCACGTCGACCCCACGACCCCCTCTCCCCTCCGCCTCCTCCGCTCCGCTCGAGCTCCCCTCCAGCCCTATAAAACCCCTCACCGATCTCCCCCTCCACCGCCATAGCCACTACTCGCCACCACCGGCTCTGCCTCCAGCCCGCTGCCTCCAGCGCCGCCGTGCCCGCCGTGAGCCGCCACCGCTACAGCCCTCTCCCCCCACCGCGAGCAGCAGCAGCCAACGACAGCGCCGCCGCGCCGCCTCTGGCTGCTCAGCCCCCTGCGCCGTGCTCCGCCGACGTCGCCGCCCCTCGCCTGAGCCGCCGCAGCCCCGGCCCGACCTCGCCGTTCTCCGGCGACACCCCTAGCAGCAAAACCCTAGGGTCCTGGCGTGTCGGACATGGCCGGACACAGACCCGGACACAACCCGGACACAGCCCTAGCTCAGACACGTGTCGGACACGATTCAGACCCCGGGTTGTTCAGCCCAGTTCAGGTGCGTGTATTTTCTTGCTCGTAGCTCGGATTTCGATTCCGTAAATTGCGTTGCGAAGCCTGTACGACCCTCTCGGTGCCCGGACAAACCGCTCGGGGCATCGCGTCCTGTAGTGATCGCACACCGCGATCCAAAAACAGGAAAAACTAGACCCTGTTTTACCCCGGAACTGAGTACGCCCCGCCAAACGGGATGACTTGGTCGCGTGCGGTCTTCACAGATACGTGCGCAGCGTTGATACGGACGTGTGGAATTTCGCAGAAGTCGATTCGGGTGTGCGTGCACACCGGGATCAACGCGTATCCGCGGACATCGCCCCGTATCCGCCTTTTCTGAATCATGCCCTAACTTTGTGTACATATGTCGGATCGAAACGAAACTTGCGCCATCGGACTCGTAGTGATACGCTGGTCCTGTGACCCAAGTTTGGTTCGATTCTGAGAATGTTGACGAAATCGCATGTCGTGGGCCCCACAGGTCCCGCTCGACGGACGATTTTGCGATCAGCTCATCGGAATCCAATTATGGAAGTTCCGTTGGGTTCGTATCATCGTTCCTGACCTGTTGACACTAAGTTTGGTGAATTTGGAGACCTTTGACCCTGACATTAGTTGTGATGTTTACACGTAGTGTTAGACTATTGGATTTCATGTCTTGCTTTTCGTGTCGGGTGGGAGAATACTAGGAGGCATGTAGTTTACCCTTTCCCCTGTCATGTCGATAGCTATTGGTACGCGACTGTACCATCAGCCTGATACTCGATTATTCATGTTGATAGCCGTCTATGACGGCCTGATTAGCCTTATAACCCCCTACATGCCAACTATGTATTCTAAATACACACTTACACGCACATGGTTTCTTGTCGTGTTGCAGTTCCTGTTATCTTGTTATAGTTCCATTTTCCTGTCTCATTATATTTCCTGGTTACTCATATTCCTGATTTACAGCAATTAACCCTTAGTTATCGTTACTTCTTATTTATGCATATCCTCAACATGATGCTTGTTAGTTCTTTTCTACTTGTCATAAATATTTAGTTTAATCTTTGTTGTGCATTGTGTACTTTGCTCCTTTCCTGATTGGATCCATTGATTTAGGCGATGGTGAGGACT
Source organism: Iris macrosiphon (assembly GCA_036927795.1). Taxonomy (NCBI): domain Eukaryota; kingdom Viridiplantae; phylum Streptophyta; class Magnoliopsida; order Asparagales; family Iridaceae; genus Iris; species Iris macrosiphon. Next base: position 209,195,026 of record JAYESA010000005.1, on the reverse strand, counting down.
ATGCCCCCACCTTTTATGGCCCATATGAGGGAACAGATGACATTTATGAGGAGCCAGTTCCCACCCAGGAGACTACTTCTGTAGAGTAGTTAGCAGTAGCTATTTATTTATGCTCTTTATCTTAGTAATCTGGTTTGTCCCCGATTTTATTTCTCGATTCTGTATTAAACATTTGAGCTGTTGTCACATTTATTTCATTTGAAATCTCAGCATTCTTTTTTCCTGTTATTATCCTTGCCTATTTTATTATTTGTGAATGAGCTAGATGTTCAACTGTGGATATGACCTAGACAGCGTACTACCGCTGACTCTGCGGCGTAGGCTGGACGTACCCACGTACTTGTGCCCGAATTTTTGGGTGCGGGTCGTGACACGTTTTTGTGGTGGCCCATGCAGGTCAACGACTAAATTGTTCGATTTCAACTCAGGGACCGAACAGGCCTGCAATAAGATTGAGAATTTTAGGAAAAGCTCATCCACTTGATTCAGTCGTTCTTGATATTCATATCGGCTTCAAATCATTTTATTGACTTGCATCCTGCCTTGATTCCTGTGCGCCTTTATCGTTTATATTTGGATACAGAGTAAAGGGTCTACCAGCAAGCGACGAGGTTCCTACAAGATCACCACGAGATGCTCTACCAGCATGACCGTGGAGAACGCGCAGACTCTTGGAGCAGCTAATGCGCGTAAGTGATTTGTAGATACCGTTCCTAGTATTGTTTAGCTTGTGCCTATTGGTCCGTGACCTCATGTCACGCCCCAGTCCCAAATTAACGAGGGACTGGACACGTGGCAATGGCCAGCAGCACACACCGATGGACAAACCCAATTTAATGGATCCTTCGGAGTATACTTAAGCTGTATTATATTAGACAGGGTTTACTATCTCATCCACAGAACAGCATGAACTAAAACAAAACAGAATTAAATGCTGAAAGTAAAGTTACAGACGAATATTCAGCAAGAAATAATACTAAGTCGGGTGGAGACAAATCCACTACTGACAAACAAGAAAATAAAAACAAGAAAGAGATAGCTAAAACATGCTAGAAAGTAACTAAGAAGCAGGGCCATCAACTGCAATCAAACTCTCGTCTGGTGCTGGTTCGTAAGCTGTGGTACTCCTCGTCTGCTAAATCTGGAGAACAAAACCAGGTCCTCAGGGGACATAGCAAGATACAAAAGAATACGAGCCAAATACAGTAAATGACATGCAAGATAGAGAAGAAAGTAAACACAAGCAAATAAGACACGAGAAATCACTATATCTAAAACAGTGGCATGCCAGTGATGCTATCAGACATGACTACAAGCAATCGGGGTAATCGCATCTCAATGGGAGATCACGATCCTATAGAAAGCAGTCCAACGGGGACTCACAATCTATAGTATGGCTCTTTCGCAGCTCAACGGGAGCTCACGAAGGAGCTAGTCAAATGAACAAGTCTCTATTGCAGTACAATGGGTACTCACAATCGAGGTTTGCTCAAGTGTAGTCAATGTCCAATAACAATCATCTAGGAACTAAGAAATCAGTCAAGTCAACTCCAGGAATGTAGAGTAAACATATACCATCATAATATGTCTATGGAACAAGTAGTGATCCAAGGAAAGAGCAAATAATGTACATGCACGCAAACAGAGAAAATATGACTAGAGCAGCAGGAAAGAGCAAATAATATCCACCCGACGCCTTCCGCCACCCTCTCCCCCTCCCAGCCTCTTCCCTCCACCGCCACCACCATCATCTGTCACCGCCACCACCCTCCCAGCCTCTTCTCTCCACCACCACCATCCCCATCTCAGCCGACGTCGCAGCCCCGCTGCCCGACTCCCCAGCTCCCTCTCCTCCTCCCGCAGCTCCGGCCAGCAGCTTTCCCCTCCGGCCAGAACCCGACTCCAGCAGCCCTAGCCCAGACCCCGCTCGACCTCCTTCCCGCAGAGCCGCCTACGTGCTTCTCTGACCTCGCCGGCCAGCACTCCGGCCGCCTCGACCAGCGAGCCTCTCCGCCTCCCCCAGCCGTGGCCAGCTCCTCTCCGGCGAACCCGAACCGGTGCCCTAGCTCAGACACGTGTCGGACACGTGTCAGACACAAAGAATTCGCAGGTTACGGAGCCCTGTTCAGGTATCCATATTTCTCTCCTCGTAACTCTGTTTTCAATTCCGTCAGTTGCGTCGTGTAGACTATGTAACCATCTCGGTGCCCGTGCAACTCGCTCGGAGCATCGCGTCCTGTGGCGATCGCGAACCGCGATCCAAATACAGGAAAAACAACGACCCGATTCACCCCGGAACTGAGTATGCCCCGCCAAACGGAATGACTTGGTCCCACGCGGTCTTTACCGAAATGTGCGCGACGTTGATACGAACATGTAGGAGATCGGAGAAGTTGATTTGGATGTGCGTGCACACCGGAATCAACGCGTATCCGCCGACACCGCCCCGTATCCGTCAGTTCTGGAACACGCTGCAACTTTGTGTACACACGTCGGATCGAGACGAAACTTGTGCCATCGGACTCATAGCAATACGCTATTCCTGTGATCCAAGTTTGGTTTGATTCTGAGAACGTTGACAAAATTCCGTATCGTGGGCCCCACAGGCTCCACTTGACGGGCGATTTTGTGACCGGCTCATCGGAATCCAATTCAGTATTTACATTATGGCATGTTATTTTTATGTATCTTGCTATGTCCCTCTGAGGACCTGGTTCCCTACCAGGTGTATATGTTCTTGAGTATTCGCAGGAGCACAGATCCGGACAGGCTACCTATATTACGATGAGGTCTTCTCTTCGAGCCTCGTGATTGTCAGATGTTGTTCTTATATGGTGTGTATCTGCTTCCTTTTATATTCTATTTCGGCAGTGTATTTGTTTCCATCCGACTGTCATTCTCTAGTTACTTTATATTGAGATCTAGTTACTTGGTTATTAGTTATTCATGTATATTTGACTCTGTGGATGAGATTTAGATATTACCCTGTGACTTTGTGATTAGTCTTACCACTTGTGAATTTATTGTTCATATACAGCGTACGCACGTATATATGGTTTCCATATATTGGAGTTGCCATATATACGGGCGGCTGGCATAGTTACGTATCCTGGTCCTACGTATTTTGGGACTGGGGCGTGACAATGTTTTTAGTGGTGGCCCATGCAGGTCAGAGCATATTGTCTCGGTTACGTTACTGTACCGAGCAAGCCTGCACCTAGGATTAGAATATAGAATCTCATCCGTAATTGACTATGACTTATCTTCCTTCCAGTCTGTCCTACTTACATAATTGCATCCTGCTTGATTCATGTGCTTCCCTGATAATTTCTTGAGTTTAGTCCTGCTAGAATATAGAAATCCCTGTTGATAGGATGATGATTAGGGTAGTATTCCTATTAAGATCACCACTAGGGCTTTGTCATATCATTAAGTTCAGACTACTTAATGAACCCTAGTCTTCCGTATTACCTAATGAACCCTAGCACCACCTACCTATAGATTAACTTACCCTTATCCCTTGACATATTTATGTATGACTTGAGAGTAGTAAAAATACTACTAGGATTAGTTAGAGGATTTACCATAGTATTGACCCTAGTCTTGAGGAACCCATAGAAATCTAAGGTTGAATACTAGGACTGAAACCTCATCCTAAGTTTGAATGACCAGAGTTTTACGCCAGAGACTGTAAGCCCCTGATTTTTCAAAAATATTAAACTTGGATTTTTCACAATTTCTGGAATTTTTTGGGAATTTTTCTGTAATTAAAAACAGGATTTTAATTATTAAATGATTTTTAATTGATAATAAATAATATTAAAATAATATTTTTGGGTGTAAAATGGAAAACTGGACTTAGGGTAATTTTTTTGGAATTTATTGGGCCCCGGACCTATTTTAAAACACCTGAAAACAATTATTATTTATTTATTTATTTATTTACTTATTCATTTATTTAAATATTAAACCCTTTAGCCCGCGGCCCAATTCGTCCCAGCCCGGCCCAACCTGGCCCACAGGCCGCCCAGCCCACCCGCCTATCGGGTCGGGTCGGGTCCACCCGAACCCGACCCGCACCGCTACCCCTCTCCCCCACGACCGACTCCCTCGTCCCGCGTCTCCCGGCGCTCCGGCCGCCCGCTCGGCCATGCACCGCTCCGCCCGCTCCGCTCCACCGCCCACGTCGACCCCACGACCCCCTCTCCCCTCCGCCTCCTCCGCTCCGCTCGAGCTCCCCTCCAGCCCTATAAAACCCCTCACCGATCTCCCCCTCCACCGCCATAGCCACCACTCGCCACCACCGGCTCCGCCTCCAGCCCGCTGCCTCCAGCGCCGCCGTGCCCGCCGTGAGCCGCCACCGCTACAGCCCTCTCCCCCCACCGCGAGCAGCAGCAGCCAACGACAGCGCCGCCGCGCCGCCTCCGGCTGCTCAGCCCCCTGCGCCGTGCTCCGCCGACGTCGCCGCCCCTCGCCTGAGCCGCCGCAGCCCCGGCCCGACCTCGCCGTCCTCCGGCGACACCCCTAGCAGCAAAACCTTAGGGTCCTGGCGTGTCGGACATGGCCGGACACAGACCCGGACACAACCCGGACACAGCCCCAGCTCAGACACGTGTCGGACACGATTCAGACCCCGGGTTGTTCAGCCCAGTTCAGGTGCGTGTATTTTCTTGCTCGTAGCTCGGATTTCGATTCCGTAAATTGCGTTGCGAAGCCTGTATGACCCTCTCGGTGCCCGGACAAACCGCTCGAGGCATCGCGTCCTGTAGTGATCGCACACCGCGATCCAAAAATAGGAAAAACCAGACCCTGTTTTACCCCGGAACTGAGTACGCCCCGCCAAACGGGATGACTTGGTCGCGTGCGGTCTTCACAGATACGTGCGCAGCGTTGATACGGACGTGTGGGATTTCGCAGAAGTCGATTCGGGTGTGCGTGCACACCGGGATCAACGCGTATCCGCGGACACCGCCCGGTATCCGCCTTTTCTGAATCACGCCCTAACTTTGTGTACACATGTCGGATCGAAACGAAACTTGCGCCATCGGACTCGTAGCGATACGCTGGTCCTGTGACCCAAGTTTGGTTCGATTCTGAGAATTTTGACGAAATCGCGTGTCGTGGGCCCCACAGGTCCCGCTCGACGGGCGATTTTGTGATCGGCTCATCGGAATCCAATTTTGGAAGTTCCGTTGGGTTCGTATCATCGTTCCTGACCTGTTGACACTAAGTTTGGTGAATTTGGAGACCTTTGACCCTGACATTAGTTGTGATGTTTACACGTAGTGTTAGACTATTGGATTTCATGTCTTGCTTTTCGTGTCGGGTGGGAGAATACTAGGAGGCATGTAGTTTACCCTTCTCCCTGTCATGTCGATAGCTATTGGTACGCGACTGTACCATCAACTTGATACTCGATTATTCATGTTGATAGCCGTCTATGACGGCCTGATTAGCCTTATAACCCCCTACATGCCAACTATGTATTCTAAATACACACTTACACGCACATGGTTTCTTGTCGTGTTGCAGTTCCTGTTATCTTATTATAGTTCCATTTTCCTGTCTCATTATATTTCCTGGTTACTCATATTCCTGATTTACAGCAATTAACCCTTAGTTATCGTTACTTCTTATTTATGCATATCCTCAACATGATGCTTGTTAGTTCTTTTCTACTTGTCATAAATATTTAGTTTAATCTTTGTTGTGCATTGTGTACTTTGCTCCTTTCCTGACTGGATCCGTTGATTTAGGCGATGGTGAGGACTATGCCCCCACCTTTTATGGCCCATATGAGGGAACAGATGACATTTATGAGGAGCCAGTTCCCACCCAGGAGACTACTTCTGCAGAGTAGTTAGCAGTAGCTATTTATTTATGCTCTTTATCTTAGTAATCTGGTTTGTCCCCGATTTCATTTCTCGATTCTGTATTAAACATTTGAGCTGTTGTCACATTTATTTCATTTGAAATCTCAGCATTCTTTTTTCTTGTTATTATCCTTGCCTATTTTATTATTTGTGAATGAGCTAGATGTTCAACTGTGGATATGACCTAGACAGCGTACTACCGCCGAATCTGCGGCGTAGGCTGGACGTACCCACGTACTCGTGCCCGAATTTCTGGGTGCGGGTCGTGACACGTTTTTGTGGTGGCCCATGCAGGTCAACGACTAAATTGTTCGGTTTCAACTCAAGGACCGAACAGGCCTGCAATAAGATTGAGAATTTTAGGAAAAGCTCATCCACAATTTCTGGAATTTTCTGGGAATTTTTCTGTAATTAAAAATAGGGTTTTAATTATTAAATGATTTTTAATTGATAATAAATAATGTTAAAATAACATTTTTGGGTGTAAAATGGAAAACTGGACTTAGGGTAATTTTTCTGGAATTTATTGGGCCCCGGACCTATTTTAAAACACCTGAAAACAATTATTATTTATTTATTTATTTATTTATTTACTTATTCATTTATTTAAATATTAAACCCTTTAGCCCGCGGCCCAATTCGTCCCAGCCCGGGCCAACCTGGCCCACAGGCCGCCCAGCCCACCCGCCTATCGGGTCGGGTCGGGTCCACCCGAACCCGACCCGCACCGCTACCCCTCTCCCCCACGACCGGCTCCCTCGTCCCGCGTCTCCCGGTGCTCCGGCCGCCCGCTCGGCCACGCACCGCTCCGCCCGCTCCGCTCCACCGCCCACGTCGACCCCACGACCCCCTCTCCCCTCCGCCTCCTCCGCTCCGCTCGAGCTCCCCTCCAGCCCTATAAAATCCCTCACCGATTTCCCCCTCCACCGCCATAGCCACCACTCGCCACCACCGGCTCCGCCTCCAGCCCGCTGCCTCCAGCACCGCCGTGCCCGCCGTGAGCCGCCACCGCTACAGCCCTCTCCCCCCACCACGAGCAGCAGCAGCCAACGACAGCGCCGCCGCGCCGCCTCCGGCTGCTCAGCCCCCTGCGCCGTGCTCCGCCGACGTCGCCGCCCCTCGCCTGAGCCACCGTAGGCCCGGCCCGACCTCGCCGTCCTCCGGCGACACCCCTAGCAGCAAAACCCTAGGGTCCTGGCGTGTCGGACATGGCCGGACACAGACCCGGACACAACCCGGACACAGCCCTAGCTCAGACACGTGTCGGACACGATTCAGATCCCGGGTTGTTCAGCCCAGTTCAGGTGCGTGTATTTTCTTGCTCGTAGCTCGGATTTTGATTCCGTAAATTGCGTTGCGAAGCCTGTATGACCCTCTCGGTGCCCGGACAAACCGCTCGGGGCATCGCGTCCTGTAGTGATCGCACACCGCGATCCAAAAACAGGAAAAACCAGACCCTGTTTCACCCCGGAACTGAGTACGCCCCGCCAAACGGGATGACTTGGTCGCGTGCGGTCTTCACAGATACGTGCACAGCGTTGATACGGACGTGTGGGATTTCGCAGAAGTCGATTCGGGTGTGCGTGCACACCGGGATCAACGCGTATCCGCGGACACCGCCCCGTATCCGCCTTTTCTGAATCACGTCCTAACTTTGTGTACACACGTCGGATCGAAACAAAACTTACACCATCGGACTCGTAGCGATACGCTGGTCCTGTGACCCAAGTTTGGTTCGATTCTGAGAACGTTGACGAAATCGCGTGTCGTGGGCCCCATAGGTCCCGCTCGACGGGCAATTTTGTGATCGGCTCATCGGAATCCAATTCTGAAAGTTCTGTTGGGTTCGTATCATCGTTCCTGACCTGTTGACACTAAGTTTGGTGAATTTGGAGGCCTTTGACCCTGACACATTTTTTGGTGCAAAGCGGGCCCACATGCGGACTCCGTTTTGACCCGAAATTGCCGTTTTTGCCCTTGTCTCCAAATTGGGCTCAAGGACAGGCTTTTCTAGCTATTTGATATCTTCTGAGCATGATGGTATGTTTATTTCAGCATCCGGAGTCATTTCTAGAAATTTTTCCCAGGATAGAACTGTAGTTGGGATCCAAACATCAGGCAAGTACCTGCACTTCAAGTTTATTCTTTATATTGTGATAATTAATTCTTTGCTCTACTAGCACCATTGGATGTTTATACGTAGTGTTAGACTATTGGATTTCATGTCTTGCTTTTCGTGTCGGGTGGGAGAATACTAGGAGGCATGTAGTTTACCCTTCCCCCTGTCATGTCGATAGCTGTTGGTACGCGACTGTACCATCAGCCTGATACTCGATTATTCATGTTGATAGCCGTCTATGACGGCCTGATTAGCCTTATAACCCCCTATATGCCAACTATGTATTCTAAATACACACTTACACGCACATGGTTTCTTGTCGTGTTGCAGTTCCTGTTATCTTGTTATAGTTCCATTTTCCTGTCTCATTATATTTCCTGGTTACTCATATTCCTGATTTACAGCAATTAACCCTTAGTTATCGTTACTTCTTATTTATGCATATCCTCAACATGATGCTTGTTAGTTCTTTTCTACTTGTCATAAATATTTAGTTTAATCTTTGTTGTGCATTGTGTACTTTGCTCCTTTCCTGACTGGATCCGTTGATTTAGGCGATGGTGAGGACTATGCCCCCACCTTTTATGGCCCATATAAGGGAACAGATGACATTTATGAGGAGCCAGTTCCCACCCAGGAGACTACTTCTGCAGAGTAGTTAGCAGTAGCTATTTATTTATGCTCTTTATCTTAGTAATCGGGTTTGTCCCCGATTTTATTTCTGGATTCTGTATTAAACATTTGAGCTGTTGTCACATTTATTTCATTTGAAATCTCAGCATTCTTTTTTCCTGTTATTATCTTTGCCTATTTCATTATTTGTGAATGAGCTAGATGTTCAACTGTGGATATGACCTAGACAGCGTACTACCGCCGACTCTGCGGCGTAAGCTGGACGTACCCACGTACTCGTGCCCGAATTTTTGGGTGCGGGTCGTGACAGAGACCCCTTATCTTGTTGGCATAAAACCAATTGACCGTTGTTGGCGTAAAAGCCAAACCACTGCCTAGTTGGCGTAAAAGCCAAATGACTTTCTTGTTGGCGTAAAAACCAAATTATGTAGAAGCTTGTCCCCTTTACGCCGCCCTTAGTCTTCCTTATCCTACGTATGACGCATCATGCCAGCCACGTAGGTAACCACCATGCGTAAACCTGATGATTCCTGACTATTAGATAACCAGCGTAGAGTAACCTGATTAGGCAAAAAATATAAGGATAGGATTTAAGAGTATTTGTTACAGCCTTAGCTTTCCCCAGACTCGACCAAATCCTGCGCAGAGATACGCCTCGAGCCCTGTGCAAAAAGAAACAGCTTTTGACGGGACATCTGGTTCTGTCTCACCTCGAGCGTAAAAATTAACTTATATCCAATAGGTCACTTAACGACAAACCTAGATCTCCGTGCAATTATCATCATAACCATCCCCTCGATCGTTGTACAAGTACTTTTGTCAGATATCAAGATTCATTAACTTGACTGACAAACTCATGAATTTCTTGTACAACTTCACGCTGCAGCGTATGCTAGACTTTTTACGCTGGCAGATTTTTACGCAACCTTTAGACAATACTTTACCCACAGACTTTTACGCAGCAATCCTTTACGCTCAGACTTCCACGCGCAGACTTTTTTACGCGGACAGCCCTGAAGCTCTACCTTACGCTTCTCTGTTTTACGCAGATAACTCTGAAACCTATTTTACGCCGATAGTTTGAATCCCTGATTTATGCCAAACTATCTTATCTCTGCATTACGCAGACAACCTCGAACCCCTACTTTACGCGGACTTCCTGGAATCTCTGTTATAGGCGGACAACCTATAGTGTATATTAAGATGGTAGAACTTAGAAGGCCATACCTCCTTTGGGTCAACTAGCGACTTAGTCAAGAGTTAGAATATTAACTGTAGAGATTGTAGAGTCTTGTCTTTTTGTGATTGTGAATTGTTTTGTAATTTCTCATATCATAATCTAGCGTACTTATATTTACCTTACTACCTTGACTTATGCCGCTATTATAGCCTAGTTTCGCAAGCTTATTCTTTATCAAGCTTGTTCTTGAGAGATGTATTATTGGAGTACTACACTAATACATTTCAGAATCAGTGTATTACGGTCTGATCAACCATAGTGCACTTGGTTCGCCCTCCGCATAACTATCTTTACGTGGATTAAGATATATAGTGATTAGTAGACGGATGTACTTGTCCGCTAGATTATGTCTGAGCATATCGTATCAGCTACATAACTGTGCTGATACGAATATGAGAATAGGGATTACCAGAATAGAATTTTAATCCACAACTGCTTTGACAATTTCCGTTGAATTCTTTAAACGCATTGATTCCCACGCTTTTAATCTATTACCACCCCCTTGAACTCTTGATTACTGTTTTCCGTCTTCCATTATTTCGGAAAGGCGAAACTTCGTGCTTAGTATAAATACGAAAAGTGTATTGTTTCTGTAGCTATTTCTGTTTGTTTTCTGGGTAATTACCGAACCCTATTATTAGATTGGATTGCAGTTTAAAACTGTGCTATTCTTTAGGATGACCCTTCACTACCTGCATTTTATTACGATCCTGATACGTGCATCGCTATGGCAGCATGAAAATTTATTTTTGCCTCGTAACTTGGGTCAAGTTCAGAACTCAAGTATTACGATGAAGAATATATCATTTTGCTGACAGGAGTCTAAATGGATCTCACCTGGATGAACAATTGATTGACTCCTGAATGGATAGCAGCACCTATGACTATGTTGACTTGTAAGGATCAAGATTCCTATGGACCGACTCTCCAAGTCAGCACTTTTCTTACCTATAGAGTTGACCAGCCTGCAGAAGCTTTAGCTAACTTATTTGAGGCAGATCGTAAGATTGCACGGTATACCAGTCAGCATTGTACCAGACAAGGATTCACGTGACCAGAGTTGGTGGTCAACACCGAAGAGACAGTTAAGTAAATACAAGGACACTTGCGAGCAGTGCAATAAAGACAGAAGCAGTGGACAGACCGTCATCATCATCCTTTGGAATTCAAAGAGGACGATCATGTCATCTTGAAGATCTCACCTACTAGAGACACCATTCGAATCAGAGGACGCAGCAAATTGAGTCCAAGGTAGGTTGGACTATTGATGTGCTAGAAAGAGTGGGCGTAGTGGCATATCAACTTGCGCTACCACCTTCACTTGAGGGAGTACTTGAAGTATTCCACGTGTCACAACTCAGGCGATATGTGACAGACAGCAGTCATGTTTTCAACCATCCGGAGATCACCATTAGGACGAGACCTGTCGTATCAAGAGCAACCCATAGAAATCCTTGATCATCGAGAAAAGATATTGAGAAATCAGTCTATTCCCTTGGTCCGCGTGGCATGGAAGCATGACGCGCCAGGAGAATCAACTTGGAAGTGCGAATACGACATGCGTAGATGTTTTTGAACCTATTCTTAACCCAAGATATAAATTACTTTGTTAAAATTATATCTTATGCCGTCTTTCCCTTCTACCATGGCTTAGTTTTAATTTCGAGGATAAAATTTTTATAAGTTGGGTAGATTGTAAACCCCCTCGACCAGATTCCAGTATTTTAGGAATATTTTTCACAGTTTAGGATTTGTTACAATATTTTAATTTATTTTGCTTACACATCCTATTATCTTGTGCACCTGTCCATCACCTAATTATTTGGAGCTTTACCTTGACTGTTATCCCCAAACAAAGTTCACATATCTCTCCTAGACTTGCCAATCTACTATCCTGCACTTTGTGCAACTCCCAGATACTCAGTTTTGAGCCTCGTATGAGACGCACAAATCTCGTTACAAATCTCGTATTTAATTCCTATTTTAATTCTCAGATTTGTACCCATCCCTGTTCCAATAGAGATTTGAGACCCAACATGCACCCGTTTTGTCCAGACAAAAATACGTTAATTTTCTACACTGAGTATACTACATTTAGTGTATTGACACCGTAGAAAAATTATGACCCTACCTGCCTCTAAATAATTAGAGAACACCGTGCGCAGTATTTATTAATTAATAAATACGGTGACCCGTATCACCCAGAAACCAGGTCCAACCCCTGCCCAGACTCACCCCCATTCCCCCAGGGCCCTCACATAACAATTTCCCTCAGTTCTGTGCATTTAAGAATTTTCAGGAATCGGGTGTTTTCCCAGACAATTTCGTAATTGTGCAATTTTCCAAAACTAGGACTTTACACAATTTATAAAATTACAGGGACTTTTCTGCAAATAGCAGTGCGAGGTGTCACCCCCTCATTGAACGATGAACCTGCGCCATCCATTGGGAGGCGGGACTCACCCGAAAATATCCCGAAAATATCCCAAAAATATCTATAGATATTTTACATATTTAATTAATATAATTTTTCTATAAAAAGAAAATAAAATAAAATAAAATAAAAACCAAACCCCCCTACAGCCCGCAGCCCCCCCCCCCCCCCCCCCCCCCCCCGCCGGCGGCGAGCTCCCCGCCGGAGCCACCCCCCCCCCCCCCCGCTGGCCCTCTTCCCCGCTCCCTCTCTCCTCAGCTCCCTCTCTCCTCCATCTCCTATTCTCCTCCTCCTTCCCCGAGCATCCCCGCGGCCAGCCACTCCCCTCCCCCGCGGCGGCCGCTCTCCGCCACCCGACGCCTTCCGCCACCCTCTCCCCCTCCCAGCCTCTTCCCTCCACCGCCACCACCATCATCTGTCACCGCCACCACCCTCCCAGCCTCTTCTCTCCACCGCCACCACCACCATCCCCATCTCAGCCGACGCCGCAGCCCCGCTGCCCGACTCCCCAGCTCCCTCTCCTCCTCCCGCAGCTCTGGCCAGCAGCTTTCCCCTCCGGCCAGAACCCGACTCCAGCAGCCCTAGCCCAGACCCCGCTCGACCTCCTTCCCGCAGAGCCGCCTATGTGCTTCTCTGACCTCGCCGGCCAGCACTCCGGCCGCCTCGACCAGCGAGCCTCTCCACCTCCCCCAGCCGTGGCCAGCTCCTCTCCGGCGAACCCGAACCGGTGCCCTAGCTCAGACACGTGTCGGACACGTGTCAGACACGAAGAATTCGCAGGTTACGGAGCCCTGTTCAGGTATCCATATTTCTCTCCTCGTAACTCTGTTTTCAATTCCGTCAGTTGCGTCGTGTAGACTATGTAACCATCTCGGTGCCCGTGCAACTCGCTCGGAGCATCGCGTCCTGTGGCGATTGCGAACCGCGATCCAAATACAGGAAAAACAACGACCCAATTCACCCCGGAACTGAGTACGCCCCGCCAAACGGGACGACTTGGTCTCACGCGGTCTTTACCGAAATGTGCGCGACGTTGATACGGACGTGTAGGAGATCGGAGAAGTTGATTTGGATGTGCGTGCACACCGGAATCAACGCGTATCCGCCGACACCGCCCCGTATCCGTCAGTTCTGGAATACGCTACAACTTTGTGTACACATGTCGGATCGAGACGAAACTTGCACCATCGGACTCGTAGCAATACGCTGGTCCTGTGATCCAAGTTTGGTTCGATTCTGAGAACGTTGACAAAATCCCGTATCGTGGGCCCTACAGGCTCCACTTGACGGGCGATTTTGTGACCGGCTCATCGGAATCCAATTCTGGAAGTTCCGTTGGGTTCGTATCATCGTTCCTGACTTGTTAACACTAAGTTTGGCGAATTTGGAGACCTTTGACCCTGACACATTTTTCGGTGCAAAGTGGCCCACATGTGGATCCCGCTTTGACCGAAAACTGTCATTTTTGTCCCTGTGTCCAAATTGGACTTAAGGACAGGCGTTTCTAGCTATTTGATATTTTTCTGAGACTGTTAGTGATGTTTATTTCAGCATCCGGAGACTTTCTTTCTGAGGCCATAGTTTCTGGCTTTTGACATCTGGACGTTATATTTGCAGCTCTCTTGCCAGACAAGTATACCTTGCCTTGTTGTACTGTTAAATTCAGTTATTGTTAATTATATGTTTATTTATTTTAATATTATATAAATGTGCACGTCCGAGCAGACTCGGGTGCAGTCAACGATGGCGTTGACGTTAGGACTTGTGTCTGACCTAGTGTCTAGTAGACCCACCTAAAGTTGTGAAGTTGTGGATATAACTTCCCAGGCCTTGACACGTATCATTACACGTCACAGAGTGAGTACATGTAAGGACGCGTGCCTCATGCGCGACTGGCCATCAGTGTGAGCAACACGTGTAGCGGTTTTTAGCTCAGTTGATTATTTTATCGAGACTTGCATCATAATAGGAGGTGTCCACGTCGTTTTCACGACTTGTACATCTATATTGGGCGAGAAAGATACTAGTAGGCGTATGGGACACCCCCTCCTTATATATTCCTGTGGCCTGATACCATACTCTACGGAGATGGGGCATTCCTGTTACCATGCTGCTCGGAGATGGGGTATTGGTTTTCTTGTTCCCGTTACCATGCTCCGAGGAGGATGGGGTATTGTATGTTTTTATCCTTCGTTCCATGCTCTGCAGGGATGGACGATTGCGGAGTGCCCTTGCGTCAGGGGGCATATGACACATATACTAGCCAGTCATGACGATTGGTGAATTACGTCAGCATATGTCTAGCCCACACATTCCCATGCGTACTACACGGCCTTTAAATTGTATTCACTTAGATGGTTAGCACACCCCATTTATTTATTCAGTATTTACATTATGGTATGTTATTTTTATGTATCTTGCTATGTCCCTCTGAGGACCTGGTTCCCTGCCAGGTGTATATGTTCTTGAGTATTCGCAGGAGCACAGATCCGGACAGGCTACCTATATTACGATGAGGTCTTCTCTTCGAGCCTCGTGATTGTCAGATGTTGTTCTTATATGGTGTGTATCTGGTTCCTTTTATATTCTATTTCGGCAGTGTATTTGTTTCCATCCGACTGTCATTCTCTAGTTACTTTATATTGAGATCTAGTTACTTGGTTATTAGTTATTCATGTATATTTGACTCTGTGGATGAGATTTAGATATTACCCTGTGACTTTGTGATTAGTCTTACCACTTGTGAATTTATTGTTCATATACAGCGTACACACGTATATATGGTTTCCATATATTGGAGTTGTCATATATACGGGCGGCTGGCATAGTTACGTATCCTGGTCCTACGTATTTTGGGACTGGGGCGTGACACTGACCCTTCTTCCTGTGGCGGCATTGCCTAGCAAAGTGACCAGGCTTACCACAGTTGTAACATTCCCGCTTAGGTCTGTTGTCTTTCCCAATCGCAGCTCTTGGCTTAAGAAACTGTTTCTTTGTAGGGTTTCTGTTCTGGGGGTTGTTCCTCTGTTGATAGGGTTGGCCCTTAGGCTTTTCCTTGGTTTCAACAATGTGTAACTTTGCCTCGAATTCAGTACTAAGAGGTTTCTTGTCTCTAGTTCTACCTTCTTCCTCAATGCGGAAGGACACAAACAGGTCATCTAAAGACATGGGCTCCTTATTATGTTTTAGTTTTAAACCAAATTCCTTCCAAGAAGGGGGAAGTTTATTAATGAAGGCAGCAATTAGAAACTTATCAGCAAATGGCATGTCTTTCTGAGACATCTCGTGTATGATTGTTTGAAGGATATTAGTCTGTTCAACAACAGACTTCTCATCTACTATTTTAAACTCTAAAAATCTGTCAACAATGTAAATCTCAGAACCCGCTCCTTCATTGGAGTATTTTTTATCGAGAGCTTCCCAAAGCTCTCTGGACGTAGAGGTAGTGCAGTATATATCATAGAGGATGTCAGAAAGACAACTGAGAATTTTATCGTGACAGATAAAGTCTGTCTCGTTGTAGGACTCTAATTCGTAGGTCCTGGCAGGTTCGTGTAAGTCAGGTTGGATTTTCGGTTCTTTGAGAACCTTAACCAGTTTCAAGCAAGTCAGCCAGTAGGTCATCCTACGTTGCCATCTCTTAAAATTCAGGCCATCAAACTTCTCCGGTTTGGAGGAGTTATGAATGTTCGTGGTCAGTTCTTCTACGGTGTTCATCATGTAGATAGGAATTTTTCAACCAGAAAATAGAAAGTGGACAGAAGCTACGAAACTTCTATTCTAAGGTTGTTGGTTAAATTCCTAAATAATGCAAATAGGAAGATGTAAAATTAAAACAAAAAATAGTATAGGATTCGAGGCACGTTACACGCTATCCTTAGAATAGAATTTCGCCCCACGAACAGTGCAGTGGGTTCCTGGCGATCTATCCCCGAGATACAACGAATCCTTCGATTCACTTCACCGTGCATCCGGTGGCGAATCCCACGAACGATCACAACCTTGTCCGACAAATAGAAATTGGACGGAGGAGTTTTGGAGGAATTTTGGTTCTGGTGTTTTTCTTTTCTTTTTCGTCTCTGTGAGATTGTTCTTCCGTCCGAACAGAGAGCGGGAGAGAGAGAGAAAAGAAAAAACCGATTTCTGTTTTTCAGATCTCAGGATCGTGTCCTGGATATATCTCTCACGTAACCTTTTCCACTTTTTCAGTAACGGGATTACGTGAGAACAGTTCCGCAGAAGACCAGCAACCCACCAGACCAAATCAACGGAAATAAAAAATAAAATAAAATAAGTTATGAAATTACCTTTGTACCCGTGTCCGTTTCGCGGCGCACAAGCGTGCAAAGTGCTAAGTGCGCGAATAATAAACGCGTAAAAAAAATGCATTAAATTGCGCACCCGCTCGCGGGTTGGATGAGATCAAGCCCATCCCCTATAAAGCCCACTTACCCACTAAGAGGGGTAAAGCAATATATGGAAAGGAGAATGACTTCTCCTTTCCCATGTGGGACTAAAAGAAAGGAGTGCTTTGTTGAATCATATAGTTTAGATAAATCTAACAATAAATCTAACATGCCGAAGGTCATGGGAGTAGATGATTTTAGAGTTTCAATTGATTTACATGATTTAGAGTTCCAGTTGGAATTTATTATTTATGTCTTCTTTTTGCTATATTTTGAAATAATTATAATATATGTATCCATTTGACGTATTTAGGACTAGGTTGATTACTAAAAGAAAAGTTTTTCAAATTTGTAACCAATTTACACTATGTTTGTGTATCCATTCAACATAATTGAAGTCACTTAGCCTAAAATTATGTACATATATTTTAATGGTTATGTCTTGATTCTACATATAAAGTAATTAAAAATTATCTCATTGTTCTAAAATAAAAATTGGAGATAAATTAGGTTTAATTCACTATTTCAGGATGTAAAGATTAGTTATTTTGTGTTTTGTAAGACATTGAAAATAAAAATATATATATGCTATTTTTTTAGTGTGATTTTATTTTTCGACTTTATTTACGTTTGAGGTCGATCCCCTTCTCTTAGATTTCTGCGTCCGTACCTGATAACTACTGTTCATATTATCATATAACACGATAAATGTCTAGCATGGGTATTAAAATAACCGATGTATTACAAGTCTTGCAACATTTTATCACGACATATCAAAATATTAGCAATCAAATACTAACCATATATTCTTTTACGAACTTGAAAAAGAAAAAACTTTGCCTTGCGAAAAACCAAACGAGCTTATCTGGTTAAAAAGTAAAGAAGATTTATAATTAAAATTTGTATAGATAGAGACTAGTATATATGCGTGTGTGATGTCCGTATTTTAATCGTAGTTTAGTTAATTTTTTATGTACTTGAAAGATCAAAAGGCATAAAAAGAATTATATATATATATATATATATATATATATATATATATATATATATATATATATAAACGGGATATGAATTATAGGCTCATATTCTAATAAGAATGGATTCCTATTTCACAAGTGCATGTATGTGCACTAGTACACTTCATTTCTATTGGTCCACATGTGCATTGGCTCATGTAAGAATATGAACCTATGGCTCATATTTTTTTTCCATAATATATATATATATATATATATATATATATATATATATATATATATATATATATATATATATATAGTGTCCGCATTAAATTTAATGAACTATTATAATTAGTAAAGTTAGGTGAGGATATATTTGGAAAAAAAAAATCATGGTGAAGCCAACTTTTCTTATTATATAATAGTACTAGTATATACGCACGTGCGTTGCACGTATTTCATATTACTTGAAATATAATAGGCAGGAGCATGAAAGTTGGGAGAAATTAAATGACGGAAATAGGAAATATTTCTCTTATCTCTTGGGTTCATGTGCCTACTTTTCATGCATTCTTTATTAACTTTTATTTTATTCTCCAAACTACCTACTTTGCATACATGCATACATACATTTAATACGTATTTATTAACTAACATTCCCCAAGTTGACTCATGCATGCATACATACATTTAATACGTATTTAATTATTGTTTTTAATTACTTAGATATCCTTATCAATGTTAATACATATTGAAATGTAATGAAGGGTAATTTTGGAACAAAAAAATTTCACGGTGAAGCCTAGTTTGGGCATTATATAGTAGAATAGATAGATTACCTAGTTGTCCGCATTAAATTTAATGAACTATTGCAATTAGTAAACTTAGATGAGGGTATATTTGGGAAAAAAAAATTACGGTGAAGTCAACTTTTCTTATTATGGAGTAGTATAGATAAGGGGCAACCACTATCTATTTATGATTATCAACAAATCACAACACAATTTTTTACTCTCTTTTTTTCGGTTTTGGAATATTCAAACTCTTTTGAGCAGCCTTTGGTTATGATGCGTTTTATGCAGATCAAGATTGTGCTTGGCCCAGCCCACTGTCTACAAAAGCGGATCTCCCCCCTCTTACTTTAAATTACCGTGACCCGTTTGCAAAGTAACCGTTGGTTCCTTGGGGCCAACGTTAGAGACCGGACGAAGCCAGTGGTGTGATGGTGTGGTGGTGGGGACTTGAGGTAGCCGGTTAGAAACCGACCTTCCAAAATAAATAAATAAACAAATAACAAATAAAGTCGGTCCACCTGCCTTCATTCCCCGGCAGCTTCGAGGTCAGGTGGGCCCCGCCTCCACCCCACGCATAGCCGCTAGATTCGCTGTCACCGCCACTAGAACACGCCCCCTGATTTCAACTTTATTACGGGACTGCCACGGAGTTAGGAAAGATAAGAACGGAAGGTAGTGACGGTAATGCCCCGTCATGACATAACCTGCCCGCCTATGTTGAACATTTCTGCGCCGTGCGATGAAAGACGGACGGCTATGGCGCCCCACGCGTCAAAAATTGGACCGGTGACAACGAGTTTTGCATTGACGCGTAAAATGCGTGGACCCTTCACAATTATGTTGGTGTTGGACTACGGTCCAAATTGTATGATCTATTGACTTTAATTATTTTTTGTTTAAAGTGATTATGTAAAAAAAAAAAAAAAAAACCCTTTTTATTTCTCTCGTAAGATTTTTTTTCTTTTATGTACTTTTAGTAAGACTATTTGGTCGTGTGAAATTGGACATGAATATGACGAGAAAAGTGGAGAGTTTAGTGGTTGTTGCCTTCGTTAGTTCCATACAGTTCCATACATGCTAGTGACAACTGACAAGTTAAGGCTCTAATACTTCATGACATAATAAAAAAATATTAATTATTAAAATTGAAGATTCAAGATACGGTGACTGCCACCACAATCCTTTATCACGAAAATGAATAAAAGAAATACTCAATATCAATAAAAAAATTAATATTATTCAGCTGGTCTAAACTCAACAATATCTTACAAAATTTATAGATAGAAATCTTAAATAGATAAGGACACATCATAACTTGAGAATTATAAATTAAAGCATATACAAAAAATCCTAATAAAATATATGAAATATATGAAAGACTAAATTATAATTTGATATCCTCAACTATTCAAGTATTCCAACTTGATATCCTAAAATTTGATATGTACGAACTTGCTACCATTAATTATTAACATTTTTCATGTTGATACCGTCAATCACTCATCGTTAACTTTTTCGTTAATTTTTTTGACTAAAGTATCCCCCTCCCCCCCTCCCCACCACTGCAGCCCACCGCCTCCACCCCGCCCCCGGTCGACCCCCGCCTGCCCCAACTGTCGTTGTGCCGCTGCACACTGCTGATGTTGCTGCATCCGCTGTCGGAGAAGGAGGGGGCTCCCGGATAAAGACGAAGGGGCTGATGGAGAGAGAAAGAGAGAGGGTGGGGGGAGGAGGAGAATAGGTTGTCATTCTCAATCTTCGGTTAACCCCGGTAGAAAGAGAATGAGGAGGAGATATTAAGTTGATACTTATCAAAATTTAGGGTATAAGTTGAAAAAGTTGAATAATTGAGGGTATCAAATTGTAATTTAGCCTATAAAAAAATTTAAATTAAAGAGAGTATATAGATCAAAAGAATAAACATAAAAAATAAAAGATATCGTATAAATCCTACATTAAGAAATTGCTTCCTTATTGTGACCGAGAAAAATATAAGATATGTATCAATATGTTTAGGAAATTATGATTTGTGTTCCAATATGTAGTGGAGTATCGGAGTACAGGTTAGAGCACGAATAACAAGCCCATAGACTATTGTTATTTGCATTTCACTAGATACAGAACAAATTGAAACACAAATAATAATTTCACATATATATATATATATATATATATATATATATACCAATTTATTAAAAAATAATTACAAATATTTTAAAATTGATGTATTATTGAAAAGAAAATAATATTAAGGCTAAATTGAAACTTGATACCCTCAACTATTCGAGTGCTACGTATAGAACACCCATTGCCATGCAATAAACTGATTCGGGAGACTATAACCCATCCCTTATGGCTTCATGTCAGTGATCTCCCTCGTATATTTAAACATGTGTAAGCTAACTTGTGTTTTCGTGGCAGGGAAGGACATGGTAAGTATTGTACAGGTGGTTCAGACGGGCAGGGAAGGACATGGTAAGTATTGTACAGGTGGTTCAGACGGGCAGGTAAAAGTCACCGAACGGTGGCGAGTTTATTTCAGTAATTTCCATATCTATTGCTTGCTTGTCCCGATCAAACGATACCAAAATAACTAAAAAGATGTCAAGATAAAAATGAATAGACTTGGACTACTTTATGCTTGTCAATCAACTTGTGAACGGTTACCATTGCATGCTAGTTCGTTTACAATGTTCTTCATATGCTTCAAATTCAAGTTAGAATATATACTTCTTCTATGAATATGTGCTCGTTAAGCAAAAATACCTTGGCCTTGTGCGTTGCGCAACCTAGGCACGCAAGGCGTCACGCCCGGGGGACGACTATCGATTCTACGGAATCGGGGAGTGACACACTCAAGCTTTGATAGGTGCTAACTTAATACCCTCAATTATATAACAATTTTTATGTTAATACCCAAAATTTTAAGAAGATAAAACTACCCCTACCTTCCCAACCCCCAAACACCCCCACTCGCCCAGCCCACCCACTCCCCCCCCCCGGCCCCTACTTTCCCCCCTCCCTCCTTCTCTGGCAGCACCGCCCCTGTCACTCCCCGTTCCCAGTATACGTATTGGGAGCGTATAAATTTTTGTTGCATGTTTATTTCATTTGGTTGCATGAGACTTGTCAGCTTCCTTTTCCTACGTTTGGTGCATATTGTCCTTGACGCATATTGTTTGCTAGTCCGGCCATTGTTTAGACCGGACCCGAGAGTTGTGGAGAGAGTGGGTTTAGTTGGGTTGGTAGCATGTGTGGCTTGGATGGGTTTGAGTGATCCAACGGTCAATATCTCAAACCTAAGCCTATATATTCTCATTTCTCTCTCTGCTCTCTGCTCATTATTTCCTTTCATTTTCTCTCTTAGGTTTTCTCTCTCCTTCTGTAGGCAAGTACATCTTGCACAAGAGAAGAACCGTGAATTTATGCATGCTTTTAGTTCTTAATATTTTTTGTTTATTTCTAGCTCATATTTTTGGAACTGAGCACCCCTTCATCTTTAATACTTGTTGTTCTTGATTTTTTTTGGTTGGAATTGCATGGACCTGAGTTTGGGTCTATGGGTTCACTTTTGTTTTTCTTAGGTTTGATCTCCCATAAATTGTGTTTTACAAAACTAATTAGCTCATAGTGTAGAGCACCATATTTTATGTAACTTTGCTTTTGGCCGTGCTTGATTTCGAGTCCAGCTAAGTTCAGTGCTAAAACTTGATACCATATGTATACAAAAATAGCTGACTGGAGAAGAAGAACATTGCTCTGTGAAGAGTACGCAAGAGAACCCCTTTGGTGTAGAAATACGTATGTTTCACTTTGGGCGCATTGGTGTGCTGTCACAACTCTTCGTGCGTACTAATCATACTACACTCGGTCTCCTAGCAAAAAGTACGCTAGTCACACTCTTTGAGTCAGTGGCGCACTTTCGAGAGAAAACTCAGTTGGCGCACTTTGGTGTGTAATCAATCAAAGTTCTCCCTGAAAACATAAGAGAAAATGCATCACAGTCAGTCAGCGCACTTTTTTGTATACATATGGTGATCATGTGAAGCCTAGACTAACCATCAACCATCAATTACGGTAAATCATATAAGTACGGCTTGATACTTTAACTAACTAGGGTTATCACAATCCTTAATTACTAACATTTAAAATGCAACGCGATGCTAGAGTTCCTTCTGATCGCATGCTCCTGCAATCCGTCCGGGATATCCATACACACAAACCAGCACCGGATACTCCTCAAGATACTCCACAATATAAACCACTGGATACTCCACAATATAACGGTATGAATAACCGGGATTGCATGCAATCTAGGAAAATCCCTAGCCATGTACTAAGTGAATCTCTAGTTATTTAACTCATAGCAGTTTCTTGTATGAATCTGGGTATAGCAATCAGCAAAATCCATCCTAGACATAATGCAGACAAATCAAGTTCTAATAGTAATATAGACAAGTTTTAATATACATTGCACAAACAGACTCATGTAAGCCACGATAACGACCAAGCCATGTAAAACCAAGTAAAGCCAGGTAAAGCCATGTACAACCATGTGAAGCCATGTCAATCTCGGTGAAGCCAAGTGAAACCAAGTCAATCCTTATCCGATGAAGCCATGTAAGGTCGTGCCAAGTCAAGTCCAGTCAATCATGCCATCACGTGTAGCCAGGCAAGCCGGGTGAAACCGAGTAAAGCCAAGTCAAGTCAAGTCATCTCAAGCCATGTAATTTCATGTCTCGACTGGTAAAGTCCTTACGTGTCCAAACAAAAGCCAGAAGAAATAAACAAAATCATGAAAACCAAGAAATCCTAAAGAAAGTATACGATCGGTATACCGTCGGTGCAGTCCAGTACACCGTCAGTATACTGGTTCAGAGATAGGAAAAATAAAGCAAGTTCTGGATTCCAACAAATCGGTATACCATCGGTATATTAGAGTATACCGTCGGTATGCCGTTCCAAGTAGGCAAGAAAGCTGCTGGAAAATAAAGTTTCACAAATCGGTATATCGTCGGTACAGCCCAGTGCACCATCGGTATACCGGCCAAGAAAAATATCTAACAATATCGGCAGGATCGGTATACCATCGTTATACTAGAGTATATCGTCGGTATGCCGATAAAGTTCACAAAAATATCTAGAAGTCAAAATTGGTATACCGTCGGTACACTGTAGTATACCGTCGGTATGCCGTTTTTTGAGAAAAAATAGGCCAAAGTCAGATCAGATTTCCTGGACCCAAATCAAATCCCGAAATCACCAGAACCAAGTATAATAAGAAGTCAAGTCTAATAGTAAGTCCCATATCACAATATTGACTAAAACTCGCGGTCATAACCCCAGTATTGTTTTCCATTACCGAGTTACCAAAAAGGGGCGGGACAAGATTCTAACAGAAATTAAAATCGAGACGATCAAAAAACTAGAAATCTCGAGATGAACAAATATAGTAAAGTAAAGCAAGCCTAGGCTAAAATCAACAACCAAAGCTCCAGGAAAGAAAATAACAGAAAGTAAAACAAGATCTCAGATTTGGCAAGGTGTACTTGCCTAAAGCGAGTTCCCAGCCTAAGTCTTGTAGTCCACCACCTCAAAGGGGTTCGAAAACCACACTCCAGGTCTCAAGACCAAGCTCCAAGCTCAAAAGAGAAAATGGGGAAGGAAAGAGAGAAAAGAGAAAAGAAAAAGGAATACAAGCACTATATATAGAGGATTCTCAAAAAGTGAAACAAATATCTCCATGATCGGTATACTGTCGGTATACTGTAGTATACCGTCGGTATACCGATCAGGTAGTAAATTTTTAATTTTTGAGAATTCTGAGCTGCCTCGAGAACCAATAAAATATAATAAATAGCACAAAATACGTATCCGCATAAAATACTAATACTGTGAGACAAGTCTCACAGATCACAAAGTCATAGGTACAGTTCACGTTCATGATTCTTATCCACAATTTTGTTGCACGATACTCGCCCCCAATGTCCTAAGGTCAAACCATTGTTCATTTATACGGGATATTCTATCCAATCTCGTTTCACTCAGATTTTTAAATATCGAGCACAGATCATCCTATCCACATCAACGCGTTCGTTTGTACAGGATCTGAGTCAATTTAGCAAAACTGTCCCTAAGATACGTTCGTTCAATTGAATCCACGATATATCCACGTCGTAGGTCAAGCCTAGCGATTCACATAGTCTATCTCCTCGAATATGTTTTAATATAATCCACATATCCAATTTTTTCTAAGTCCAGACCACCAGGTAATGATACAATTTCTAAATCTTCGATCTCAATCATAAATTCTAAGTCGTCCAACACGATTCACGTATACGTTCATGAAACCATCAAGCATAACTTACTTCACGTTCTAGACTAGCTCCTCCTCGGAATACTTTCGATTTACTTGTATCCTGAAACTCGTTTTATCGTGTTGAATCATAAGTCAAGATGATCCTTCAATTGTCACGCTCTGGTCTCCCGCAAGTTCGATCATCCTCGTTGGACGTGAGATCACCACGCCAACGCTCCCGCTGGATAATCATCATAATTCGGGTGTGACGCATGTGCGAGCATGGAGTTACGCTCGCACAAGACAAGAACGTCAACATTATAGTTATCGAAACGATCAAGACATCTTATCGTTATACTTTATTTTATCCAAGTTATATATTAATCCACCAAGTCATGTTCATCTAATAACTGTGCATGCCATGATCATAATTTGTCTAGCCAAATCGTCTAACTTCGATGTTACCGTTCGATCAATCCGTAGTCTACTTCTAGCATTCTTCAAACAACTAAGTTCAAATCCTCGAGCCAAAGTCTATCCACTTTTGATACGTTCTATTTCATCGAGTTCGTCTGAATAATCATCGAACATGTTTCCTCGAGTTCTATCATCCCCGCTGGACGTAAAATTACCACGCCAGTGCTCCCGTAGGATAATCGTTCTCATCCGGACCTGATGTCGAGTATTATCTTTCAAACTAGATTTAAGATCGTTCATCTAAATTCAAGATAAATTCTGTTATCGCTTACCTTAATCATCGAACTAGAATATTCCTTTACTTGTATCGATCCGTGCTATCTTTCGACTATCGATATCGTATCAAGTCTTTCAAATTTGAAACCATAAAATCCGTACTCAAGCTAAATTCTATTGAGTGATATCCTAATCAAATCCAAAATTTTTATGCTCGCTATCTTCCATCGAGCTAACTCCTGATCGCGTCCTTGATTATTCTATCTCAAACTCAAGTTTCAATTCGTTTGATTCAATTCAAAATTGCTCGTACGATCCACTAAGTTTCCTCGACCAAGATATTGAATCCATTACCTTGAATTCTTTTCCGATATAAGCCTTATCACTTTTTAAACACATTCTATCTCGTTCGAATCAAATCTCGCACGGTTTCTTCGAATTCGCTTACTTTTAGGCATTTCTTTTATTAAGACTTTACGCAATTACGTCCTTTGTTGCTAGCCTAGTTTGTTATCCCAAAATTCTTGATTCGCTCGAATATTTCTAAGACGATTAATATACCACTTAGGGTTTGAGCTATACTCTACAAATCTTCCATTTGCTTATTCGTTCCTGAGCTATTGCATACACCACTCAGGAATCGAGTCATCCAATTAAATTCTCAATCATATTCACATCAATCCAACCAACTCGTTCCTTAAAACTCATGCGCGATCCCTATGCGTTGTCTCGATAATCTTAATATCGTATATACCTCTATCGATAATCATTCACGCATGCTATATTTTGAGTCGTAACTTATCGATATGAATAACCTTTTGAACTATATCTCAATATTCAGGCACAACTCCCTAGATTTGCCTTAGCGATAGTCCGATAAAATTTTTATCAATAGCCATTCTAAGTCTGACTTATCTTATCCGAACGATATCCCAATCTCGCTCATAAACTTGCTCACACCAAGGGTCTTGGCTCGCAATACTTAACACAACTTAGCCGAAAGGCTGTGTGCATAGCTAACTATCCAAACGATATTCTATCTCGCCCACTAACCCGCTTGGTAATCATATATAGGTATTTGGGTTCGCACATAACTTGCAAATTTTAAGCACAAGTCTATTCCCACGAAGTCTGACACAGGTCGGCACAAAGGCCTTCGTATTACCATCCCGTTCAAGCAATCATATCATTAACATGCACTTTCAAAAATATTTAGACTCATTGTATGGAATATCCCAACGGGACAACGAGAGAGAGCGTATACTTCTTTACCCATGAACGAGCTTTCAAAACTGAGAGATTTGATAAGAAGTCCAAGGACGTAAAGTCATGCTCTGATACCAGTACGTCATGCCCTGATCTCCAGCAGGATTGGCCGTCCCCGCTAGGCGTGAATCACCAAGCCAGCACTCCCGCAGGACGATCATTTCCATCAGGACATGATGCCTCGTAAGCCCAAGTTGCGCCCGCGCAAGGCCATGATCCAAACAGACGAAGAAACAGCTAAGCCACAGAGTCGCATAAATAGTCTCCAATACAGCAAAAATTTGAACGACACGAGTAGGCCATTCGATAACTACTTCATAAAGTCATTATAGCGGAAGCATCAAATGAACACAAGTATGAAACAAAAGCAAGCTCTTTATTGATAATCAAAAATTATTACAAGCGACGCTAGTCCGAGATTACAAGTCGCTCAAGATCTCTCTTTAAACAATAAAAGTGTGCTAAACGACTTACAACATGGGATAATATATAGGCGATGTTCCAATATTATGTCCTGTATATGTGCTTCAGCTCTGGACGCAATACTCCAAGGCTCCAGAGCAAACTCAACGCCTTAGCGTGTACGAGGGGATACTCTGCACCATATGAGGTTCTCCCGTACCCTACATGCAATCTGGTGGATTATCATTACATGAATGCACTGGTGGGGAGGCTTCTTGCCCTCTTGACACATCCAAACACGTTATATTAGTTCCGTGCACTATATATTAAGTTTTATTGTAGTCTTGCCTTATGATCAGTTTTATGGCATATGATACAAAGCCTAACTCATATGGAGGTACGTCGTACGATATAAGATGAAACGCAACAAACTTACCAACTTACCATTCATCCTTCCCTGTCCAAACCATAAAACCAAGTTAACCAGTAGATGATATATGAATCAAAATGGTGCACAAACAAAGAGTATATAATGATCTACTCGAAACATTAGCGAAGTCTTCTTGCACGAAGTTAAGATAGCATGCGAGGGTCCAACTAGAAGCCAAGTTTTATTTCCATGTTCTAACACAAGCAACACAAGATGGGATTATTCCCTTAGCTAGGTGCTTTGTATTCTTATTAGCATGAAATAAGTGATTTGCCTAGCGACTATCATGTATCGTCCGTATATTTTAAGTGTACAGGCTAAACAAAGACAGGTTCATCGTAGCCATCCACCATAGCTATGATCACCTTGGCTGAGCGATACTCCGAGCGCGTCTTTGAAAGTCTAAGTTTAAACTCCTGAAGGGCCAAGTCTGAATCCTTTGCGTCAAGTGAGACTTCTCGCGGTCGTCGTACTTGTGCCGTTTGAATCGGCTATCCCCATTGATAACGGGTCATTACATCAGTAACCCGACCAAGTGTTAGAACTCATACTTATGATCTTTGTAATTGAAGTCGAATACTGTATCCGTACTGATA
The DNA here is from genome assembly GCA_036927795.1 of Iris macrosiphon. Lineage (NCBI taxonomy): Eukaryota > Viridiplantae > Streptophyta > Magnoliopsida > Asparagales > Iridaceae > Iris > Iris macrosiphon. The sequence continues at coordinate 209,166,883 of JAYESA010000005.1, read as the reverse complement.
CCATTATTATCTGATATTTTTCATGATCTAATGTGCACCGAGGTACGATATACCATATTACGTGTTAAGTGATTTATATTTGGGTTGTTCATCGAGAATGCCTCCAAATTTCTGAACCGCACGGGAATGATATACTAGTCAAGTCCCAAAGCATGGCTAGGATATTAATTTATTGAATGTTGCATACACGCTCGGGTGAATCCATATTGAACTTCTATGGATTTGTATCTAGCGTGCTCGTACTTTATACGACATCTTAAGAAAAAATTTCATGTGGCCACGCCTCAAGATTTTAAAACAATATAGGGTTAATTAGGAAACTAAAAGTGGTAGTAACATTGGGAGAAAATAGTATCCCGAGATTATGCCAACGAACCTTCCCACAGAGATTTATTCTAGTGCGCTGTGAGCTGGCCACTACAGATACTGTATATCATCTGCCTTAGTGGAGTGCAGTATCTGACATATTATAAATAATGTCGAGACACTGTTTCACTATAGGAATATTGGAACCGCTAATACCGTGATCTAGCGCAGTGGCCCTATGGAAAACAGGTGTAATTCGTGAAGTGCCTGTATATTCATCTATTTTGGCTCAATTAGCTCATGTTCGGCAATAGCGTGTTGAAGATACCTATTATACATTATTCTGAGATAACCTCAGACTCCACAAATAACAAGCTATATAAGTAATTGGCCAATTTTATTAATTGGACTTGGTTGTGATTGTATTATTCTATTAGTAGCCTAGGAAAATGGATTATCATAGTGTCATGGATTCTACCCTTGTCCTTGTTTGGTTGTAGGGTTGGGCCTTTGTGCTAGGATATGCCATGGATCTAAGTTACGATACAGAACCATTATATATTATTATATATTTATTTTTTGGGTTTTTGTTTCTCCTTTTCGTGCTTCCTTTGTGGTACTTGTTATTTGGGGTCTAACCCCACTGTTTTTTTATGACCAGGTTTTGAGCCAGCACCCGAGGATCCAGCATACTTTCCCTCAACTCATGGCACGTACCAGGAACATGGCCGTCGAGCATAACGAATGGATTTTCTTCTTCCCTGATCGTCATTGTACATTTTATCTTTTGGGCGTTTAGCCATCGGCACCTGTTGGCCGACACGTCTGGACATTTAGTTTTCTTACATGATTGTATTAAATCAGAATGATATCTTGTATGGGGTAGCTGGTGGTGGCCCATGCAGGTCTGTTCTATAGATTTGTGGGGTGTCATGGTCATAAGAGTCTCAATCAAACATGATCCTTCTTGAAATTCTGAATTCGTCCTCTTCGATACTCAGCTTAAAATTTCCTAGACTGGTTGCTTCCTTGTTCCTTCTCTTCCTGTGCTTGATGTTTTTTGTGCTTTTCTTTAGGGTTTCCCCTCCTCCAGATATTGTAGCAGCAAGAGAAACAGAGTTTCAAGTGGAACGAGGTCCTGTAGAACCCCAACCAGGGATCCAAGTTGAGCCCATGATAAATGCGGCATAGCAGCATGCTCCAGATGTTCCCTTACCTCCTGCAGTACCGATATTACTAGATACCCCGGCCTTGCTAGTGATTGTTCAAAGAATATTGGCTGCCCAACAACATCATATGTGGGGTCAGCAACAATAACATCAGGAACAACAACGTCAACAGCTTCAACAACAAGAACATAATGTTCTGTTGAACCAAGGATTGCAGACGGCCTTGGAACGAGACATGAGAGTATATTCTGGGGCATATGTTAGGTTTTATAGATTGAATCCCAGATATTTCGATGGCACGGAGGATGCCATTTTGGCAGATGATTGGCTTCAGGATATTAAGACCATTCTGACAGCAGCTAAAGTTTCTGCTAAGGAACATGTTAACTTGGTTCGCTTGCAGCTTCATGATCTTTCAAGAGATTGGTGGGCCACGATGGAGGTATTATTGAGGCATCCTATTTCATAGAACGATTTCAGAACCCGGTTCAGGACAAAGTACTTTAGGATTATGGCTCAGTGCGAGTTACAATAGAGGTTTACTAACCTCAAGCAGGCTAGAAGGATAGTAGATGGCTACGCGACGGAGTTTTGCCGATTGAGCAGGTTTGCTCCAACTATGGTGAAAATAGAGTTGGAGAGAGCAATAAGGTTCCAGCAGTGACTTTACTTGAAGATTTTACACATGGTAGAGGTGCATGACTACCAAACCTTTGAGACAGTATTGATAGCGGCCAAGAGGGTTGAGCTTACCTCTCAGAGGATGGCATCAAGAAGAGTAGACCAGAAGAGGCCTCATAGACAAAGCAGCGAGGGAGGACCAGTACCATGAACGTCAGCACCATTCCCTATCATTCACATCCATGACTTAATACAGAGGATGCCAGTGACCGCGACAGTGATAGCATCTACGTGGCAGCAACAGCCGAGGCAGCAGTAGTAATAATAACGATGAGGACCGCTGACAGGTTGTACATATTGTGGCAAGGAAGGTCATACCCGGAATGTTTGTCGGGCAGCAAATGGGCTATGCTTGAGATATGGAAGCCCTGATCATAGGGTTGCCACTTGTCCTATGATACAAAGGCCAAGGGGGCCAGTACAACAGTTTCCTGCATTATCGGCTCTAAGGGCAGTGCAACAAGGAGGACCAGCAGTAGCGGTACAGCCTATAGCTCAGCGTCTGTTGTCGACGCAGGCTCAATTGTACTGATAACAACAGCAGCAGGAACAACAGAGACCGCAACAACGACACCAGTGAAGGCAGCAGCAGGGAGCTGGACAAGGCCAAGGACATGCTTTCACCTTGTCTCTGGAAGAAGCTATAGCGTCAGGCGACGTAATAGCAGGTAACATTTTTATTACAATATTTTCTGCCATATCATTATTTGATTCTGGAGCTTCGCACTCATTTATATCTGCATAATATGCGATACGTATTGGATTAGAGTTTGAGGCATTGCCAAAGAGGCTGAATATACTCACTGGCAATGAGATCATAGGAGTTAATAGGGTGTGCCTAGCGTGTCCAATTGTAATATGTGGGCATTTATTACCTGCGAAGTTGATCGAGTTCCATATGGGTAATTTTGACGTTATCTTAGGCATGGACTGGTTGAGAGTCAGTCATGCGATAATAGATTGTTATGAGGGTAGAGTGTTGTTTAGAGTCCATAGTCTAAAAAAGTTTGTTCTTAGCAGAATAACAGAAGACCATCATAAGGAAGAAATCGCAACAGTAGCAACGGAAGAGGACCCGATACCCAAAATAGTTGAAGAATTTATGGACGTCTTTCCCGACGAACTTCCCGGATTACCCCCAGTTAGAGAAGTAGAATTCTGTATAGAGTTGATGCCAGGAGCAGAACCAATATCTCAGAAGGTATACCCAATGTCACCATCAGAGCTTGATCAGTTATATCGACCCGTGTCACGTCCCAAAACCAGAATACTTGAAAGCGGAACTGACAATGCCAGCTACGTATACTTAGAGCACTCTGGTACTCCGCATATACGGTAAAGCTGTAAGACATGAGGGGTCACTACTACAATCTAACAGTCAAGCCTAGATCCAATAAAACCCTAGTGTCTTAATCACAGGAACAACATGAATAAGAAAATGTAAGATCAGCAGAGATATAATAGTAAAATAACCCAAACTATAATATACAGAAGATCATGATGCTAGTAAACACAAAATGAGTAAACTAGCCAGAGTCTATGTCATACATGAGCAATCCTAGGATATGCCAATTATGCAAATGCCTGTAGGCTAACAGATCAAACTAAAACATGAGCTAAACACGTGCTCGGTGGCTAAACGCCAACAAAAAAAGAATGTACATCAGAGCGGAAAAGTAAGAAAATCTACTCAAGCAGTCTGGTGCTCCGGGTGGTCACTATTCTCGGAAAGATACGAAAGATCCTCTGGTGCTGCTACTGGATCTGGCCATACAAAACTAGTGGGATCAGACCCCAAATAGCAAGTACCACAAAAAAAGTCAATCTAGGAACTTAAACCAACAATACATGCAATACAGATACTAAAAGTAAGGAATGAAAGTAAAAGATCCCGGGATAAAATAAATATTGTAAACCTGCAATGAGACATATCCTGAACTGATAAGCAATAAAGAATATCATGTACATGAAGTAAATGTGTGATCATGTAAAGCCTGGACTAATCATCAACCACCAATCATGGCAAATCATATAAGTACGGCTTGATACTTTAACTAACTAGGGTTATCACAATCCTTAATTACTAACATTTAAAATGAAACGCAATGCTAGAGTTCCTTCTGATCGCATACCCCCTGCAGTCCATTCAGGATATCCATACGCACAAACCAGCACCAGATACTCCTCAAGATACTCCATAATATAAACCACTAGATACTCCATAAGATAAATGTATGAATAACCTGGACTGCATACAATCTAGGAAAATCTCTAACCATGTACTAAGTGAATCTTTAGTTATTTAACCCCTAGCAGTTTCTTGTATGAATCCGGGTGCGGCATTCCGCAGAATTTATCCTAGACATGATACAGATAAATCAAGTTATAATAGTAATATAATCCAGTTTCAATATACATTGCATAAACAGACTCATGTAAGCTACGACAACAACCAAGCCACGTAAAACCAAGTGAAGTCAGGTAAATCCAAGTAAAGCCATGTCAATCCAGGTGAAGTCAAGTGAAACCACGTATCACCATGTGAATCCATGTAAAGTCTTGCCAAGTCAAGTCATCTGAAGCCATGTAAGTTCATGTCTTGACAGGTCAAGTCAATCACGTGTCCAAACAAAAGTCAGAAGAATTAACGAAATCACAAAAAATCGAGAATTCCTAAAGAAAGAACATGATCGGTATACCGTCGGTACAGTCCAGTATACCGTCAATATACCGGCCAAGAGATAAGAAAAATACAGCAAGTTCTGGATTCCAACAAATCGGTATACCGTCGGTATACTGGAGTATACCGTCGTTATGCCATTCCAAGTAGGCAAGAAAGCTGCTAGAAAATAAAGTTCCGCAAATCGGTATACCATCGGCACAGCCCAATGAACCATTGGTATGTCGGCCAAGACAAATATCTAACAATGTCGGCAAGATAGGTATACCGTTGATACACTGTAGTATATTGTCGGTATGACGATAAGGGTCACAAAAATATCTAGAAGTCGAAATCGGTATACTGTCGGTATGCCAATTTTCGAGAAAAAAAAGGCCAAAGTCAGATCTGATTTCCGGGACCCAAATCAAACCCCAAAAATCATCAAAAATCAAGTCTAGCAATAAGTCAAGTCAAGGGGTAAGTCTCATATCACAATATGGACTAAAACTCACGGTCATAACTCCAGTAGCATCACCGTTACCGAGTTACCAAAAAGGGACGAGATAGGATTCTACTAGAAATCAAAACCAAGATGGTCAAAAGACTAGAAATCATGAGAAGAACAATTATAGTAAAGCAAGTCTAAGCTAAAAAGCAACAACCAAAGCTCCAGGAAAGAAAATAACAGAAAGTAAAAAAAGTTCATGAAATCAGCAAGGTGTACTTGCCTAAAGTGAGCTCCCAACCTAAATCTTCTAGTCCACCACCTCGAAGAGGTTCAGAAACCACACTCCATATCTCAAGACCAAGGTCCAAGCTCAAGAGAGAAAGGGACAAGAGAAGAAAGAGAAAGAGAAAGAGAAAAGAAAAGAATCAAGTACTATATAGAGGAATATCAAAAGTGAAACAAATATATCCAAGATCGGTATACCGTTGTTATACTGTAGTATACCATCGGTATATCGGTCAGGTAGTAAAGTTTTAATTTTTAAAAATTTTGAGCTGCCTCGAGAACCAATAAAATATAATAAATAGAACAAAATATGTATCCGTATAAAATATGAATATTGTGAGATGAGTCTCACAACACGTGGAAGAACGAAAGGCAAAGAAATTCATTTGGACCAGTAGATCACCGTGAGGAGCACCAGCGATATTGGTGAAAAAAAGGATGGATCGACGCGGTTGTGCATGGATTACAGGAGATTGAATGCGGTGACAGTGAAGAACAAATATCCATTATCCAGGATTGATGACTTGTTTGAACAATTAAGCGGAGCAAGAGTCTTCTCCAAGATAGATCTGCGATCAGAATATTATCAGGTGCGAGTTCGGGAGCAGGATATACCGAAGACAACATTTAGGTTATGATATGGGCATTCCGAATTCTTAGTTATGTCATTTGGACTGACTAACGCTCCAACGATATTCATGGATTTGATGAATCGTATTTTCATGTCATACTAGACCAATTTGTGGTTGTATTTATCGATGACATCGTTATGTATTCTCGTAATGATGAGGACCATGAAGAACATCTCCGGATAGTACTGCAGACTTTGAGGGAGCACCAGTTATATGCGAAGATTAGTAAGTATGAGTTTTGGCTGGATCACATATCCTTTCTTGGGCATATTATTTTTGGAGCAGGAGTGTCATTGATCCCAAGAAGGTAGATACAGTAGAGAACTAGCCAGTTTCGAAGACAGTGACAGAGGTGTACTATTTTTTGGACTTGGTAGGACACTATAGAAGATTTGTGTCAGACTTTGCTAAGATCTTGACACCTTTGACTCGGTTGACGTACAAGAAAGTTAAATTTGTGTGGTCAGCAGATTGCTAAATAGCCTTTGAAGAGTTGAAGAATAAGTTAATCTTTGCCCCAATCCTTACTCTTCCAGCAGGATCCAGAGGATTCACAGTGTACTGTGATGCATCTGGCAAGGGGCTTGGATATGTTTTGATGCAGCAAGGGCGCGTATGCTTCTCGGCAGCTCAGAGATCACAAGAAGAACTATCAAACTCATGATTTAGAGTTTGCAGCAATAGTATTTGCGCTTAAGTTATGGAGGCACTACTTATATGGCGATCGGGTGGAGATCTTTACAGATCATAAGAATTTGAAATATGTATTCACGCATAAGGGCTTAAACATGAGACAGAGGAGGTGGCTGGAGTTGTTGAAAGACCATGATATGGAACTTCAATAAAATATATTAGCTGATATACTTAGTATACGAGGTAGAGAATTCATGTTGACACTCAGAAGAATATTCTAGAAGACTTATGAGAGATAGAAATAAAGATAGTACTTTCATATGATGCAGGAGTTCTGGCTAGTCTACAGATCCAGTCAACTTTGGTGGATAGAATCAAGATAGCTCAGACAAAGGGCCCGAAGATTCAGAAGCTATGGGCAGAATGTGAGTTCGCTCTTCGGAAAGAAGTTATGACTGAAGCACATAGTTTCCAGTTCTCCATTCATTCAGGAGGCACGAAGATGTACCAAGATATCAAGCAAAACTTTTGGTGGAATAGAATAAAGAGGAAAATAGCATGCTTCGTATCGCGATGTCTAATATATCAACAAGTGAAGGCAGAACAACAGAGACCGACATGGTTATTGCAACTGCTTCCTATTCTAGAGTGGAAGTGGAAACACATTACCATGGACTTTGTGACCGGTTTACCTATATCCCCGACTGGCCGAGATACAGTTTGGGTGATAGTGGATCAACTCACAAAAGTGGTGTATTTTCTCCCCTTTAGAGTGGGACAGTCTACAGAGCAGTTGGTAGATTTGTATATGCAACGGATTGAGACAACATGGCGTATAAGCATAGTGTTCGACCGAGATACAAGATTCACTTCTCATTTCTGGAGAAGCTTGCACGAGAGATTGGGTACTAGGTTAGGAGTTAGTACTGCGTACCACCCCTAAACTGACGGATAATCAGAGAGGACCATCCAGACACTGGAAGATATGTTACGAGCATGTACCCTAGACTTTGGTGGGTCTTGGAAGAATCACCTTCACTTAGTAAAATTCTCGTATAATAATAGTTATCATGCCAGTATTCAGATGGCACCTTTCGAGACACTATACGACAAGAAGTGTAGATCACCGTTGGCATAGGACGACATTGGTGAGTGAAAGATATTAGGCCCAGGCAGATCAGAGAGCAACTTCGGGTTGCGCATGATCGGCATCGTTACTGGGTAGACCAGCATGTAGGCCTTTAGAGTTTCATTTTGGCGACCACGTATTCTTGCAAATTTTGCCAACCTGTGGAGTTATTAGATTCGTGGTCTGCGGGAAGCTCAGTCCGTGATACGTTGGACTGTTTGACATTCTCGATCGGGTAGGCGATGTGGCCTATCGTCTTGCCCTTCCACCTTCGCTACATGAGGTACACGATATATTTCATATATCTCAATTGCGTAGGTATGTCCCAAATTCGAGTCATATCCTCGATCATTCTGAATTAGTCGTTGGTACCGACTTATCTTACGAGTAGCAACCTGTATCCATTCTAGACCGAAGGAAGAAGGTACTCAAGAACCAGACTATTTCTCTTATCCGAGTTTCCTGGAGCCATCACACTCTTGGAGAATCGACGTTGGAGCGCGAGGACGATATACGATCTCGGTACCAGCACCTATTCAATTTGGAAGGTATATTCTACCTTATGCCTTCCTATCTTAGATTCCGTGATCAGGTGATCACCTATGTGTTGTGATGTTATTGCTTGCATCTGTAAATTTGCTAGTAGATTCGTATCGTGCTTATCCTGACTTCTCTAGCCTTATATTGCATTTGAATTCCAAGTATAAATTTTTTCTAAGGTGGATAGAGATGTCACTCCCCGTTCCCAGTATACGTATTGGGAGCGTATAAATTCTTGTTGCATGTTTATTTTATTTGGTTGCATGAGACTTGTCAGCCCCCTTTCCCGGCGCACTTTGGTGTATATTGTCCTTGGCGCACTTTGGCGCACATTGTTTGCTAGTCCGACCATTATTTAGACCGGACCCGAGAGTTGTGGGTTTGGTTTGGTTGGTGGCATATGTGGCTTAGATGAGTTTGAGTGATCCAACGGTTCATATCTCAAACTTAAGCCTATATATTCATATTTCTCTCTCTTTTTGCTCATTATTTTCTTTTCTTTTCTCTCTTAGGTTTTTTCTCTCTCTCTGTAGGCAAGTACATCTTGCACAAGAGAAGAACCATGAATTTATGCATGCTTTTAGTTCTTAATATTTTTTGTTAATTTCTAGCTCATATTGTTGTTGGGACTGAGCACCCCTTCATCTTTAATACTTGTTGTTCTTGATTTTTTTGGTTGGAATTGCATGGATCCGAGTTTGGGTCTATGGGTTCATTTTTGTTTTTCTGGGGTTTTATCTCCCCAAAACTTAATATTTTATAAAACTAATTAGCTCATAGTGTAGAGCACCATATTTTATGTAACTTTGCTTTTGGCCATGCTTGATTTCAAGTCCAACTAAGTTTAGGCTGAAACTTGATACCATACGTATACCAAAATGACTGACTGGAGAAGAAAAACAGTGATGAAGAGTATGCAAGAGAACCCCTTTGGCGTAGAAATATGTATATTTCACTTTGGGCGCATTAGTGTGTTGTCCTAACTCTTCGTGCATACTAATCATACTACTCAGTCTCCTAGCAAAAGTGTGCCAGTTACACTCCTTGAGTTAGTGTCGCACTTTCGAGAGAAAACTCTGTTGGCGCACTTTGGTGCATATTCAATCAAAGTTCTCCCTAGAAAACCAAGAGAAAGTGCGCCACAGTCAGTCAACGCACTTTCTTCGCATTTGACAATCTGGCGTACTTTTCCTATATTTCGTCAGCTGGCGCACTTTTCTTACATTTGGTCTGCTCGCGCACTTTCTTTGCTCTTCGTTTTCTTAGGTATGAATCTTTGGTTGGTTTCTCGATTTATGTGTTATTGATTTGTGTACTCCTCGACTGACGAGTTTCTCGACTGTCGAGTTTTGACCTCGGATTGTGTTTTGTCTTTTAGCTAGCTTGCTCGCGCACTTTCTTTAGAAGCACGTCTTATTCTTGCCCGCGCACTTTTTTCAAGTACACCGTGTTCGTTAACTTGACAAAGTGCGCCATCCCTTTGTAGCTCGCGCACTTTATCATCCTCTATGTGGTTGATCCTGGTTATTGCTTGTGTTATTGACTCTAGGGGAGAATGGACTCAGTAACCCGACAAAGTTCTAGAACTCATGCTTATGATCTTGGTAATTGGACTCGAATAATGTATCAAATGCCTCCAAATTCCTGAACGCATGATACTATAAATATACTTTTCCCCCAGCACATGCATGATATGTGAGTCAAGTACCAAAGTGTGGCTAGGATATTGATTTATTGAATGTTGCATACACGTTCGGGTGAATCCAGATTGAACTTCCATGGATTCGTATCTAGCATGCACATACTTTGTACAACATCTTAAGAAAAATTCTCATGTGGCCACGCCTCGAGATTTTAAAACAATATAGGACTAATTAGGCAACTAAAAGTGGTAGTAACATTGAAAAAAAGGTATCCCGAGATCATGCCAACGAACCTTTCCACAGAGATTCATTCTAGTGTGCTGTGGGTTGGCCACCACAGATACTGTATATCATTCGCCTTAGTGGAGTGCAGTATCTGACCTATTATAAATAATGCCGAGCCACTGTTTCACTATAGGAACATTGGAACCGCTAATACCGTAATCTAGCGCAGTGGTCCTACGAAAAACTGGTGCAATTCGTGAAGTGCATGTATATTCATCTATTTTTGCTCGATTGGCTCGTGTTCAGCAATGGTGTGATCTGAGGATACTTATTATGCATTATTCTGAGATAACCTCAGACTCCACAAATAGCAAGTCGTACAAGTGATTGGCCGATTTTATTAATTGGACTTGGTTGTGATTGTATTATTCTGTTATTAGCCTAGAAAAATGGACTATCATAATATGATTGATTCAACCTTTGTCCTTGTTTGGTTGTAGGATTGAGCCTTTGTGCTAGGATATGCCATGGACCTAAGTTATGACGCATAACCATTATATATTATTATATATTTATTACTTGTATTTTTGTTTCTCTTTTTCGTGCTTCCTTTGTGGTACTTGCTATTTGGGGTCTAACCCCACTGGTTTTGCATAGCCATATTTCGAGCCAGCACCCGATAATCCAGCATACTTTCCCTCGACTAATGGCGCATACCAGGAACATGGCCGCCGAGGATAACGAGTGGGTTTTCTTTTTTCCTGCTCGTCATTGTACATTTTATCTTTTGGGCGTTTAGCCATCGGCACCTGTTGGCCGACACGTCTGGACATTTAGTTTTCTTACATGATTGTATTAAATCAGATTGTAGCTGATCACTGTCATGTACTTTTGTTACTCTACCAGCTTCTTATTTTGTACAGTTGGTCTCCAGAATATTTTGATGGAAGCGTTTGTGACGCCTTATTGCTTTTCATATATGCTCTATGATTACTGTTTCTTGTTTGATTGATTGAGACATAGATGTTTATGTGATCTTAAGTGACCTGATTGTAGTATGCACCCCTTGTTTAGTTACAGTAGTGATCGTCGTACGGCGTATAGTACCTTGTACGTGGTAGCTGGCCGTGTCCGTCTTCGTATTGTGGTACTGGGGCGTGACAGCCTCCCCTTCCTCTCCGGCTGCACTTTTCCTCTACGGCCGTAACCCCCCGCGACACCGACCCCCTACCTGCCCATGCGCCTCCGTCGAACCTTGCACCCCCACCGTCCCCGTCTCCACTGTGCCAGCCCGCGTCCACCGCTACTGCTGCTCGCCACCGCGCCCGCGCCCCCACTCCCGTCCGCCACTACTGCTCGCTGCTACAGTTGTGCCCCCCCCTCCGGTCGCCGGCGCCGGAGAGGGAGGAGGGGCTGCCAGAGAGAGAGAACATGTATACTTTAATCTTTTTTTCAGGATATCAAGTTGGTACCTATTAAAGTTGAAGATAACAAGTTAAAACACTCGAATAGCTGAATATATTAATTTTCAATTTAGCCTAATATTAAACGCACTCATAAGAATTATGCTTTTGTGATTTTTTTTTGGGTTCCCATGTAATTTTGATCCAACACCAGGGGCACAAAACTCCAAGTTGCTCAATAATTGGTTTCCATCTCTCCACTTCCTATAAAAATCCCCACTCTTGCCCTATCTCCCCTCACATATCCTTCTTTCTCTCTCTTTCTGAACGGCGGGCTAACTAGTCCTTTCTTCTCCCTCTACATTCTCTCTCTACAGCAGCGGTATTCTCACCGCTTCCATGGGAACAGAGGTGCTCCGATCCAACGACTGCCTCAAAAATACTATGCATCTCAACTATTACGGTTCCCGTCCTCCGCCGTCGATGCCACCGCCCATGAACTCCTCGAAGAAGAAGCCGTTACGGTCACCGCCGCCGGAACCCTCCAGGAAGAAGCAGTTCCGGTCGGGCCTTCCCCGGTCCAGATCCGTCCACAAACCCGAACCCGAAACCCGCAAAGCGCTCGTCATGGAGGAGGTCAAGATCCTGAAGCGCGGCGAGCCGGCGAAGCCGGCCACCGCCGCCCCCGACAACGTAGATCGGGTCGAACGGCCCAGATCTGTCGGGAATCCCGACAAGGAGAACTCGAAGCCCAAGTCCGAGTGCTCCGGCTCCGTCTCCGGCTCGGCCAAGGCGTCTGCTGTCAGCCGCCGCTATGAAACGGCGACGGCGCTCTGCTCTACGAACCGGATCGGTCCGAACCCGGAGATCGTTCCAAGGTTTTCGGACTTGAATCTGAATCTGCTCTATGCCGGACCAAGCGTGGTTATTTCTCCCTCCCCCAGCTCCGTCCCGATCCCTACGCTCTCTCTCAGAACCAGACCACAGTCCTGTTCCGTCGGGACCAGTCTCAACGTCGCCGCCACCAAGGAGATCATGTGTCTGCTCCGATTGGATGGCTAAAGTTCTAGTCTAACTTGTTATAATAGGGTTAATTACTGGTTTTGCATGTTGTCTTGATCCGATTCTTCGACTTCCTGCATTTTTTTTGAAGAAGTCTGGGATTGGTCAGAGTCAGTGTTAGATCGGTGTTAGAAGTAGCTTATAATTTGTTGAAGGTTTGTATTTACCAGTTCTAATTGAAATTATTGTATATTTCAATCAGTTGTAATAGCAAGTTGCATCAGTAATAGTTATTTCAAAATAAAAGTTCTTCATATTATGACTCTTGATCGAGCTGTATTGATTCTGTGCTGGGGCTGTGAATTGGTATGTGTTGATTGGTGCATAACTCTTAAATTGATCATATGGTTCACCGATCAAAATCTTTCCTAATTTTGTTGGTTGATGCCTACTATTAATTTTTTCATCTTGTTCTGCAGATGTGATCAGCTCACAGCAGGCAAAGGCTTCTCTTGATTTTTCCGGTGATTGCTGGAGCTATGCATCTTCGAACCAGATAATATGGTATAGCTCTCCATGTCCCAAGTTAGTGAACTTGTAATTGCTCACCTTTGTTACTCTACTGTTTATAGATGTGGGAAGTCCAATCCATTCATAACTCATCTTGATACAATTTGTTAATCCATTTTGTTGCTTTATATAATTCATTTTCTCGACTTTTTTTTAGAAAGTATGGAGTGAAAATATTTGTTAAGTCGACTATTGTGATTCACCCTTCAATTGGGCCAAATCAAAAACTAGATTCTGTTAGGAAGTGGAGACCTTATTGTTTTTTTTAGAAGTATGGAGTGATAATTTTTTTAAGCATATCCTGAAGATAGTTATGTTGGTAATAGCCTCAGATCTGAGGCACAACATGTACGACTAAGATGTTACGTCTCCAAAATTTTATTACATTTAAGGAAGTCGGATGCTTTTGTCCAGTCCTTAGCATAATTCAAAGTGTAGATGTTTTTCTGTGTCATAATCTTCTTGAGATATATCGTAAATAGATGGGACCCTGGCCTTATTTGCTCTGCTTAGCACGGTAAGCTGATTAAGTCTTTCTGATATCTTCCCTTATGTGTCTTTTAAGCTGGTTTAAGTCTTTCCGATATCTTCCCTTCTCTTTCCTCTGCTTTGTAGAAATTGGTGTCTGTGGATGAATTGGGAACTATGTAAGTTTGTAAGAGTAATTTATGAGACATTGACATTAGCATCCAAGATCCAAGGCTGAGCATGAGCGGCTTCGAAATCAAGACTTGGAGCTTGATTAATATTAACAAATAGGGTTGATCGCACTAACAAACCCGAGAGTGGGAAAGGTTCTACGCTATACACCAAGTCCATTATGAAAGCAACTGCATTTTAATTTGGATTTGCTTAATTGTCGAAGATTCTATACCATAATCCAAAATATATTCTTCCTGGCAGGGTTGTTGGAGGCACTCACCTAGGTATTTCAGAGCATTTAGCGTCTCGCCTTGGCAACTGCCTCAATCCACCTTAACTTGAATGCTGCCCGGCACTATGATTGCTTGGTACTTATTTACAATGGAAAACTCATGTTTGTTGTAAATCACCAAAGGAAATGCTGGTCGGAAGATTTGCCTTTGCATGCCCTTTGAGAAGCAATAAAGGAAAAAAGAGGGATGGACGTTTTTTATTTATTTGGAACCCTATAGAGGCCTAATAATTTAAATTTTTAGGTATCAGAGGAGCAATGACATTTTTCTTTCCCCTCCCGACCATCTTTACTTCTGTGATCGTCCACCGATTTTCATCTTCGACTCCGACATTCACTATTAGGCGTCATGTGTAAGTTTCTCTCAGTCCCCCTTTATTTATACAAAATAATAGTCACGTGTACGTGCGTTGCATGAAAAAGAACAATTGAAAAATATTTTAAATTAGAACTTGTTATAGATATGATTTGGATATATTTTAATTAGGATTGTTATAGATATGTTTATATTTTAATTTTGATTTGTTATAGATGTACGATAGTTGGATAATATCACGTAGTAAAGCTATTAGTTGGGATATTTTTTTTTCTTAATTTTTAATTACATGATGATATACATATGGCTTAGACGCTCATTTTGAGCCGTTTCAAGCCTCTTAATAACATTAGATACATCACTCTATACCGATCAGGCCCAACACCCTATCGTTGACTTCCCACACTAAATAAGGCCTCTCTCTCGGTTCTTCTTGCTTGTATTTTTTTTTTTTTGGTTATTTCCCCTTAGGATTTTGAATCGAAGTATCACTCAGAACTATAATAGCCACAAGCTTGTCCCAACAGACCTACTACTACTAATTTTAGTCAACCATATCCACCAAGGCGTCCTTGTCACCTTAACAAACTTGCAGCCACAGTTCAAACTTTTATCAAATCTTCTGTAGAATCCTATTCATTTTATTTCCTTTCACCTTTCCTTACGAATACAAGGGGACAAAATCTGATATATGAGGAAGCAAGCAAAATTAAAAGAGAAACGTGTTGGATCTACCTAGCTTGGCCTATGTTGTTCTGGGTGCTACACTAGGCGAGGCGAGGAGACATGCCTCCGGCCTTGCCTAGGCGTCGCTCACGAACATGGGTATTTCCTTGTTGCGCATATATATTTTTTCCTGCTACGCATATATATATGTCCATAGTGACCTAAGGTGACCGCCTAGGCGACCATCATCACAGCCCTGGAAAAATTACCCAGGTTGAGGCGTACACTTCTTACCTGCACACCTAGGCGTCGCATGTGGCAACATAGAGCTTGCATAGCTCAACTTCTTGTGGCATCCACATGTTTATTGACCATAGAAGCTAGGAGGCATGGATACAACAAAAGTGGTGCTGTGTTTGGATACAACAAAAGTGGTGCTTTGTTGTATCATATATACGTCTAATATGGCACAAAAACTACAAAATACACTAGGGTACACCAAAACCAGTGCCCTACTACCATGTCAGTTCATATTTAACACACACCATACGAGAGAAGAATTTCTAATCCCTCTTTATTTTCCCATTTTGTAATTCTGTACTATTCAGTATAATTCCATTTTTAGCTTTGTACTATAATTAGAGAACCGTAATAATTTATAGACTATGTCCATTGAGGTTTATAGATCTATATCCATTGAGGCACCATGCAGTTATCTGCACAGAGAATATATTGCAAGACTATGCAAGAGAACTCGTATTCATATAAATGTTTCTTTTCAAATGAACACTGTAATCAATTTGTAGATGCTTGCTGATATCTCCTGATAATTATTGTAGTTTCCTCTGCAAATTTTTGTTACAGTAGTGTTAATGGAGCAGTAGTAGAAACAGCCAACCCCAAAAATTTGGGATAAAGGCTTTGTTGTTATTGTTTGTGTTAATGGAACAATTCATGGACAAGGTGGTGTGAACATATGAAGGGAATGACACAAGATCCAACTCTTATTCATTATTTGTACATTTATCCTTTTTATTAACAAAGTCTTCAATAACTCACCCTTTCGGTATCTGTCACTGTTTTAAACATTAATGCTGGTATGGAAAACCATTTAGTTTAGTAGAGACTATTAGTCATCTCTTTGTATTTTGATTACAAAGTCATAGCTAAGGGAGTACTTTCATATAGAAATGTGACATTGAAATGTCTCTGGCCCATTGATGCCTTGCTTTTTAGTTTGAATATAAATAATGCGAGATTTAATTATGTTACATACTTGCATATCTATAGGTAATGAGATCTTGTTCGAGAGTTTTTAATCATGACATTATCATCATAATTTCCGAAAGATACCGTGCCTCCACAGTTTGCTCTCTTTTTTGCAACAATGCAGTTGTACGAAATAAAGGCCAAACTTTAGATGCTATCTTGTACGACTGTCCAAGCACTGAACAGGTTCAAGTCATTTCCTTTGGTGAAGTTCACAAAACTGATACGTAAATGAGAATTAAGATTTTTTTCAACAAAAGAAAAAAGAGAATAGGCTATATGAGTCTTAGAAATATGTACCGTGGAAACTGGTTTCCATTCACGTATCAGTTATCTTAGAAATATGTACCGTGGAAACTGGTTTCCATTCAAGTTGGCATAGGACAAAAGACAAGTCACTGGACGAGGCAGTGAAATCTGGAGATGGAGAGGAGAAGGAGAAGGAGAAGAGAGGAGAGAATATGAGAAAGGAGATTGCAAGGGCTTAAAACCCTAGGTTGCATCTCATGTCTATTTATATAAATATGCAATACACCCACAATTACTATTATACCCTCATATGATAAATAATAAAATAAAATAACTCTAACACCCTCCCTCAAGCAGGAGCATAGAGATCAGACATGCCCAGCTTGCTACATAAATCAGAAAATGGACCACGAGCAAGTGGTTTGGTGAGGATATCACCTAATTGATCCTCTGACCGAACATAAGGAGTGACAATCTGTTTCTTCAGCAACAAATCACGAACAAAATGACAATCCACCTTGATATGCTTCGTGCGCTCATGAAACACCGGATTACTTGCGATAAACATTGCCGACTGATTATCACAATACATCTCCATCGGAATAGGAATCATGATTCCCATTTCATGAAGAAGAGACCGCACCCACATCATCTCAGAAGCTGTATGAGCCATCGCACGGTACTCGGCCTCTGCACTAGAACGAGCCACAACATTCTGCTTCTTACTACGCCACGTGACAAGATTGCCACCCACAAACGTACAATAGCCAGAAGTAGACCTCCTATCACTGCGACTGCCTGCCCAATCAGCATCACTGAATCCAGTCACCGTAAGCAACTGGGAAGGTTTGTACAACAAACCCTTTCCAGGTGCACCCTTCAAGTATCGAAGAATGCGAGAGATAGCCTCCCAATGTGGTTGCCGAGGGGCATGCATAAACTGACTAACTACTCCAACTGCATATGTGATGTCTGGTCGAGTAACAGTAAGATATATAAGTTTGCCAACCAAACGTCTATAATATCCAACATCCTCAAATAACTCTCCCCTGTCAGCATCAAGCTTGTCATGATAATCCATAGGAGTCTCAACTGGCCGACACTCTAACATCCCAGTCTCGGAGAGCAAGTCTAGAACATACTTGCGTTGTGACAGATACACACCTTTCTTAGATCGAGCAACCTCGATTCCAAGAAAATATCGAAGAAGACCCAAATCCTTAGTATGAAACTGACGACTAAGGTAGGCCTTCAAGTCCACAATTCCAGCATGATCACTCCCAGATATAATGATATCATCAACATAAACAATCAACACGATAATACCTGCTGAGGAAGAATGGCAAAATACTGAATGATCTGATGTGGAACGCCGAAAGCCATACTGAATGAGAACTGAACTGAACTTGTCAAACCAAGCACGAGGTGACTGTTTCAGTCCATATAATGCTTTCTTCAATCGACATACGAGTCTTTTATTTCCTGTTACAACATATCCCGGTGGTTGATCCATATAAACCTCCTCCTGTAAGTCACCATGCAAGAAAGCATTCTTTATGTCCAGCTGATATATAGGCCATTGGTGATTAACCGCCACAGAAATAAGAATCCGAACCGAATTCAGCCGAGCCACTGGAGAGAAAGTCTCCATATAATCCACGCCATATGTCTGAGTATATCCTTTGGCAACCAACCGTGCCTTGAGGCGCTCAACAGAACCATCAGGGTGATATTTAACAGTGTACACCCATCTACAACCCACTGTTTGTTTTCCAACAGGAAGTGATGTAAGCTCCCAAGTCTGATTTTGATGTAAAGCATACATCTCCTCATCCATTGCACTTTTCCAACCAGAAGATGACATAGCCTGCTTGTAAGTTTTGGGAATAAAAGTAGAAGACAATGAAACAGCAAATGCATGAAAAGATGATGAAGCACAGTGTAATGAAACATAGTTAGAAATGTGATGCTTATTCTTTGTGGTACAAAGGCGTTGTCTTTTCCTGAGAGCAATAGGAAGATCATCTGGATCTGTGGTGATGGGAGCAGAAACCTCAGGCACGGAAGATGATTGGTTGAAGGCTGAATTCTGCAGAACCACTGGCCTGTCCTTGGATCTCTGATAAACCTGTAAATGTGGAATGGAGACAGAAATTGATTCAGGAATGACCGGAAGTGGTATGGAAGATATCAAATCTGTTGTAAAAGGAATACCACGGTCTCCTGAAGGAAAGAAGGGGGTAGACTCAAAGAATGTAACATCCGCACTGACATAATATTTGCGTGACTGTGGACTGTAACAACGATGACCTTTTTGAGTACGAGGATAACCAAGAAAGACACACTTCAGAGATCTAGGAGCCAACTTATCTCGATTAGGTTCCAAGTTATGAATAAAAGCGACACAGCCAAACACTCGAGGAGATAAGGAAAAGGGTGCGACATCTGTATGTAATATAGTAAATGGAACTTTGTTATTTAATACAGATGATGGCATGCGATTAATAAGATAACATGCAGTAAGAACGGCATCTGCCCAATACTGTTTGGGGACATGCATATTGAACATGAGAGTTCGAGCCACATCTAAAATGTGTCGATGTTTGCGTTCGGCTATACCATTTTGTTGAGAGGTGTGGACACAACTGGTTTGATGAATCATACCACGATCAACACAGAAACTGTTCACAGAAGATTGAGTATACTCCAAAGCATTATCAGAACGCAGAATTTTGATACGTTTATTAAACTGAACATAGACTTCATTATAAAAGGCAGATAACACATTTGGAAACTCAGATCTTTCTTTCATTAAATAACACCAAGTCATTCTGGAATAATCATCAATAAAAATAACAAAATACTGAAATCCTTTCGGACTTTTGACTCTAGACGGACCCCAAATATCAGAATGAACAAGATCAAAAGACTCTAATTGACGACTCTCACTACGACGAGGAAAGGAACTACGGTGATGCTTGCCTAACTGACAAGCCTCACATTCAAGACTAGATACATGACTCAAACTAGGAACAACTTGACGCAACTTAGCCAAAGACGGATGTCCCAAACGATAATGCCACTGCAACGGAGAAGTAGAAACAGAAGTGAAGGCCTTTCCAGGTAGATCCAAGTAGTACAGTCCATCTTTTTCATGCCCCGAACCAATCGTCTTCTTCGTCCTGAGGTCCTGAAAAATACACGAATTGGGAGAAAATGTCACAGAACATTGAAGAGATTTGGTTAACTGGCTCACAGATAACAAATTAAATGGAAAATTAGGCACATATAATGAATCAAATAATGATAGTGATTGAGTAGGGTGAATGACACCTTTCCCAAGCACAGGACGAGTAGACCCATCAGCCAAGATAATATTATGTTTCATGGAACTACGATTATGAAAGATAGATGTTATACCAGACATGTGAGAGCTCGCTCCTGAGTCGATGACCCAAGAGGTGGATGGTGATTGGGTTGCCACAAAAGCAGGATTACCTATATGTGCCATGGTTGCAGTAGGTTGGGAGGTGGTACTAGCAAGCGCGTTCAACTTCTGGAGGATCTGTTGAAATGGAGATGAGTTATCGGACGTTGAAGTCTGATTGAAACCCGAAGTATCATCTCTGGGAGCAGAAGTGGTGTCCTGGGACTGCATATTTTCATTATGCACTTGATGTGCATATTCTGGTTTGCCCCATTTGTCCCAACAATAGTCTTCTACATGACCGAGCATTCCACAATAGTTACACTTTCGTGGTTGACCACGGCCACCACCACCACCACCGCGGCTACCACCACCACCGCGACCACCACCACGACCATTGTCTCTACCACCACGGCCTCCTCCTCGACCAATACTACGACCACCATCTCTACCGCCACGTCCAATACCACGTCCACCACCACGACCAACAGCACTAGAAACTAGGGCAGAAGAGTCAGTACTCGGCACCACAGAACTCTGTCCCAGAAAGGAACGATTGAGACGGGAGAAAGTATCTGCCACCGTAGGTAACTGCTCTCCAGCAAGGATTTGAGCTTTATAAGGTTCGAGCGCAGGATCCAAGCCGGCAAGGATGAGTGAAACATGAAACTCTTCCTTCTGCCTCCGAGCTTCCTTCAAATCAGTAGTAACAGGATGATATTGAAGCAGTTCCTCCCACAAAGCCTTCTTTGAAGCCAGATATTCATTCACAGGCCTCCTATTTTGCTTTGTATTGAACAATAACTCGTACAACTCATAGATACGGGCAACGTTTCGCTTCTGCGAATATGATTCTTCCAGAGATGCCCAAATCTGTTTGCTTGATTCACACCACTGAACATTAGCAGCGATATGTGGTTCCATACTATGCCACAACCACGACATAACGTATGCATCTGCACTCATCCAATCTTCATACTCAGCGGACGTTTCAGGTAGGGGTTCGTCCGTCAAAAACTTCAACTTCTTCTTCGCCCTTAACACCACTTTGATAGACTTGGACCAGGCAAGGTAGTTCGCACCATTGAGTTTCACCGCTGTAATCGACTTTCCCAATTCATCATTATGAATAACAGTAAAAGGAGAACCACCTCCGCCACCACCACCACTATTAACCTCGCTAGAAGATTCGGTCCCCACCATACTTGCAGATGCAACAGAAAGACGAGATCTTTGAAACCCTAGATCTCATAACGAACCTCAACCGACGACAAATAACCAACGGAGATCTGTAGAAACCCTAGATCTCATAAACGAACCACGAACGACCACGAACAGCGAACGACGAACGGCAAATCATGAAAAGTAGACGAAAAACAGCCCAAAATTTTTTTCGGGGCTGCCGCCCCGAACCCTGCTGTCAGGGGCTACCGCCCCCGAACCCCTGTCGAACTCACGGCCGAGTTCGATCGGCCCTGTCAGGGATGGGATGTACAGTACTTACAAATATATGCTCTGATACCAAGTGAAATCTGGAGATGGAGAGGAGAAGGAGAAGGAGAAGAGAGAAGAGAGAATATGAAAAAGGAGATTGCAAGGGCTTAAAACCCTAGGTTGCATCTCATATCTATTTATATAAATATGCAATACACCCACAATTACTATTATACCCTCATATGATAAATAATAAAATAAAATAACTCTAACAGAGGCTTTAGTAGTTTCAGTGGTTATAGGTCATGATATTTCAATTCTGCCTCCTTTTCACTTAAATCTCTTGCTGTCGAGGCATCACAATTTCTCT
Source organism: Iris macrosiphon (assembly GCA_036927795.1). Taxonomy (NCBI): domain Eukaryota; kingdom Viridiplantae; phylum Streptophyta; class Magnoliopsida; order Asparagales; family Iridaceae; genus Iris; species Iris macrosiphon. The sequence goes on along the minus strand of JAYESA010000005.1, from coordinate 209,144,890 downwards.
CCCCAAGGACATTGGATTGGATGCAATTCTCAATTTTTTTCCCAGTGTAGTGTGCCCCCCATAGGTAAATTAATGCCAGCATGGGATAACTTCCGTGCAAGAGCAATATTGGGAACCTTAACTTTGGTTACACAGTATGTTAAACATACACAGATGCGACACGACATGGTTAGGATACATTGACACTGACATGGCAGTTATTTTGCTATCCTAGTGTATTTTGGTCGATATGTGTCCCTACACGACGCCCAGAATTTTGAAGTGCATGTGCTTCCTAGGTTACGCTATAACGATATTAGATAGACTTGCTTCTTACCTTGTTATCTGATATGGAGTTGATAGAGAATTAATAACGGTATCTAATTCACCTTTCCATTTCACTGAATCATAAAATGATAAATTAGATTATACTGCTCCCCTTCTACATAAGTTGGCAACGAAATGTTACAAAAGCTAAATATTTTCAAACTCAGCCTCTGTTTCTCATAACTATAGACAGAAAAGTCTATCCCTGTTACTTTTTACGTTTTCATGTGCTATTCCACTATGACTAGTGGTTATTGAACACATAGACGATTCCTGTTCACAACCTTCTGCTGCCTCCAAGGAACAACTAGAACCATCACTGGTTATTGAACACACAAAAACGGTTCCTGTTCACAACTTTCCGCTGTCTCCAAGGAACAACGAGAACCATCATTAGTATGGATTCTCTCCACCTGCCAATAACCATTATACAGCCATTGAAATTGGACTCTCAGGGATAACTGCATTAGCAATTTCCGTCATATATGCGCTTATCAGATGCTCTTCTCTCGATTTCTGGCGATGTATAAGCGTCAAGCGGCATATCATTGCGCACATGCTGGAACTTGCACTTCAACAACGAGTACAGGTTAGGTATCACGGACGAGGGCACTTGTCCTTGGAGAGTTCATAGTAGTGTGTTTGTCAGTTACATTCTTTTCTACTTATGTTGCTTGGTGCTAACAATTAGACTTCTTTTTTTGTTTATATACAGATGTAATCGGCAGTTTATGCTTTTGTTTGTTGCAGTCTACTCAAACCAAGTACTTGGTCTCCATTATTGTTACTGTTTCTGGATATTTGGAGTTTGATTATTTTTATTCTTATCAGGTATCAAACTTATATGGATTGTTTGTCATTGAGATCGTGCTTTTCTATTATCCTTTAGCTGTATTAATTTTATTACAGTACCAAAGATTAACCAGAGGAAGCAAGTTCCATCCTAGACTTGCTTGTCTGGTCTATAATTCATTTTATTACAGAACCAAATTATTTTCCTCATTTCCTAGAAGTTTGTGTTTCAAAATGTCTATTTCATGGCACCTTTCATTTCTTAAAACTCCTTTTGGGTTTCCACTCTCCAACAAAGTTATTCTTGATTATTGAATAGATGGTATTAATAAAAAAAACTAGATTCCTGTTCAAAAATTGTAATTTTATTGTTGAGCATATGATTGCTGCATTGGCCCACCAGGGGTGCAGTACGGCCAATGTTGAGACTGTTCTTGGCAGGCAGGCGTGGCTATAATACAATAACTGGCAGTGCTCTAGCCGAGTGCTTTAGAGCAACCAGTGCTACAATGGAGCCTGTCCTGGCCTGAGATACAGCAGTTTGCCAGGAAAGCAATTTGGAAGATACTTTTGTTGGCAATAGGCGCAGTCTATGATCAGATGTGCATGACTAAGAATATTATGACTTTGATATTCTGTTACAGTTAGGAAACATTAATGCTATGGTCAAGTCCTATCTATGTAGGATTCGGCACACACACTATAAAATACACTATGACAGCAAAATCAGTGCTCTCTTGTCGTGTCTATCAAATCATACTCAAATATAGCATAGAAGAGAAGAATTGCTCGTCCCTCTTTACTTTTCGTTTTTGTCGTTTTATACAATCCATATGATGTTTTTTAGCGTGTTGGTACTTCTTTGAGACAACCACATAATTTAGATCTATGTTCGTTGATTCACCATGCATTTACAGTGAACATATAGTAAGATTACACAGGAAAATCATGTCTTATGCATTCGTAAACATCTCTTTTCAAAGGAATACTGCCATAAATTTGTAGATGCATGTCTATACTATCTCCTGATAGTTAATATACAGTTTCTTCTGTGCAAACTTTGTTTCTACTAGCAGTAATGGGAATATACATGGACAAGGTAAGGTGGTGTGTTTCGAAACATGTGGAGGCATAAAATTCTCTTACGAGTTCCAAACTCTGATAGTTAATTATTTGTACATATATATCTTTATTTGCAAGTCTTCAACAAGTTGCCCTTTTGGGAAATACTCCGTGTTAAATGTTAATTGCATGTAAGAAGAAACATTTAGTTTAATATAATAGTAAGCTTTGCTAAATGTTAATTGCATGTAAGAAGAAACATTTAGTTTAATATAATAGTAAGCTTTGCTAAATGTTAATTGCATGTAAGAAGAAACACTTTTGCCGGATCTACAGCTTTCCTTCATTTCTTTGAATTTTGAATGCAATAAAACAGAATGATCACATACTTGCATACGGATGGCGTGACATTGTAATATCTTTGCCCCAACTGATGCCTTTCACTTTGCATATAAATAATATGACATTTCAATACGTTACATACTTGCATATAGCTAATGGGTGTCTTATATAACTTCCAGTATTTTGAGGGTTGAAAGATATTGCCAGTTCTCAGTTTGCTGTCTTGTTTGCAACAATGTACTACTAATTAGAAATGTAACATAAGTTGAGCTTATACTACCGTCTAGACACCAAACAGTATAGTTGAGTCGTATCCTGTAAGAAAGTTTGCAGATAATTTTGGTCGTGAACTATTTGAGTCTTGAAATTTTGGAGAGAGAACAGTGTTTAAAGTTGGTGTCCAAAGACGAAAGAAGGAGAAGTTGCACAATGAGGTCAGTCATTATTTGTCAGTAGTATAGATCACAACATTTGTGTTCTGAACCTTTTCACCAAATGGCTAGCTGTCGAGGCATCACAATGTCTCAGACACGAAGAACAATGTCTCCAATATAGCTTGTACTAAGTTCTTTCAATTCACTGTGCCCATAGCCAACATTGGAGCAATTTCATACAATAGCAAGCTTGAGGTAATCATCTTTGGGAATTTGAACCTTGGGTTACACAAGACTTGCTCATTACCTCATTGTCTGATATGCTGGAGTGGATACTGACTCATGGCATGATATTCCAATATTTACTGTTCGACTGCTGTGGAAGTTGTTTGCCATGGAATTATTAGCAGATCTAATTTCTTTCGTTATCAACTTCTCTGTTTCTCAAATTTCCAATCTTAATAGACAGTTATATTGAAATTCACATTAATTTGCGTGTTCATGTTACTGTGTGATGCGGTTGTGATATTAATCTTATTGTTGGAGTTGGAAAATGGAACTGGGGCTGCTGTCTTGGCACGCGGATTTTCTCATAGCACTGGGTTACTTCCTATATGTTATTTCTTGCTGCCTATGGTTTGCAACAATAAATAATTGGAAATTTGGATTGGAAAGGTACTGTTATCTGTTATATGATATATATGGCAAATTTTAACATATTCTTAGAAACGGTAGTCCTGTTATATCTGTTATTTCTTCCAGTTTCATCCTTTTCCACTTTTCTATTTGACAACCCACTGATGCACGAAAACAGTTCCAACTCACAATCCACAGTTCGCTTCTAGTTGCGAGGTACTACTTGCTTCTCTGTTCCAGTCTGCTAGAAAGATCATCCCTTCTGATGCTGCTTAAGTTGATATATTGTGTTATACTGCTTGTTGGCAAGTCACCATTTTGGTATATCTATTCTGTTGCTACAACAATACAAAAATTGATAGCCCCATGTTAGTAATTGGCAGTTAATTTTGCTGTATTCGGTAATTTTCATTTATCCTTTTTCTGGTCGTGCCTTCAATAATTGCAACTTGATTTGCTAGCTAAAATTTGTGGTATGTAGGTTTATGGTCTTGATACATGTAGATTCAAAACTTGCACTCATGCAGATATGTAGTCCTGAGTGTTTTGCGCTTGCAACTTGATTTGCTGACTAAATTTTGTAATATGCACAATTCTTGTTCTGGTACATGTAGATCTAATATTTTACTCTGTCATGCATGGTATAGGATTTTCAGTGTCGTGCCTCGATTTACAGTTTATGATACATGTCGAAGAACATGACAGGACTGGTTCTGAATCACTTTTGGCAAGTGTGAGTCATGGTAATGCTTACGAGTGATTTGAGTTGGTCAGAATTTTTCATAAAACCTTTATAGGTTTGTGCAGCTTGTTACAGTATATGCACATCTTTCTGTGTTCCGCTCTTAGAAAGTGAAGGGAAAAAAGAGGATAGGTTCATCCTCTTAGACCTGCACAGTTGCTGCTTGAAGTATTCCTTTCCCATGAAATATTACTCTATTTTCTGAGAGATCGCAAGCATCTTGATTTCTTATTTATATAGCCTAGTCAGTGGCACACTTCTATTTAGTTCCTTCATGAACCAATCATGTTTATGGTGACCATCTTTTGTTATTATATGAAAATGCACAAGTTGTTTTATGTTTATGGTTGCTTGTGGTTCAAGCATTTTGTTTGTAGATTCAAAAATTGAATTGGCATTCAACAATCCAGGGAGATCCCATCAAATGTTTAGAAATGGTAGGCCTACTCTTTTTGGCCGGTGGTGTTGCTGTATCTTTACGTTTGAATTTCACATCAATTGTTTAGTTTCAATTCAATTATAAGACTAATATTGCAAGCCATTAGTCATCCTTGGTAGCATTTGCAGCTTTTTCACACTGGATCTGGCTCCGTGGTTCTACGATGATGCATGCATTATGTTGTGTGCTGTTGCAGCGACTTCTTGGGAATAAGATCAATATTTGTTTGCAGCGACTTTTTGGGAATAAGATCAATTTTGATTTCATTGTATTGACCTACACCTTGGTTGTCAACAAATAATTGAGCGTTTGATGAATGACCAATTCAAGAAAAAAAAAAAAATCTGATATTCATGTGACATGTGCCTGAGTATATTGTTTGCTGATGCAACTGGCGATCCCATTAATTTGTTAGACTATCTACCAGTTCAGAAACTTTCAATTATTATTTTTTTTTCTTTTTCTTTTTTTTCTGTTTTTTTTCCTTCCAAATGCAGAGCCCTGTTCATTCCATTCAAATGTGTTCAAGGTGACTTTGCATAATATTGTTGTGTTAAGAGCATATACAGTCGAAATACTCCATACTATACTATAATTTTTTTATAAACGTATAAAGTAATATTTTTGTAGTGTCGTTTTCATATTAGGACATAATGATAAACTCTAAATGACACACCGAATTCATACTCAAAATTAATTTAATTTTTTTCAATTTCTTTTTTCTCCTCCTTTTCCTTGATTAATATCTTTTTCCCTTTGTTTTTGTTTTCCTCTTGATGGGCCCAGTTGGTTACTATTCACTTGTTAGGGTACATTTGAAATTTGGAGTGTTAACATTTTTCAAGTGTGGTAAAGAGCCACCCCACTGCAGTTCCAAGTGTTACAAATTTTGATTAAAATAAAAATATAGTAAAACAAAAATATAGTACTTGAAACCACTTCCATTATGAGAGTGATTTCAAGTGCTATATTTTGACTTTAGTCAAATTTTGTAGAACTTGAAAAAATGTTAGAAAGTCAAAAGGACACTAGTATCCACAGTGTGAGTGGTTTCAATACTACATTTTGGTTAGTCAAATTTTGTAGCACTTGAAAAATTGGTAGAAAGTCAAGGGACTCTAGATTTGGAGTGTCCTAACTCCTCTACATTAACCTGTGTCCACCAAAATTAACCATTCTTACCAAACAGTTGAGGGAAATAAAGAAGAAAAAAAAGGGAGCGAAAACAGAAAATTAATTTACAATATTTGTTTGCAGTACAACATTGTATGTCAATAGCAAGGAAACAATCGAAAATTAATAATTTATATAATTTTTAATAATTTTGAGTATGTGTTTGGAGTGTTCTCATTGTGGATGCTCCACTCCAAACAATACTCCAAATTATTAAAAAATATGTAAATTACTACTTTTGGAGTGTCCCTATGATATTGGTCCACAGCGGTATACTCTAAATAAATATTCCAAAATTAATCTCTTCTTATTCTTCCATCTTTATTTTCGTTTTCTATTTGGTAAAATTTTTCTCTCTTATCCTTCTTTATTTTTCCTTCCTATTTGGTTACTTTTGGTGGACTCTGCAATTAATATAGAGGAGCTAATACGCGATCCAAATCTGGAGTGTCTTGTAATTTTTTAACAATTTTTAAGTATACACAAATGTCTACTGCAGCTTTCAGTGCTACAAAATTTAACTAAAATTAAAATATAGCAATTAAAATATCTTCTAATGTTGATGCTTTTAAATTTAATTTGTCTTTTAGCTGAAGTTTGTCGGCTGGCTACTCAATTTTCTTCGAGCACATTGCATTGGTAATAGGTCGTCTTTGGCCATACTTCATCGCTAATCTGTATGGAATGACTGAGCCACGTCCTGCGGATCCGATTGTGAGTCAGTAGAGTTCTGGGAAACCAACAATGCTGTCAGCCACCACCAGCCTGTAATGGCAAAAAACAATAAAGAATATAAAAAATTAAATTAGCCCCCAACAAATCCAAAAATTAACAAGCCACCAGCACCGTTGTCGCACACGACGGAACTGAAAGGAAGCCAGACTGTCACAGAGAACGATCAGGCATCCACCGTCCCAATTATCAAATCCGCTTTTGTTCAATGAGTACTCGTGCTAATAGAAATTTGGTTCGATAATTATCACACTAATACCACTTTGTCCAGTAAGTATATCAAATATTGACATCCTTTTTTTTTTTTTGTCAAATAGTAGCAAGTAATTACATTTATGCCATGTTTGATCGGACTCTTTTTTTTTCCCCTAAAAAATAGTTTAATCACAAATTTTTCATCCATTTGATAGTTATATTTTTAATGAATCTATTTTCCAAAAAATATTATTTTTCATATTTTTTTTCTAAAATGGTAAAAATATTTTAACAAATGTCCATAGAAACTAGCATATACTTCTCATTTATTTAAAAAATTAACAAATGTCACCATTATATGTAAAATAATCAAAATTTTGATTAAAATAGTAAAAATATATCTTAAATTTTTAAATGTTGCATACAAAAGAACATAAATATTTGCTACTTTTTTTAAATAAGTGGAAGAATATACTAATGTCCATATTTGTAATAGAAACATTTGTTAAAATATCCCAAGATAAAACTGATCCGACTTAGAGGAAAATATTATTTTCCAAGAAAAATAACTACTTTTTTGGAGAAAATAATGACAATCAAACATCCAAAACATGTTTTCCATATGAAAATTTTAAATTTTCATAATTTTTTTTTTCCTAAATTTAATTTTCACACATTTTCTACCTTGCCAATTCAAATACAAGTTTGCTCAAGGTTTACCCCAAGATAGAATCAACTGGAAGTTGGCAATTTGTCTTTCAACAACTGAGAAAAGAGTTTTTGCTCGCAAACTCACCCCATTCTTCTTAGTTCTCAACAGGAAAGCAGTTTTCTCATATAGATACTACGTGCATTTTCTAAATTCTTCGTATCCCCAAAAAAAAAAAAAAAAAAAAAAAACTGTCCACAATACTGCTTCATTACATTTACAAGAACAAGTCCCACAATTGTCGATATCTTTCAATCAAAATTAGGTAGAGCTGGGAGCTTTATGAAATTCCAACTACACCCATTGTGAATTTGTCACAATCGAAATGCTTCCTGTACCAGTCAAGATTAGGTACGAACATGAGTTATTAAGAAATACTACCTAAATTGCTACCATCCATATCAGCTTTCTGCATCAGCAATTTAGTGTTCCTTCCCCACATTTTCATCTCTAACTAGTCTTGTAAGAAGAGATTAAGAAACAAGCTTGGCTTTTGGTTTACTTGGTAGCCAACCCCATGACAGATCCTAAAGTAAAGGAGAAGAAATGAACCTGATCTTTAAACAATGGCATCCATATGTTGAAGAAGCTCTGCACGCGCAAAAAAGAAGAAGAAGGGTTTAGCCAACTACAATCAACCATTAACACACATCCAAAGTCCTCTTCGAAGCTAATCATAATAGCTGCATATGGAATTAAGAAACAGGAACTCTACACCTAAATAACCTACAAACTGAGAATCTAAATCATTTTGAGCCTTCAGATTAAATAAAGCAATTGTCCAGTAGAATGCAAAGGGTCATAAAGTCGTACATGCACAAAACTATTTATTGATACAAATATGTTAATTTGAATAGCCAACCACTGCTATCATGTACATGATATGGACCTCATGCTCGCCAAACTCCAGTTGACAAGCCACCAAACTAATGGTATTTTACAGGTGCACTTTGTTACTGTGCTTTTATCCATGTCAGTTTACTACTAACTCTCAAAGTAATTTCCAGATTATGAAATGTGCACCTACCTCTACTTATATTGTCCATAAAGAAAGGTAGAAGCGAGTGAAGAAAGATACAATGTGTCAAAACGAGAACACTAAGATCATGTGTCCAACATATGCACCTCAAATTTTTTTTGGAGGATATGTAATTCTTATTCTCCACATAATTGCAATAATCCAATTGCCAGGCCACCAAGCAGTGGTTTTTCTTCACCGATACATACAACCACTGATCAAAAGTGCATTCGGTATAAAGAAAAATATAAATAATCAGAAGCAAACCAACTTCTTCGACCAATTTATAACAAATATGGATATCTGTGTCCATATTTATAACAAATATAAAGATACAATGTGTCAAAACGAGAACACTAAGATCATGTGTCCAACATATGCAACCCCCCAAAAAATGAAGGACATGTAATTCTTATTCTCCACATACTTGCAAAAACTCCAATTGCCATGCCACCAAGCAGTGGTTTTCTTCACCGATACATGCTTGCTTTCTTTCAAAACAAAACCACAGATCAAATGTGCATTCAGTATTAAAAAAAATATATAAATAATCAGAAACAAACCAACTCCTTCGACCAATTTATAACAAATATGGATATCTGTATCCATCCATTCGAAACATGGATACAAATGAAGTTTTGTTCTTTCATTCAATGTTAAAAACATTTAAAACTATAAGACTTAAATTGATTTTTTGCTTCTTTTGAATTACCCACTTCACAGAAAAAGACTCCGTCATCCTTTGAAAAGCGGGAAGTGTAAAGTAGCAATGTAGACACCTTTTCCTATGCAATTTCTGCTATCATTTCTTAAGTTCTATAGGTAACTAAAATCGATCCACATTTCTATCTGCTTAGTCAAATATGGACATCACTGTTGATTCAGTATCAGCTCTACTTACGACCCCTAAATATGCAAGCATGTAGAATATCGGAACTCTAATCTGTTGATGCTCTCACAAGCAGATCAGCTTGGCCACCTTCAACCTCAGTTGTCATTCCTACCTGAATTTTTCCTAGGTCTCTAATGTGTTATCCCAATCTATGCTGGCAGCAATGCTATGTCAATTTTACTCTTTAAGTTGCAGTCACATAAGACACGAATAATAACATGACTTGATACAAACATGGCGACACGGATACACCAGTGATGTTGGCTTGTCCTACTCTATTTTGTGGTGTTTGTCATGCCAGATAGAACCGACACATGTCCAACATAATGCAACATGGACATGAACAGATCAAGTGCCAGTGCTTCCTAGGTTTTAGTACATTAGGCACCAATCTCAAATGAAATAAAGAGAGAGAAATATACTAAACACTACTTCAAGTGCAATTCATCTACCTACACCTAGAATTGAACATCGACTTTTTGTGTCACAGAAATGATTACATAGTAGTGTTACAACATGTGTATACCTCATGAAATAAAGTGATGAACCAAACAAGTGCAGCAATCAATATAGGAAGCACCTATCGGGCATGACACAACTACACGAAATTTACCTAAAATTGCAAACTAAAATTACCAAACCACCAAGCCATCGTTTTCTTCATCTACAATTGGTTCTGGTGCTTTGGTCTATTTCTTAGTAGAACAAATGCTCACTCTTTCAAAACAAAACCTCAGATCAAATGTGAAAACAGGGGTATAATGAAATATAAGAACAAATCCAACTCCATCTGCAGATTTTTAAGAAATATTGATCTCTGTATCCATCCAATTAAAGCATGAATACAACTATTTTTCTTCTTACATCCACATTATCAAGTATGTACACAATGTCCCGAACAAATATCTGTATCACCTAAGAAAAAGACAACTAGAATAACATCAATGTAGAGACGGTATCTGCTCCATTCACACCCCTAAGTATGCAAACATAGGCACTCTAATATGTTGATGTTGTCACAAGCAGTTCAGCTCGGCCAACTTTAACCTCAGTTTCACCATTCCTACCTAAACTTCTCCTAGATATCTTATATGCTCGAGGGAGGCCAATATTGCACTAGACATTACCTCAAATTCCCTTTTCTAATTTTTTTTAGGGACATCCGAAATTGAACACTCCAATTTCCGCTTGTCTCAAAACTGATAACTCAGTAGTTCAGAAAGCATATTTATATATGCTAAATTACCCTAAAGGCACCCCAACTATAGGGTTTGGGGATATTTGGCACCTTAGTTTTCCACTGTTCGATTTTGGCACCCAACTTCATAAATTTGCTTTTTTGAAGCATATTTCGTCCATTTTGTAGCACATTGAGTCCACTTCAAAAATCATATCTTGTCGTACAAAAAGCGCAATTAAATACTTGTATTACCATATATTCTTTTGATGTAGTTCCGATGTGCTCAAAAGAACAACTTATGAAGTTGGGGTGCCATTAGGATAATTTAGCCTATTCATATATATCATCTCATAAAAGAAATTGAGGAACCAAACAAAGCATACGAATGAACTTGCATGACAAACAAGACAAAACCATCTTCTAAGCAAGTCGGCACAAAGAATGCCATGAATGATTATAAGCTCAACATTGATTCCATTCTAACAGGCTAAATGAGAAAATAAAAACTTCTATTACACATCATTTTGAGAAAAAACATCATGCAGAAATATCCAACTAATAAAGAATGACATAGAGCACATATTAGAGCAGTAATTATTCTCTACTATAACATGCAAAGCTACAAAACCCCCAATGAGCCTGATGTAAGAACCAAATGAAATGATGCGCATGTGTAACTCGAAAGTAATACCAGTTCTTCACCTTCTAACCTCCCACCCACCACTGAACTCTTAAGCAAATGCAGCTGGTCCTGGTAAACTCAATCCAACTTCACGGACGAGAAGAGGTAGTGCACGAACCAGAACGACGAGAGGAACCCGACGGTGCCGGTGGCGAGCACGATGGCTAGGACCATGAAGAGCGAATATCCAAGGTACAGCGTCGCGGACACCGGCCCGCTCAAACTCTTCAGGTCGAACACGAGATAGTTCACCGAGTAGAGGAAGATATACAGGGCCACCGACCCCGAAGCGAAGAAAGACTTCCACCACCACCTCCAGTCCTCGACGCAGAGGTGCATGTAGGTGAGGACGAGAGAGACCTCAGCGCACACCACCACAAGAAGCATCATCACGATGAACAGGAAGCCGAACACATAGTACACCCGTCCCATCCAGATGCTCGACATGATGAAGAACAGCTCGATGAAGAGCGTGCCGAAGGGGAGGGTGCCGGCGCCGATGACCAGCAGCCACGACGGGTACTTCTGGGGAGGGATTTCCCTGGGGATCTGGTTGGTCCGGACCGGGTACTCGATGTGGGGCGCCCGCGCGCCGAGGAAGCCGCCGACGAGCGTGAGCGGCACCGAGATGCAGAACCAGAGCAGGATGAGGACGACGAAGAGGAAGAACGGGATCGCCCCCGTGCTGTGGCTCCCCCAAAGGAGGAAGTTGAGCGTGGTCAGGATAAGGAACGAGACCCCGGGGAAGAAGCAGGCGACGCGCCACGAGACCGAGACCCAGCCGGAGTGGTCCCCGCACCTCATGGTCTTCCACAGCCTGACCGCGACGTACCCGGCCAGGATTCCGAGGAAGAGGTAGAAGAAGAGCATCCCGGTGATCAGCGCCCCCCTCGAGGCCGGAGACATGAACCCGAGCGCGGCGAAGAGGATCGTGACGAGCGCCATCCCGAGGATCTGCACGCCGTCCCCGACGAGGACGCACAGGAGCGCGGGGTTGGCCGGGGCGCGGAAGACGTCCGCAACGACGAGCTTCCAGCCCGAGAGCTCCTCGTTCATCTGCGCCTGCGCCTCCTTGTCGAGCTCCTCGTACCGCGTCAGATCCCTCCTGACCGTCCTCAGGAAGATGACAAGCACGATCCCGGCCAGGAACGCGATGACCATCAGCGAGTTCAGGATGGAGAACCAGTGCACCTTGGCGCCCTCCATCTTCAGGTACGCGTCCCACCGCGACGGCCACTTGATGTCCGTCTCCACGAAGGAGTACTCGTAGGTGTAGACGATCGGCTGGTTCTCCTTGACGGACATGGCGACGGTGGTGGGGTCGCACTGGATCTTGGCCGGGTACTTCTCGTAAGTCTTGAGCTTCTTGATTGACTCGGTGTCGTGCTGGAAGCTGCACGGGACGACCTCGAATCCGACGACCATCCAGCCGGGCGGGGAGTCCGGGAGCGAGGCCACATTGGTGGTGGCCTCCTCGTACTTGGAGACCAGTATTGTGAATTTGAGGTGGTTAAATACATAGTAGGAGTCGGCGACCTTGATTCCGACCGGATAGCCGGTCCAGCGTAGGAAGTAGTCTTCTTTCTTGGTGTAGCGGATGGCGGGGAGGTTGTCGAGGATGAGGTTGACCTGGTACATCTCGTCGATGCGCTTCTTGAGCAGATCGAAGTCGGACTTCTGTAAGGGGTCGGTGCGGCAGAGGAGGACGTCGGTGGCGTTGACGTGCATGTCGAAGCGGTAGGGGGAGTTCTCGATGCGGTCGCCCATGAGGAGCTCGCCGAGGTTCTCGGCGGAGTCCTTGATCCCTTCCAAGGGCTTGCAGAAGGGGAGGGAGTAGTAGGAGTAGGGTATCTCGGTGTCGATGGAGGTCAGGGAGTTCACCTTCACGTAGAGGGTCTCGCCGGCCTTGTAGCTGTGGGGATAGCTGCCGGGGAGGTAGAAGGCCGAGGAGAGGGAGGGGCAGAGGAGGAGGACGAGGAGGACGGCTAGGGCCCACATGGGGGAAGAAGCCATGGCCGCTTCTGCTTCCAGATCTGGAAGGACTCTTGGGGGGTCGGTGGGTGTGGAAGGTGGAGTGGGAATCGGGATTTTTATAAAGGAAATGAATGACCGGACCAAATGTGGGGAATGTTTTTTTATTTTATTTGAACCGGACAATGGTTGGACCGGCCGGTTTAAAGATAAAAGTAAAACACCTCCAACGGGACAATGTGTCGGATGATGTACGTATCGATGGAATATGCAGTACTTGGCATTGTTAGTTCGTCCAGCTTCTTCAGGTCGTCTGATGTCGAAAAGTTTCAGCTTGTTTCTCTTCATCAGGATGTAGAAGATAGCAGTTGTAAACTCTTCATTGAAGGTATAATCTCGAGGCGGCCTCGAATTGTCTGTATCTTTCTACTTCGACTGAATATCAGCTACCGAAACATCAATGATCAGGGACTTCTTTCCTTTGTCGTTATTACGATTGGAGTTGTTATTTTTGGGATCGCTTGCCCATATATTCAGAATTGGACTTTTTGAGGCCCATGAGTTCCAGATTGGCTTCACATTCGTTTTCTGGATTTTGTATTTCTGAATTTTGGGTATTTACAATTTTTCTTGTAAATCAAACTTATGCTATATTTCGTATTTTCGTGTATCTCATTTATCGTATTCCTGTGATTTTGAATTTTTGTTTTTTTGTATTGGCTTGAGAGACTACCAAAGACCAGTAGAATATCCATTGACATTGTCATATACCAGTGTTAGACCCCGTGCGTAGAACCGAATCCCTGAGTTTTTTTCGAAAAGAAAATTTGAAAGTCAGACTGATATACCGTCCGATTTCAAATTACTCATCCATTGACTATTAACCAAGCCATCATTTTGTCCATTGGACACTTGATTTTGTTTCCAATGGTTAAAATGAGTTGTGGGGGGGCATGGAATAGCGATGTAGCACATCTAGTGACCCTCCTTCATCCCTATCTCTATATAACCCATTTTCTTTCTCTCTTTCTCTTTCTCTTTTTCCTCTTTCATTTCTCTTTATTTCTCTCCATCTTCATCCTTGCTTGGGCTTGATGCTTGGGGCTTGACCTTGAAGCTTTCGGTATGATGTCTAACCCGCCTAGAAGGATGAGTATAAGCTTGGGTTGGTTTGTTAGGACCCTATGCAAGTACATCTTTCTCAAAGTGAAAACAATCATGATTTCTTTTTTTATAATTTTTTTCTTAGAATATTGCGAATTTATGGTCTATAATATGCTTCTCTAAATTATTTACAACTTTTGTATATGACATTTTTGGTTTTGGTCGATGGTTTTGAGTTTAGTATAATCGGAACACGTTTCAATTTCTGAAAACCTATTATTTTGAGTATATTGAGTTAATAATCTTTTAAATCTAGCATTTGTAAAAACTGATACTCCCATGATGTGAAAATTTTAATTTAATGCAATTTTGACCTTTGAAAAGTCAAATTCCAATTTAAAATAAAAGTTTTATGGCCAAAATAAATTTTGGAAAAATTGGCGTTGTATCAAAGCGGTATTCCGACGGTCTTCTGCAGAATTCTTTCGCTATACCGTTTTTCCACTAAAAACTTGTGCTTTCTTGGAATTCTGCCCAAACACCTTTTTTTGGCCTATTTTGCATGTTTTTGCTATTTTTCCTTAATTGTTTCGATTTTATATTATAATCTTGTAACTTTGTACAATTTAGGAAGTTGTATTCACCATATACTTGGCATGAGTGCATGTTCTTCACGATACCGTAGAATACTTGTTGTGTGTTAATCTATTGCATCTTGACATTAGACAATTGAGTGTGAGTATTGTTTAGTGTATCGCGTGTACTGAGTTACGAGAATGTTCGTTAGTGATTAGCTCGTACCCATGGCTTATCATTTTAGGACGATTCTCGAGTGTCCACGACTTGAGAATTTGAAATGAATCTTGTAGGATAATTGACTAGTAAACTTATATAGATCATTGGATAGAAAATATATTCGTGCTACCAGAAACTTGGGTCGCTTGGGGCCCCCAAAGTGGCAGGGATAACCCCGACTGGCATGGGCCCCTAACCAATCATGTTTTGAGTGTTGATGGCACTACTGAGCTCTATGTTTCGATTACATGTTTTCTTTTGTTATATGTTTATATGTTATTTTTCCCCTACAAGTCGTCACTCCCTTGGCTATCCGAGTATCCGCGGTACAAGTGGTAGTGAAGTACCTCAACTTACATATTAGTAATTAAATCTTGTGATCACCCTAGTTAATTAACTTATAGCAAGTCGTAGATATGTTTGGTCTTGCCCTTTTTGTTGCGCATTATTTTATATGCTTGTCACCACCCCATTTCCAGAGCCGGGTATTTTTTTTTTATTTTTAATTTAGTTAATTGTGCATTATTTTTAATTAATTGTATTTATAATTAATTATTGATTGTATTATTTTTATATTGTTTGTTTTAGGATTTTGGCTAGCCTGGACCCATGTCAGACCCTAGTGGACCCATGTCCGACCCAGCCCACACCCTTGTGAGAATTATTTTGGGGCTTAGAATATTTATTTTATTTTTAGGAGGTTAGTTGGAGAGATTTGGAACTAGTTTGAGCGCATTTGGAACCCGGAACCCAAAACCGAGTGAGTAGGGGCGTTTTGGGAATTTGCAACTTAGGAAACCCCCCCTTTATTAACTTGGCCGGCCCTATTTTCCACACCCACCCGTGAGCATCCAGAGGAGCAGCCCCCCTCCTCTTCTTTCCACTTCTTCCACTTCTTCTTCTTCATTTCTTCTTCTCCACTTCTTCTTCCTTCTTCCTTCTTCTCCAAAGTAAGTCTCTTCTTCCATTTTTCTTCTTCTTTCTTCCATTCCTTCTTCTTTAAGCTAACCCTCACCTTGTTTTTTCCCCAACCTAGGTGTGAGAAGCTTAGATCTAGTGTGGGAGATAGATTTGGAAGCTTGGAGCTTGAGGGAGTTGATTTGGAGGGAATTTGAGACTTTGGCCTTGGGATTCCAACTCCCAAGAGGTAAAACCTAACTTTCCCCTTCCTAATTATTTTTGTGTAGTGTAATTAGTGTTGTAGAACCCTCCTAGACCCTAACCCTACCCGTAGGAGGAAGTTGGAACTAGTTTGGGTGAGTTTAGAGACTTTGACATTAGATTTTGTGTCGATTTCGGGTGGAATCCGAATTTGGCCCAATTTTGGGTGATGCCCTAGGTTAGATGGACCTAGGTAGACGTTGTCGGGAGTCGTGAGGGTGAGTGCGTGTCTCCGTTCGGACACGGGAAGTCGTGTCGCGGAGAAACGGTCGTTTCGGGCGAAATTGGGGCTTTTCGTCGTCGCCGATTCTAAGTGCGTGTGCGTTTCCGCCACGGGCATAGAATCGACGTGGGAGCGCATTTTCTAGGATCTAGACATCGTGTAGAGCGCGTGGGTAAATTTTGGGCCGATTCCGAGTTCGTTTGGTGTGCGTTTCAGGAGGTTTTCCGAGCCGCGCACCACGTGTTCGTCGAAATGACCGAACGGCCATTTCGACTTGGTTTCCTCGTTTCGGCTTTGTGCGCGCGTTGGGTTAGTATCGGGGAGTGTGTGCTAGAGGTTTCGAGTTATATTTTATATATTTTGGGTGTTTGGGCGTGTCGGGGTCGTTGGGCGTGCGTTGGTGGGCGTTGTGGGCGTGGTGTGCGTTGTGTTGTGTTTGTTTATATATATGTGTATATATATATTGTGTGTGCGTTTTTATATATATATTTATATATATATGTGTGGTTTTGTGTTTGTGAGCGTGTTAGGGAGTGCTTGTGTGAGTGTGTAGGTGAGTGTGTGAGTGAGTGCTTGTGTGAGTGTGTAGGTGAGTGTGTGAGTGAGTGCTTGTGTGAGTGTGTAGGTGAGTGTGTGTGAGTGTGAGTGAGTGTTTATAGGTATATACATATGAGTTTATATATTTGTATATATATGTATGAGTGTTTATGTGTGTGCTAGTGTGTGTGAGAGTGTGTGTGTGAGGGTGTGTGCTAGTGTGAGTGAGTGTGTGTGAGTGAGGATATATAGATATTAGTATATATGTTAGTGTGTGTGTGTGTGTAGATGTATAGATATATATTAGTGTATATATATATATAGATATATGTGAGTATATGTAGATGTGTGTTTATATATATATAGAGATATGTGTTTGTGTATATGAGTGTGTATGTGTTAATATGTGTTAATATGTGTGTGTATATATATATGTTAGTAGATGTGTTAGTGTGTATATATATATATATAGAGTTGTGTGTGTATATATATATATGTATGTATATATATATATATATATATATATGTGTATATATATATATATAGGGGTGTGTGTGTGTGTATGTGAGTTGAGAGGGGGGGGGGGGGCAGAACCTGGGCAGCTGCTGCTGCCTGCACAGCAGAAAACTGCAGCAGCAGCAGAAGAAAACTGCAACAGCAGCAGCAAAAGCAGGTGCAGTAGCAGCAAAAGCAGTGGCAGCAGCATGGGCAGCAGCATCAGCAAGCACAACACCAGCAGCAGCAGTAATTTGAAGCACAGAGGTAGCTAGCAGCAGCTTTTAGTAGGTAGAGGATAGATGGATAGATAACTAATTAGGTAATAGATATATATATATAAGTAGATAGATAGATTGATAGATACTTGGATAGATAGATAGATTCATAGATAGTTAGAGAGATAGGTAGATAGTTAGACATTTAGATACATAAATAGAATTGTTAGATAGATAATTAGTTAGATATATGCATAGATAGATAAATAGGTATATGTTAGATAGATAAATAGATAGATGGTTGATAGATAGGTAAATAGGTAGTAGATAGATATTTAGATAGATAGATAACAAGGTAAATAGTTGAATAGATACATAGATAGTTAGGTTTCTAGATACTAGATAGGTAGATAGCTAGATACTTGGATATATCTATCTAAGATATAGATACCTATATACGTATAGATATATATACATATATAGGTGTATAGGTAAGATAATGGGTAATCGGGTAAATGTGTGTGGATATATATATACATAGGTACATATATGCTTAGATATATATAAATATGATAGATATATATATTATCTAGCCTATATTAATAACTAGGTATATATTCAATAGCTAGATAGCTAGTTAGAGGGGTTTTAGAGCGAAACCTCAATATCTTGAGATACCAAGGTATTTCAATACCTTAAGATAACTAAGGTATTGGGTTTCGAGCGGGGTTTTTGAGCAATAGCCTAGGATTTGTCTTGGAATGATTTTTATATGTTTATATATATAAAATTACGTGTGCTAGCATAGGTTTTAGCGGGTTTAGGCGGGGTGCGTAGCCTAGGTTGAGGTATCGGATACCGAGGGTATCCCGGTATCTCAAGGAGGCGAGTTTGTGAGTTTAGTAGCTTAATGATCTCGGTTTGACCTAGAATTTCAGGAGCACCCTAGTTTGACCCAGACTTGACCGTAGTTGACTCGGTTGACCGCCAAAGTCAACTTTTGACCTAGTTTTGACCTAGAGTTGACTTTTTGGACCCAGAGTTGACTTTTTGACCCAGATTTCACCGGTTTGACCCGTTTGACCTAGAACGACCCTAGAAGCCTATTTTTAGTTATTTTATATCTGTTTAACTCATTAGAACCCTGTTTAACCTTGCTTTTCGCATTAGGTCCTTGCGATACCAGTTCGGATCGCCAGTTGCTCAGGACGTCAGGCGAGTACATTCTCTGATAGTTTTCATTATCTGATATTTATTATGATTCAGCTTCTAGTATAGTATCATCTGATTATTCTGGCACAACACGGGACACTGATTGATATTTCTGGATTCATTTACTTGCGACACGTACATTTCATGTTTCTGGCCTCTATTCTGGAATCACTACTGGCATCACCTACGGGCATCACCTACAGGCATCATTCATGTACAGGCTGGACTCATCTTGATTTGCGTGTCGGGTCTTGGATCCACTTGTATTAGTCGGGGCGGGGAAATACTCGAGTAGACATGTAAACATTCCTATCTGGCATCATCAGGAATCACTCCCTCTGGTCTAATCTGGAATGATAGCAGCCGTGCACCCAGTGCGCGGTGAGCCGTACTTACCCCTAGCCGTTTACATGTCGAAACAAGTATTTCAAAGACACCGAGTTTATTCTTTATAGTCTGGACTCTCATGCATTTCTTGACTTGCCTCACTTACATGTTTCTGGACTTGACTCACTACATATTTTTTATGCTGGACTCACTACACGTTCATGTGCACGGACTTGATCTTAGCTTAGATTTCCTGTATATTGCAGTTACTACTATCTTGTTTCTGATATTCCTGTATCTTTACCTTTATGCACCAGTGATACATGTTTATTTCCTGTTTCATACTTACTTCTTTCTTCTTGCTACTTGCTATAACTGTTTTATAGTTTTTATCATTTAAATGGAACTGCTGTTAGAGATGTACTTGCTCCAGTCCTGACTGGACATATTTTTCAGAGTATCCGGAGGAGTGGTGTCCGACGTTTTATGGACCTGAGCCTGTCGATGGTGCAGACAGGGACCCTCTAGTTTAGAGGTGATTTCCGGGTTGGTAGCCGGGATCACTAGGATCTTGTTGTTGTTTTTATTAGCTTTTAGCACCGGATTTGTCTCCGGTTTTGGATTGAGACCTTGTTTGTATATTATTTTGGATGATGTATTGTTGTATTATTATTTGATATTGTGGTTGTTGTAGTAGTTGGAGGTGGTTAGACTTTATAGCTGTTAGTCTTCTTTGTTATCTATCGTGCTTAGATTCGTGATTGAGTACTTGAGATCATCATTTGATATTGCTCCTCCGTTTGGAGTTGAGATCTTGGCAGATTATATATATTGTTTGTGTGGTTGCCCTCCTTTTGGAGAGGTCATGCCCGATTTTTGTGTGAGATTATTATTTAGTTAGTTGACCTAGACAGCGTTCTACCGCCGATGCTGCGGCGTAGGCTGGACGTACCCACGACTCATGTCCGATTTTCCGGGTGCGGGTCGTGACACGTTTTTGGTGGCGGGCCCATGCAGGTCTCGATTCGCAATTAGTGCGATGTCGTGGTGGTACAACAACTTAGTTGTACTGCTGCGAGCCTGCTGTAGGATCTAGGATCTAGGATGAGAGTGTACTCAATCACGACTAGGAACAATTCCAATCTAATTATTCTGAAATTGCTTCTTTTGAAATATTATGTCCTTCCTTGATGATATCGTATCTTGCACCGTATTGACTTCTTTTGATCTGTGTTCAGGATGCCTCCGAAGACACGATCCCATCGTACCGTTCCAGCAGTTGCCTCGGAGAGGTCTGCTACCTCTCGTCCAGCTCGTATTCAGGCAGCTGCTACCGCTCCACTCACCACTCCTGCGATTGAGGGAGCCTCTGTTTCTCTCGGGGATCCTTCTCCACTTATCGATCCGAGGACTACCCCAGTCGTTCCGGTGGTTCCTCCACCACTTCCTGCTCCAGTAGATGCCGCGCAGTTGTTTGCGTTCTTCAGGGAGATGATGGACGCGCAGCACCGTCAGGTGGATGTGATGAGGCTGGGCATTGAGAACGCCCACCAGGTGGCCATGACGGCAGTGGATAGGGTGGCACAGGTTCAGCCACAGGCAGATCAGATTCAGCACCCGAGGCAGGGCAGTATCATTGACTTTCAGAGGATGCGGCCCAAGGAGTTCCGTGGTACAGAAGGGATCCTGTACGCGGATGACTGGATAGAGCAGATTGAGGGGATCTTCAGGCTGGCGCAGATTCCAGACAGCATGCAGATAGAGGCAGCGGGCAGTCAGATGTTCGACCTCGCCTTGACATGGTATCGCACAGATACGAGGATCGCAGCGCCAGGGCTTACTTGGGAGGCTTTCAAGAGGCTTTTTAAGGAAAAGTTCTTCCCAGATGTGGCGCTTAGTGCTTTGGAGAGCCAATTTGAGGCACTCGTCCAAGGGAGCATGACAGTGGACGAGTACGCAGCGGAGTTCTGCCGTTTGGGCAGATTTGTGGATGGCTTGAGCGAGGCAGCCAAGGCGAGAAAGTTTCGCAAGGGCTTGGTTATGGCGGTCAAGTCTTTGACCAGGAGCGACCGCGAGGCGACTTTTGAGCAGATAGTAGGAGACGCTCAGAGAGCAGAGGATGACTTGGAGCTCAAGTCCAAGAGAGGCAGGGATGATTCAGGCAGTGCGAGTGGCAGTGCGGGACCAGCTAAGCGTCCCTATGTACAGAAGGCAGCGCAACAGGGTCAGGATCAGAGAGCGCCCACTTGTGCCTACTGCAGGAAGGCAGGACACACTTGGGATGTTTGTAGGAGGAGGCTGAAGGTGTGTTTGTTCTGTGGATCCGCTGCTCACCAGATGAGAGATTGCCCCACTGCACCTCTATTGGGTGGAGCACAGGATCAGAGAGTTGGAGCTAGGCCATCTGTGGCACAGCATCAGGCCCCGCACCAGCAGAGGGATACACCCCAGCAGGGCAGGGCTTATGCGTTGACGGTCGAGGAGGCCGATGCTACGGATGATGGGTTAGCAGGTCTGTCTCTTGTTTCTTCTTCCTGTCATTTCCATTCCTGTGGTGTGCTTCATTAGTACCTGTTAGACGTTTTGTGCTGTGATAGATAGTTTAGTGACCCTGATTAAGACTGTGATAACACGACCAGTAGGACCCTGATCTTGTATGTTGTTTAGGTAGAATTTCTTGACTGTGATTGTTGGGGGTTTGACCTAGAGGAGTGTGATTGACTTTAAATTTCGAGGACGAAATTTTCTAAGGAGGATAGGCTTGTCACCACCCCATTTCCAGAGCCGGGTATTTTTTTTATTTTTAATTTAGTTAATTGTGCATTATTTTTAATTAATTGTATTTATAATTAATTATTGATTGTATTATTTTTATATTGTTTGTTTTAGGATTTTGGCTAGCCTGGACCCATGTCAGACCCTAGTGGACCCATGTCCGACCCAGCCCACACCCTTGTGAGAATTATTTTGGGGCTTAGAATATTTATTTTATTTTTAGGAGGTTAGTTGGAGAGATTTGGAACTAGTTTGAGCGCATTTGGAACCCGGAACCCAAAACCGAGTGAGTAGGGGCGTTTTGGGAATTTGCAACTTAGGAAACCCCCCCTTTATTAACTTGGCCGGCCCTATTTTCCACACCCACCCGTGAGCATCCAGAGGAGCAGCCCCCCTCCTCTTCTTTCCACTTCTTCCACTTCTTCTTCTTCATTTCTTCTTCTCCACTTCTTCTTCCTTCTTCCTTCTTCTCCAAAGTAAGTCTCTTCTTCCATTTTTCTTCTTCTTTCTTCCATTCCTTCTTCTTTAAGCTAACCCTCACCTTGCTTTTTCCCCAACCTAGGTGTGAGAAGCTTAGATCTAGTGTGGGAGATAGATTTGGAAGCTTGGAGCTTGAGGGAGTTGATTTGGAGGGAATTTGAGACTTTGGCCTTGGGATTCCAACTCCCAAGAGGTAAAACCTAACTTTCCCCTTCCTAATTATTTTTGTGTAGTGTAATTAGTGTTGTAGAACCCTCCTAGACCCTAATCCTACCCGTAGGAGGAAGTTGGAACTAGTTTGGGTGAGTTTAGAGACTTTGACATTAGGTTTTGTGTCGATTTCGGGTGGAATCCGAATTTGGCCCAATTTTGGGTGATGCCCTAGGTTAGATGGACCTAGGTAGATGTTGTCGGGAGTCATGAGGGTGAGTGCGTGTCTCCGTTCGGACACGGGAAGTCGTGTCGCGGAGAAACGGGCGTTTCGGGCGAAATTGGGGCTTTTCGTCGTCGCCGATTCTAAGTGCGTGTGCGTTTCCGCCACGGGCATAGAATCGACGTGGGAGCGCATTTTCTAGGATCTAGACATCGTGTAGAGCGCGTGGGTAAATTTTGGGCTGATTCCGAGTTCGTTTGGTGTGCGTTTCAGGAGGTTTTCCGAGCCGCGCACCACGTGTTCGTCGAAATGACCGAACGGCCATTTCGACTTGGTTTCCTCGTTTCGGCTTTGTGCGCGCGTTGGGTTAGTATCGGGGAGTGTGTGCTAGAGGTTTCGAGTTATATTTTATATATTTTGGGTGTTTGGGCGTGTCGGGGTCGTTGGGCGTGCGTTGGTGGGCGTTGTGGGCGTGGTGTGCGTTGTGTTGTGTTTGTTTATATATATGTGTATATATATATTGTGTGTGCGTTTTTATATATATATTTATATATATATGTGTGGTTTTGTGTTTGTGAGCGTGTTAGGGAGTGCTTGTGTGAGTGTGTAGGTGAGTGTGTGAGTGAGTGCTTGTGTGAGTGTGTAGGTGAGTGTGTGAGTGAGTGCTTGTGTGAGTGTGTAGGTGAGTGTGTGTGAGTGTGAGTGAGTGTTTATAGGTATATACATATGAGTTTATATATTTGTATATATATGTATGAGTGTTTATGTGTGTGCTAGTGTGTGTGAGAGTGTGTGTGTGAGGGTGTGTGCTAGTGTGAGTGAGTGTGTGTGAGTGAGGATATATAGATATTAGTATATATGTTAGTGTGTGTGTGTGTGTAGATGTATAGATATATATTAGTGTATATATATATATATAGATATATGTGAGTATATGTAGATGTGTGTTTATATATATATAGAGATATGTGTTTGTGTATATGAGTGTGTATGTGTTAATATGTGTTAATATGTGTGTGTATATATATGTTAGTAGATGTGTTAGTGTGTATATATATATATATAGAGTTGTGTGTGTATATATATATATGTATGTATATATATATATATATGTGTATATATATATATATAGGGGTGTGTGTGTGTGTATGTGAGTTGAGAGGGGGGGGGGGGGGCAGAACCTGGGCAGCTGCTGCTGCCTGCACAGCAGAAAACTGCAGCAGCAGCAGAAGAAAACTGCAACAGCAGCAGCAAAAGCAGGTGCAGTAGCAGCAAAAGCAGTGGCAGCAGCATGGGCAGCAGCATCAGCAAGCACAACACCAGCAGCAGCAGTAATTTGAAGCACAGAGGTAGCTAGCAGCAGCTTTTAGTAGGTAGAGGATAGATGGATAGATAACTAATTAGGTAATAGATATATATATATAAGTAGATAGATAGATTGATAGATACTTGGATAGATAGATAGATTCATAGATAGTTAGAGAGATAGGTAGATAGTTAGACATTTAGATACATAAATAGAATTGTTAGATAGATAATTAGTTAGATATATGCATAGATAGATAAATAGGTATATGTTAGATAGATAAATAGATAGATGGTTGATAGATAGGTAAATAGGTAGTAGATAGATATTTAGATAGATAGATAACAAGGTAAATAGTTGAATAGATACATAGATAGTTAGGTTTCTAGATACTAGATAGGTAGATAGCTAGATACTTGGATATATCTATCTAAGATATAGATACCTATATACGTATAGATATATATACATATATAGGTGTATAGGTAAGATAATGGGTAATCGGGTAAATGTGTGTGGATATATATATACATAGGTACATATATGCTTAGATATATATAAATATGATAGATATATATATTATCTAGCCTAGATTAATAACTAGGTATATATTCAATAGCTAGATAGCTAGTTAGAGGGGTTTTAGAGCGAAACCTCAATATCTTGAGATACCAAGGTATTTCAATACCTTAAGATAACTAAGGTATTGGGTTTCGAGCGGGGTTTTTGAGCAATAGCCTAGGATTTGTCTTGGAATGATTTTTATATGTTTATATATATAAAATTACGTGTGCTAGCATAGGTTTTAGCGGGTTTAGGCGGGGTGCGTAGCCTAGGTTGAGGTATCGGATACCGAGGGTATCCCGGTATCTCAAGGAGGCGAGTTTGTGAGTTTAGTAGCTTAATGATCTCGGTTTGACCTAGAATTTCAGGAGCACCCTAGTTTGACCCAGACTTGACCGTAGTTGACTCGGTTGACCGCCAAAGTCAACTTTTGACCTAGTTTTGACCTAGAGTTGACTTTTTGGACCCAGAGTTGACTTTTTGACCCAGATTTCACCGGTTTGACCCGTTTGACCTAGAACGACCCTAGAAGCCTATTTTTAGTTATTTTATATCTGTTTAACTCATTAGAACCCTGTTTAACCTTGCTTTTCACATTAGGTCCTTGCGACACCAGTTCGGATCGCCAGTTGCTCAGGACGTCAGGCGAGTACATTCTCTGATAGTTTTCATTATCTGATATTTATTATGATTCAGCTTCTAGTATAGTATCATCTGATTATTCTGGCACAACACGGGACACTGATTGATATTTCTGGATTCATTTACTTGCGACACGTACATTTCATGTTTCTGGCCTCTATTCTGGAATCACTACTGGCATCACCTACGGGCATCACCTACAGGCATCATTCATGTACAGGCTGGACTCATCTTGATTTGCGTGTCGGGTCTTGGATCCACTTGTATTAGTCAGGGCGGGGAAATACTCGAGTAGACATGTAAACATTCCTATCTGGCATCATCAGGAATCACTCCCTCTGGTCTAATCTGGAATGATAGCAGCCGTGCACCCAGTGCGCGGTGAGCCGTACTTACCCCTAGCCGTTTACATGTCGAAACAAGTATTTCAAAGACACCGAGTTCATTCTTTATAGTCTGGACTCTCATGCATTTCTTGACTTGCCTCACTTACATGTTTCTGGACTTGACTCACTACATGTTTTTCATGCTGGACTCACTACACGTTCATGTGCACGGACTTGATCTTAGCTTAGATTTCCTGTATATTGCAGTTACTACTATCTTGTTTCTGATATTCCTGCATCTTTACCTTTATGCACCAGTGATACATGTTTATTTCCTGTTTCATACTTACTTCTTTCTTCTTGCTACTTGCTATAACTGTTTTATAGTTTTTATCATTTAAATGGAACTGCTGTTAGAGATGTACTTGCTCCAGTCCTGACTGGACATATTTTTCAGAGTATCCGGAGGAGTGGTGTCCGACGTTTTATGGACCTGAGCCTGTCGATGGTGCAGACAGGGACCCTCTAGTTTAGAGGTGATTTCCGGGTTGGTAGCCGGGATCACTAGGATCTTGTTGTTGTTTTTATTAGCTTTTAGCACCGGATTTGTCTCCGGTTTTGGATTGAGACCTTGTTTGTATATTATTTTGGATGATGTATTGTTGTATTATTATTTGATGTTGTGGTTGTTGTAGTAGTTGGAGGTGGTTAGACTTTATAGCTGTTAGTCTTCTTTGTTATCTATCGTGCTTAGATTCGTGATTGAGTACTTGAGATCATCATTTGATATTGCTCCTCCGTTTGGAGTTGAGATCTTGGCAGATTATATATATTGTTTGTGTGGTTGCCCTCCTTTTGGAGAGGTCATGCCCGATTTTTGTGTGAGATTATTATTTAGTTAGTTGACCTAGACAGCGTTCTACCGCCGATGCTGCGGCGTAGGCTGGACGTACCCACGACTCATGCCCGATTTTCCGGGTGCGGGTCGTGACAATGCTCGTGTCTTGTCATATGTGTTGGTGAGTGGCCAGAAGCTAAGTTCTGCATGAAAAAGATCTGCAACCCTGGTCCTTGTTTGGTTTAAGGATTGTGGCTCCAACTTCGAGTGGTTCCCAAGCTTCCTTATTGCTCACCGGCTTATCTTGCTCTATAGCTATGTTGTTCAAAAATTATTTTAGTCTTTTTATTATCAAGATGCGTGTATTGGTACTGCACAAATCGCGATCCATATTTATTTACTTATGTCTTATTATCTTTGTTGTGTTGTTGTTTTATTTTTTTATTTTTGTCATTCAACTTGGGTCTCCTTTGTGGTACTTGTTGCTTGGAGTTTTGATCCCACTAGTATTACATAACTAGGTTCTCTATCTGGGCCCAAGGATTTACTGTCACTTTTACCTAATGGTTCGCACTCAGAGGATCGACTCGGGATAGCGAGTGTATTATCTTTATCTCCCAGTCTATTTTGTACTTTTGTTTTGTGGTGTTTAGCCAAAGACATATGTTAGTCCTTATTTATGGGATTTTGTTCCCTCCGTCTTTTGACGGCGTGGGTGTATATTCTGGAACTGTAGCTAGTTGTACATTTATGTACCTTTTGTATATTCATATTAGGGATTGGCATTGAGCTGGGCTTGGCTGCCCAGGCCCATAAAGTCTGGGCTGGGCATGGGCCGATCTTTTCTAACCCTAAAAAATATAGGGCAAAACCGAGTCGGACTTAATTATTATTTATGAAGCCCAAGCTCGCCCACAAGGGTCAATTTTTTTGGGCTAGCTCTATAAAAAAATCCAAATGGAATTAGAAATAAAAGCTGCCAGGAACCCTAAAGTAACAAATGCCTAAAGTAACAAATTCAATAACATAAATGCCTAAAGTAACAAATTCACTGTTAATATAATAAAAATGCCTAAAGTGGCCTTGGAAGGTTACTATAATAACCTTCTAATAGATGTGCAATGCGTCTTCTCGGAGTATTGCCATATGAGCAGTAACCTTCCAATCAGATATGCATGTGCGCATATATGTATCCATTACTTAAATTTCTCTTATGTGCCAAGTTATGAAAAGCAAAAAAGAAAGAACACAGCATAACAACAAACTGCAAATAAACAGAATAATCGGTGAGCTTGCATCCATCACTTTCTCAATCAGAGACGTGCGTATTTTTCGGGCCGGGCTAATGCGGGCTTGTATCTGGCGGGCCTTGAGCCAGAATCGGGCGGACGGATGCTTAGCCCAACCCTTGCCCTATACTAATATAGACAGGGTCGGGCTTCCCTAATAACTGGGTTGTATCGGGCTTTGGCCCATCGGGCCAGGCGGGCTTTTCGGGTGCCCATAGGCCTTGGGCCTAATAGTGATCCCTAATTCAATTGATGTATCTTTTGACATGTTAGCTTTCACGATTATATATGTATTTGTGTTTAAGATGCCTTACCCATCATATATATGATTTACTCTTTACTGTTTCTTGGGTTGATTGGATTGAGATATGATTTGTCTAACCTTAGGAGTCACCAGTAGCATGTTAGAGTCTCCCACTTGTATCTTGACAGCTGTGATCACCGTATGACATTCAAGAGTACCTAATACAATGTAGCTGGCCTGGTACGTCTCCGTATAAACTAGTATTTTGGAAGCGGGATATGATATTGGTTACAAATTTCTCAGCCATCTCGGCACATTTGACAAGAATCGACCAAGTTTGGATGCCATCAGCTCCCAAACAAAATTTGACAGCTGGCAAGAAGTTATAATGATAAGTATCCAACAACATATTTACTGGGATGCCCTGAGGCAATCCAAGAGCGAGCTGTCAAAAACGCTCAATGTAGTCGCAAATCGACTTCTTCTCCTTCTGGTCTGTAGAGATCAACATTGATGTGGTGACCTCTGATTCACCTTCATAGAACTGGCAAAGAAGAGTGACTCCATGTCCTTAAAAGTCTTGTTGGAGCTGTTAGGTAGACTCCAGAACCATTTAAATGCTACCCCATGCAAAGTCCCGATAAATATCTTCGTCATGAAGGAATTATTCCTCGGGATGTGCAATATCAGTGATCTAAAAAAATAAATATGTTGGCGAGGAGACGTCGTCAATCGAATGGAAACAACGATTATGGTTTGAAATTGGGCGAGTACACTACATCACCCCATTCAATTGGGTATGGTTGAGATACTCCCCATTTTAGGAGATTTTCTATTTTATCGATGGAATCAAGATGATCTTCCAACATGTGAATGGCATCCGAATTGGAGAAATGACTATATATTGAATGACAGTTGGTTAAGAAGGAGTTAGTTGGGGATTTGACATCGATGGTTGGGTCCCACCCCATCATTTAAAGGAATATGAGGGATGAGCAGCAGAATCTTGATTCTCTTACACTTCCTAGTTTTGTTGAACTGGAGTTGGTTGAGGTGGGGTTATAGTGGTTTGATATGCCATCATCTGATGTATCATGGCATGGAGATGTCGGATTGCATTGTCTAAGTTGTCTAAGCGTTGCTCTGTGTGAGCACTGCTATCTTCTTCATTATCGTCAACTATGTAGGCACTAACTATACTCCTGCTAGTAGAGGCTGCAGTTGACATGGCTGTATAACTAGAGCTTATGATGTCTGCTTCAGACTCTAAAGGAATACTACCCCCAATCGAAAGTAAATTATTATTTTATGGAGATGTCATCCTAGAATGGATGCACCTTCCATTGGGATAGTCCACATGTCAACTTTGGGCCTGTACTCTGGGTTAGACAAGTTGGTTGGAGAAGCGGAAGAGTGAGAGGCCACCCTCATTCTCCTACTATAACTTTTGTGATAAGACCGCCTTATCAAGTCGACTAAGGAGAAAGGCAGGTCTTCGTCATAGGTACGTCTCTGCCTTCGGGATCACTGTCTGGTTGGCAAAGTTTATTATAGTCCAGTTGAAGAATTTCACCTTGAGATGCCCAAAAGTCGTAATCATGTACAAATCCCTTAAGTTCAGATGCTCTCTCACATCCAATCACTTCTTCGTAACATCTATTCCGACAACAAGCACATGGACACTTAATTTTTGGGCTATCCATGAAATCAGATTTGCTCGTGGCATACTTGCGAAACAATGCATGCCATAAATTCATTACTTAGACCAATCTTGATCTCATGTTGCCGTATGTACATCCACATATGATCAACCAAGTAACGATTCATTGCTTGGTGGACATGAATTATTCTACACTGTAAAATAAAAATATACATAAGCAATTAGATGTACAAACATAATTAGATGGACATTTTAAAAGTATTGTAATTAGTACTATGTGTATTCTACCATCGAAAAAAGTAGAGCAAAATGTGAAGCATAGCTTCACATTGAAGATATCAGGAACGAAAAGTTCTCTATAGGTGCTGGGTTAAGCCAGAATCCTATCAATAGAAATCCGGGTTGACCCAACACATATGGAGAACTTTTTGCTCTGGTCTCTTCAATATGAAACTCTACATCACTTTTTGGTGAGTACTTCGTGTATTCTCCACCAATACAACATTAACATTCGGTGCCTTTTCACATAGTATCAATGAAAGTGCTTTATGTTACATTTTCATGTTCTAAATACATGCTACAAGTTTAATTT
The DNA here is from genome assembly GCA_036927795.1 of Iris macrosiphon. Classification (NCBI taxonomy): domain Eukaryota; kingdom Viridiplantae; phylum Streptophyta; class Magnoliopsida; order Asparagales; family Iridaceae; genus Iris; species Iris macrosiphon. Next base: position 209,114,484 of record JAYESA010000005.1, on the reverse strand, counting down.
TTGAACCCCATTAAATGGGTGGCTCAGAATAATAACCAAACTTTTATGAGCGTAATTTTAGCAAGGCATATATATCTATTTAATAAGAAGTTGGTGACAATTTGCTCTTAATGACTTGTAAGAAGGAGACAAGTAGATCGTTGAGCCAAAGAAAAATAAAAATATTATCATACAAGTTAAAGTTCTAGAAAGACGAAACCAACTCAATAGTATTTGTACTGGTAAATGTATTTTAATCTTAAGTTTGTAAAACTTCTATGACATATCAATAACTTAAGTATTTGTGGATCCCTTTCATACATGATTTATCAGAGGATTCACATATCCTTAAATTACTAATACACAAGCAAAGTGGCACAAATTTAAGAAAAAAAATTATATTTATCCACACAAGTAATATTGAGTTACTTTAGTCTTCTGAAAACTCCAACTCGTATGATAATATTATCATTTTCTCTAGCACAGAGACATACTTGTCTCATTCTTACAAGTCATTGGTAAGAACAAACTGTCGACAATGCCTTCTTAAATAGGTATCTATTTTAGTAAAATTGTGCAAGCATAATTGTACACTAGAAAAAAGTGTTGGATCCATGCATCATCATTAAGAAACATAAATAAAGAAGTATATGTATTTGACTCTAGGATCGTACTAATACATTCATGATATGGGTGGGTCAGAACACTACCCAAATTTTATTCTAGCATACATTAGTGGCAATCATCTAAGTTCTGTTCATAAGTGTCGTGTATGTTTTTAACAAATATAGTATCTGAAGTATATAATAGAAAAAAATGAACCCACATAATGTAAATGCTAAGACATCATCTCATTCTATAAAATATAGTGATGGATTATGGTATCATCATTGTTGAGGGAGTGTCGAGGGGTGGGGGTCGAGGGATAGTTAATGTTATCTACGACTGTATAGCCTCTGCCTCGTCAGTCAAATGACTGCAGGGGATATCCCTCGCCGTTATTGTTATCTCTTGTAAGCTTAGTCGAGCTCCAGCGTAAACATAGTCATTGATGGATATGGATATATTAATCTTTCCTCTCATGATAGTCCTTTTTCTACCCCTAAAAATGGTTTTTATGCTCGAAGTTGAACTCAAACTTGGCTAAAATTTATAATTTCAGTGAGCGTCATATGATATTTATTTCGTGTGTATCCAGGGCCTAGTAAGTGCGACCGCTTTTTGAGAAGGCACCCACTTCTTCCGAATTTATCAGACTAATTAAAAATTGACATTGTTAGTTCTCTGAGATGTCAGAATGGGAACTGCATAAGACTCAATTCAGTTAGCACCGCCTAAAATTGAAACCTAAAGTGAGTTGTTGTAATTTGAATGATCCATCGTATTGTACCCAGAGATATTTATTGCTTAAACCCAGTCCACACCTACGAGTATAATTATATAACACAAGCATCCACAAATCCAAAGTAAAGTAGTGGGCATTTGTTTTCACATTAGTTCGAAAGAGACATCTCGCTCTTCTCTTTAAAGAGGAGAAGGGAATGATTCCAAAAATAATTAAAACACCCACATACGTGCTCTCAGTGTACGCACAAAGCTTCCTACGATAGTCGCTCACTGCTCGTAGGGCTAGTACAACACACTATGTAGTGTGCACTGCTACACGCTCATGTGTGCAATCCCTGCACAAGCCCAATACACTAGAAATCCCTCGTGCAACATGAAAGTACAATACGGAGAGTAAGACATGGAGACAGTACGGCGGTAGTGTCATATCTGATATGTATCCGACACAGAGACAGTTATGCCAAAATTATCCAAAAAATTATTTCGTGTCATGTCATGTCCGGGTTCGACCCCGAAATGTTAACAACAAACCAACAAACATGAGCAAACCCCGTGTCCATCCTCTGTTCGTCGGGTCTGAACTCGACGATCTAAATCACCATAGCCGAGAGGGAGGAAGGTGATTGAGAACTTAAAGTGTAAGAATAAGGAGGAATAGGGGGCATGTCAGATGAACACATACACGGAGGAGCATGGCCAGGTCGGAGGAGAATAGGTAAGTCGAAGGAGAACGTTGGAGGAGAAGGGAGGAGCATGTCGGAGCTCGGAGGAGCATGTCAAGAGAGAAACGAGAGAGAGAGAGAGAGAGAGAGAGAGAGAGAGAGAGTCGAGAGAAAGTCGAGAGATCGAAAGATGAGAGAGAGAAGGAAATAAAATTTGATCAGCCGCTTATTTTATAATTAGGACACAGTACTAGGCAACGGACCGACGACGCCTATACCCGTAGTTAGATAAAATATAATAGCGACCAAGCATCGCTGGACCATCGCATAATATTTTTGCGTTGTTCTCGCGGTTGGTCACAAATTTTGGTGACGTCTCGACGGCGACCTAGTGAGGTCTACATAATTAAAATTTGAAATATCCTATGTTGGTCATTTGATTGATGTAAAGTCGTCTCTAGTTGGCGACGAATATGGTCCGTCGCTAGTTTGTCGTTGTTTTTACAGTATTTTAGTAGTGGCCAAGTGCAATACAAAAATGCCATCATGGCTTGATTTTCGCGGGAGTAGAAAGAACATAGGCCACTACCCAGGTGATTCATCTGCTATTTTAGTCTTGCAAAACCAGTGAGCAGTTCTGTGGGAGGCTGTGAAACTTTCAAGACATTAAAGCTATGAATAACACATCCTTGGGTTATTTTGAGGCCAATCAATTAATAACCTGAGGTAGACAATTTGATCCCGCAATAATTCCATACTCCAGAGAGAGAATAGAGATAGCAGAACACTCCATAGGGCACAAAAAAAGTCACTCCATTCTGGAGAGAGTTCCCTTCGCTTAGTCAATTGCAACAAGGAGTTTGGAAGCATCCGATAAGAACTCCATCCCTTCATGAAGCACTTGGTTCTTGACGTCAACGGAGTATAGTGATTACACGCGGATCAAGACTCTATCATAACACTTTCCTAGATCTCTGTAATTGTAATAGATAGCTAATTGTACACCCAATGAAGAGTTGTAAACAAATTTGTCTACATCAATACAAACAAGTTTTTATTGCATCGCATCCCATTTGACATTAGTAGATCCAAATTTTAGTTCATATTCCTTTGGCGCTTTTACTCATTTTTCAAGAAGAAGCATCAATAATTAAGTGTTAAAAGATCACCAAAACTTTAAAATTGTAATAAATATTAAAAGTGATATATTAATAGTTAATATTATTTTAATATATTTATTTGCATTGAGGATATATTAGAGACCAGTAGTTTGATTTACACAATGGTATAATATTCTTTTTGATGTAAAATAAACTTAAAATACATAACACAAACTAGTATTGGATTTTAGAGTTTAGCACACTGATAGAACTTTGAAAGAAGTCAGTATTTAAGTTTATCCTTTTATTTATGGTTATGTATATATGAAAAATTATATTTGAGCTCTTTTGGAGAGGCAAATATGAATATTAGATGCTCATGCAGTCTTTAAGTATTGTTTGCGCTTGAATTGTCAACGCATGTTAATTTGAAAGAGAGAACAAAAGAAAATCATACCAAAATCAGTGCACACACTTATGGTTTATTTTTTGAGCCGGATCGGAATGGCTAAATAGATCGAGTTCATACACTATTAGACTATCGGTCACATGTGATATTCACTTTATATTATACAACACATGTTTTTGAGTGCCAATGGCGTTATGAGTCTTCTATACTATGAATAATCAGAAAAAAAATTCTAGTTAGCATTTTACTTTCAACATGTCTATCTAAAATTAGTTTATAAGAAATATCCAAGAAACAATATTAAAAGTAAAAATATTTCTCGAAAAATCCCACATGGACGTGATTTATTATTTAATATTCTACATTTATTGACTATTAAGTTATTCACACATGAATCCATTATTAGAGCATCTCCAACCCTATTGTCTTATTTTGTGTTATGATTCCTATGTAGCATAAGGCACAAGACAATGTCTTTCCTAAGTGGCAATATTTTATGCACACAAGATAATGAGATAGAAAAGTGTTCTCCAATGCAAAAAATTTTAAGAAGACAAGAAAAACTACTCCCTCCGTTTCAAAATAAGTGTCCCATAAGAAAAAAAAAATTGTTTCAAAACTATGGCCCTTAGCATTGAATTTTTCATACTTTGGTATTGAACTTCCAAAACTATCCTTTCTCCATATTTTTCATAGTCCATCTATCTTAGTCAATTACAGTCAATAAAAACTCTTAGGAAGTTGAGCACTCCAAGTTTCTATGTTTTTATTATCTGAAAATTTAATGTTAACATATCTTCTACTCCAAAAATACTCTTATAAATATAATCCTTGAATCCAACCTAAACTCCACAGTTCACGAACTCCACTTATCCTAAAGTTAGCATCATGGATTGCAATGGTAGCAAAAGTTACGATTTGAATAAGAGAACGACAACATTCGACTTAAATGTTCAACCGAGCGAAGGTAATTCAACATCCGAGGCGCAAGAACACCAAATTGTGATTTCATACCATATTTCAAACAAAACGGCGGCACGATTGATCGACTTAAACGCTCCACCCAAAGAAGATGGTTACATATCTAAGGCGCAAGAACGCCAACTTGTTGTTTCTCAAATGCTGAACATTATTTTACCCAAATTCTTTTAAATTTGGAATGCACAAGTCTTTCTTATTTTTATTTATTAATCTGTTGGATGCCTTCTTATTGGTACTGCATTTCTATGACTACAATACTCGTTAAGCTTTGTTGGTCCCTTATGTTGCGCACACCCTGCATCCTGGAGTACTAACACTCAAGCTATTTAAGAACATGAGACAAGAAGAAATCAAATTAACCTGTTACTAACACCTTTACAATTCCACCAAAACTTCTTCCATGCCTAGAAACACAAGATTCAAGCTACTGAGCTATAAACAGAAGTGAACAAGAGTGCATGTCAATAATTAGTGAACAGAAACTATTTTGGAATTGCATACTGTGCTCAAAACAAAAATCCTACAAACACATAATCGTCAAAAAATGATTGATCATCAATTTTAATTTCAAACATCAGAGCTCACATTGCATACATTCTCTACTACTTCCATTACAAGATCGTAATCAACTTCAATTTGAATAGGAAGGTTACCATTGTGCTATAGTTGTTGCTTCCTAATATGCGGCTATTTTTAATTTTTGCATCCACGAACTCTTATCACCTCACGCATAAACAATTGCAACGTTAAAAAGACTGAATTAATAGTTTGTGATGATAGGTCGTTGAAAGCTTTCTCCACTGCCGAAACAAGCTTATCAACGGTGGTAGGAGACTCTTGATGTTGTAGAGTCTGAATTGCTGCAAAAAAACAAGATATAAAACATTCATATCCAGACTATTTGGTGGCTGAAATTTGAGTTGAATATCGAACCCATCTTTTGTTGCCGCCTTTACAAATTCAACATCATCTGACTTGATATGCAACTTTGCATTGTCTTGCTAAATAAATATGGTACTCATATTTGAGCTTGACCATTTAGCACGAATAGCCGGTAGAACCTTTTCAATTAAATACGACCGTACACCATCTTTCGGTGACCATCTTTAGTCACCGAATCAATGGGTTTGTTTCAAGTGTTCCAACAGTCCTATTTTTGCTTTTGCGCTTAGCCAGCTCTTGAACTACGAAGGGAAAAATACTAATTTTTCCTGAAAACATTTCGTTCCCAAGTGAATCGTATCGAGGGAGTGCAACTGCAGCTAAGAACATAACTTTGGGTATGTGTCTTTTGCTTTTACATGTACGTAAAGGTTCAACGTCATCCGGATGCATATAAATTCTCTCTGTTGTTTTAGTCATGTAAAAACATATTTGCCGATGTGTATACAATCAAACATGTCCTCAAGCATCAAATTGCTAGTAAGATAACTCGATTCTAACATTGATAAACAAAAATCTAACCTTGCTTTCTTGTTTTCGTCCGTCAAATATGGTTTTATCACATTGGTATGTACCTTAATCTCGCCTGCTTTGACCCGCCTATGTACTGTAGTATATGAGGCACCCAAAGCTGCCACAAGTGATCAAAGATTGGTGCGACAACATTTTGGAATGTCTGGTATGCTATTTATATCAATTTTGATTCGTTTGCGACCAACTCTTGTTGCTTTCCTAGAAGATACATCAGCGGCCATGTTTGGGTTCTGATTTTCTTTTGATTTCTTCCAAATGCATCCCACAGTTCACCGTGATGTAGAAAATAGATCAACAACACGATATAAATCCCCTCTTAAATCTTCCATTGTTACTTTGCTTTAATAAGAAATGGTAAATAGATATATGGGTCTTATCGCTGAGATTCTTTCTCTGTCCTTGTGAGATTGGAACCGTTTCTTCATCATCTGATGATGTTTCATCATCAAAAGGTTGATCTTCATCATCTGATGATGTATCATCATCAAAAGTCGTGTGCAACATAATATTGGAATGATCAGATAAATGTTGAGAATTCTCAAACAGAGAAGGACAAGAATGGGAGACTAAAGAAGAATTTTCTAACGAAAATTTTTCCATGATGATTGGAACGAAGAAACAGTAGCTTTAAATGGAAGAGGCAAACAACTTCTTTAAATATATTAATGGCATGGAAATTTAGAACTATATGGAGGGAAGTTCAATTTTGAGGGGAAAATTGGTGGCAATTCTCATTTTGGGTTCTTATAAAAATTTGATTGAAATTGAACATTTATGTAAATGGAAGTAAAACCCAAGATTGATTGAATGAACCCAAGATTTTATTAAAAGCATCTTAGAAAGAGACAATAATTATTGATTTATGAAAATCTTATTGTTAAGGGTAGAAATGGAAACAAAGGTGTAAAAAGTAGTGTAGTGGAGATTTCTTAAACTGTGTGCATTTTGTTTATAGGACACTTATTTTGAAACGGAGGGAGTACTTTTTTCAACTTTCAAGACAACTTTTCCACTTTTTTCTTTTTTTATAAATATTTTTATTCATAATTGATGATGTGGAATAAAGTCATCGTGAAGTCTATTGTCTAGATCTAGACAACCAACTTCACATTGTCCTTGTCATGTCAACTTTACAACCAACTTCACATTTGCATTGGAGAAGGATTTTTGAAATAATAAGTTGTGAATCCTATTTGGCAACTATTTTTTCCAAACTCACAACCGAGTTGAAGATGCTCTTATAGGTGTTAACTGGGCCGACTAGGCCGTTTGACTGTATTTGGATCAGACTAGTTCAACGCGGTTAGGATATGCAGTCCAACTTTTAATTTGAACCCCAAATCTAGCTTGGCCGAACCCGATTAGAGCCAGACCGGGATGCATTTGGTTCAGGTGCAGGTCGGGTTCGGTTTGGCTTGGTTCAATAAACATTTTTTTGGTCCATTATAATTTGATTTGCTGTTTCAAATTTTTTTTTATTTGGGACCATTATGTAAAAAAAACACAACTAAGCTCATTATTTAAAAGAAAACTTGTAAGAAAACTAGATAAATTTTATTTAATTGAATTTTTTTAATATATATTATTCTCGTTAGATATGTGTTTGATGATACGAATTATGTTTTATATTTCGGCTTTCAACATCTCTTCAAGCTTCCTTTGTGGTGGTAGTACACTCCAACTGTTATTTTATTAGGGGGGCAGGGAGATTTCAGACCGGGTCCAGATCGGACCTGGAATGGACTGACAACCGGACAAGTTCGGATCAACCAGACTTTGGAGGAAAACTTGACCCAGGCCCGTTAGTCTATACGGAGGGCCGGGTCGGGGTTGTGTGTGTGTGTGGGGGGGGGGGGGGGGGGGGGTTAACCGACATGTTGTTGAAGGTGGGCTGGGTCGGGTTGGCTCATCTTGGATTTGACTAGGTCGGTTCCAGGGTATATATATATATATATATATATATATATATATATATATATATATACAAAAACATTGATGCATGGCATTGATAACTCTTTTTGTTCCCTGAAAATTGTAGAACATGAATTATCCAGCAATTTGTAAATGGGCTGGACTTCAACTCCTTGTATCGACCGAGGTTGGAAACAATGCACTTTACTGGGCTAAAATAGCCGTTGTGATCCCTATGTGTCACCACCCTGATGGCATAAATGAATCATACTAAGGTGAAAGGTTTCTCAACATAAATCCTTCTGACGCTCAAATCAGAAAGTGGAAGTTGATAGACCGAGAATGAAGAGCTAGTTTATAAACAAAAGTACATACTATTATTTTTGTGCCTTCGAGGCTTATTTATAGGTGTACAGACAGGGTATGTCCGTAAATAAGTTGATACTTATTACACGTTTTTCCCCTGTGAGCTTTAGCCCATATTACTTCATATTTTTCATAGACTTAATAATTGTTCATAAACATTATCTGTGGCCTCGTGTATGTCATACATGTAAGGCCCCTTGGGTGTATCCAACAAATATCCCTCATACTATAGGTTTATTCTCGGCAAGGGTAAGTCTATAGTATGCATGTCATGCTATATTCAAACTATTTTGATACTTCAACTGCACATACTAATTTTGAAGGAGCTTCTTTCATTTATTGCATATCTTTAAGCGGATCTTCTTCCACATGATAGGTGACGAAATTATCTCTGAAGTCCTTCTGCCTCCTCACCCGCTTAGTCGATGTTTCTGCGAGTTCTGGTTCAAGCGTTGTCTTTTCAACGACAACTCCTCATTGAACTATATTTTCATTGGAAGCGTCAGCCGCCTTTGCACTTGTCATGCCACAGTACCAAATTGTGGAGACAGACATGACCAGCTCTCCCTTACAAGGTATAGAACATCTTACGACGATCACGGCTGTAGAAAGACAAGGGGGTGTATGCTACAATAAGTCTCCTAGGATCTCAGAACAACTATGTCTCAATTATTCAAGCAAGTAACAACAACATAGAATATGTGAGATAAAGCCATAATGCGTCCCAAATGCTCGATCAGAATGTTCTAGAGATCTATCCATCAAAATGTTAGACTAGCAGAATGTCAATAGTTACACAAACTAGATCAGCTCCAGTCTGATTATATTACAGTTATGTAAAAAGGAACTGATGTCCATACAAGCCGGCTAACAAGTGCTTGTGGCTAAACGCCCAAAAGAGTAGAATGTACAAGACGAGTAGTGATCAAGAAATCCACTCGTGTCCTTCAGCGACCATCCGTCTGGTGCACATCATCGTAAGGGGGATAAGCTGGATCCTCTGGTGCTGGCTCTAAACCTGGCCATACAAAACCAGTAGAGTTAGACCCCAAATAGCAAGTACCACAAGGAAGCACGAATGAAGAAACAAAAACCAGATCAAGCATATAGAGCAAGAGCCAAGAATCATTGGCGCGTGCCCCATCTTTGGGATAATATGACACTCCTTCACCAAACAAGGACAAAAATTGATATGCCACCAAAGATAAGGTACGTCCTATGATTATGGTCAAGCTAGGATTCTATGTCGTAGTTCGGTCCATATTCCATCATAAAATAATGACTCAACTCTCCAACCAAACAAGGACAGAAGTTGAACACCATAATATGACAGTCCATGTCTCTAAGCTATTAGCAGAATTACAATCACAACTAAGTCAGGCTAGAACAGCCAAACAATATTACGGCTTGTTATGTGAAGTCTAGGGTCCACCGTGCTAATTGTCGCACCAGTTCCCCGTAGGACTACCACGCTAATAAATCAGTAATAGTTCTAACCTTCCTATAGGGAAAATGTTGGCACGGTCTTAAATATAAAAATGTCGAATATTGTACTCTACTACATGCAGATGATATACAATATCCTTGGTGGCCAGCCTTGCACGCCATAAAAATTATCATGGGTTGACCCATCACGCACGATCTCGAGATGTCGTTCCCTCCCCATGTTCTAATCAGCTTTTATGTTACATAATTAACCCTACAGTGATATGGAATTCCCTGTCGTGGCCACAAAAATATTTTCCTTAATGATGTCGTACAGAGTACGAGCATATTTGATACGAATCCATTTAATATAAGGAGTCAAGTCTGGATCCACCCAAATGTATATGCAATATTTAAACCAACAATAACCTAGCCACTCTATGGTTCTGACCCATTATCATTTTTGTGCCAAGAATTCAGGAATATAATATTATGCACCGAGCATGAATCATCATGTCACATTCAGTATACATGTTGGCCAATATTCCACACTCAGTGTACAATAAAGCCTTTATAAACAGGCGAGCATGACAAGTGTATCGACATGAATACAATAACTAAGTCAGGATACCAAACCTATCAGTTGGTCACATGAATCATGTTTGATCAGGTCAGGAGTCACAATTAATTAGGAATCTCATATCTCATATGATCGAGTCACGGTCATAAATGCCTCATCAATTTCTCAAATTCTGGGATCATAGATCATCAATCATGGTCAAGCTCAAATAATCTAGAATAGGCATTAAGTGCATAACATGACCCATGCATGCACAATCAATCACAAAAAAGTCCTGGGTCGGCGCACTTTGCAAGTGCCAAATTTAGGCTAGTCAGGAATAGTGGCAAACTATACGCGAGCAAGCAACTATATGGCGCACAAACCTATAACACTAGGTCCCAGAAGTCATGGCGTAAAAGTCTATAACATGGCACACAAAATCGATAATAGAGTAGCAGGAAGATGTGGTGCACAAATCAAGAATTACAAGAATAGGCACATTCTACTCATGCAAGCAAACTAGCGCATAAAGCAAGAGTTACGAGTAAAAGAAGTGATGCACTATGCATATGCAAAATAACTACAAGACAAAACACAAGTCCCCAGGCGGCGCAACAGTCGAGGGCCTAGGGAATCAAGATGTGCCAAAGTCAAGGCTCGCTTATTGAGGCTGAACCGAGCAAGATTACGCCAAGAGTTAACAAGTGCGTTGGGTTATTAATCCATCAAAAGTGCGCCAAGCGTTGAGCATTCAAAAAATACGCCAAGGGTTGTGTGTATAAAAGCGACGCACTTTTGATAGTTAATGCACAATCTGTCAATTGTACGCCGGTCTGCTGATTTGGTTAAAAGTGTGCCAAGGAGGATGTTGGTCAAAAGTACACTAAAAAGTAGACTGGCGCAGTTTTGCTTGGTTCGTTCGATAATAGATCAATTGTGCTTCAGAGGTTAAAATTTTCCAAAAGTGCACCAAAAGCTGAAATCTTCCAAAAGTGCTCCAAAAGCTGAAATCTTCTAAAAGTGCGCTGTAAACTCCCTCGACCAGATTTCACTATTTTAAAATCATTTTTAGCAAATTAGAATTTATTATAATATTTTATTTATTTATATCCTATTGATTGTGCACCTGTCCATTACACAATTAATTAGAGCATTACACTAGCTGTAATTCCCAAACAAAGTTCACATACCTGTCCTAGACATGTTAGACTATTTTTCTGAATTTTTGTGCAACTCCCAGATGCTTATTTTTGAGCCTCGTTTGAGACGCACATATATCGTTACAAAAGTTCGTATTTAATTCCTATTTAATTTTCTGCTCTTTACCCATCTCTGTACCCCTAGAGAGACCAGTAGGCACCTGTTTTGCCCAAACAAAAATACGATAATATTCTAGACTGAATATACTATAATTAGTGTATTGACACCGTAGAAAAATTATGACCCTACCTGCCTCTAAATAATTAGTGAACATCGTGAGCAGTATTTATTAAATAATAAATACGATGACCCGTATCACCCAAAGAATCAGACCCTGACTCTGCCCAGGCTCACCCCCACACTTTCCAAAACATTTCCCCAGCTTTCCCCCTCATTTCTGTATAATTCAGTATTTCGAGGAATCAGTATTTTAAATCAGAGAAATTGCGTATTTACGCAAAATACCAATTTTAGGACTTTTATGCAAATTGTAAAGTTTAAAGGTTTTTATGCAAAAATACATGTGAGGTGGCATAACCTCATTGGCCATTAACCCTAATCCTTACATGTGTCCCTAAACATGCAGAAAAATCTGTTAAAAATATCCTACAAATCAAATTACC